>VWPU01000435.1:0-29334 GCA_013398955.1 Callaeas wilsoni
AGTGCGGAGAGTGCGCGGGGTGCAGGGCGAGAGGGGTGCGGGGTGAGAGGGGTGCGCGGTGCAGTGCAGAGAGTGCGCGGGGTGCGCGGTGAGAGGGGTGTGCAAGGTGTGCGGGGTCTGCGGGCTGTGTGCGGTGCAGGGGCGCGGTGCGGAGGGTGTGCGGCGGTGATGCACAGTGTGCGGCGCTGCGCGGTGCGGGCGGTGTGCGGTGCAGGGTGTGTTGCGAGTGGCGTGTGTGCGGTGCGAGGTGTGTGGGGCGTGCGGTGCGGGGTGTCCAGCGCGGGGAGCCGGAGGAGCCGCTGCTGCCTCTTGGGACCGGGCGCCGTCGGGGACAAAAACGGCCGGGCAGTGCGAGGTAAGTGGGAGGGGGTAAGGGTAGGAGTTAGGGAGGGGGGTAAGCGTGGGGAGTTTGGTTTCTCCTGTGGTTGGAGCGTGCAGGGAACCGGGGTGTAATCATGCTGTAATGTATGCAGTGTCACATACACACCTATCTGGTCCAGGAAGTGAAGCGTTGGTTTCTAGTCAGAATTCAGATCATTGCTGGAAAGATGTCTCTGGATTTGTTTAGAGCGGAAGATGAACGTTTCTGCATTGGGAAGAAATTCCTGCGACAGCAGCATGGGATGGTCAGGCAGCCTGCTTGAGCCTGGAGCTTGCCTGTGAAGTTCTTGCTCTTCTTAATATGTGAGAGAGTGTGTGGTCCCAAACCAGCCCCTTTCTGACACACCATTGGAACTGCTCCCCATCAGGGAAGAGTGGGGTTAACCTACCATGCCTCGCTCACTGCTTCAGCCATACAGGTCACAGGTGACGGCGTTTCTAGAGGAGTTTGACCGTTACTCTTCCCTGGCCAAGCTCATGTCCACCTACCACGCAACTAACAGGACCATCTTCAACTGGACAGAGAGCCGCATTATTGAGTGGGAGAAATTTGCTGAGCTGGCTAAATATGAGCCAGAATCCCAGAAACCAACAGTGAAAGCACTCCTAATTGTGGCGTACTCGGTCATTATCATCATGTCTCTCTTCGGGAACATGCTGGTATGCCACGTGGTGCTGAAGAACAAGAGGATGCACTCAGCCACCAGCCTCTTCATCGTCAACCTGGCAGTGTCAGACATCATGATCACACTGCTCAACACACCTTTCACCTTGGTAAGTAGCTGGTCTTGCTGTCCCTTCAGCCAGGGCAGGAGTCTCCCACCCACCAGAACTCTGCCTGGTGGTCATAGGCTTTCTGTGCACTCTCTCCTAGGGCTGAGGTGGGAACCCAACACCACCAACTCTAACTGATAACTCTGCCAGGCAAGTAAAGCACTGTTCAGCACCCTGTGGGCTCTCTGTTGCTCTGTTAGACTCTGTAACTCCTAGAAACTCAAAAGTCTACCACAATGTGTGCTACCAAACCCCAGTGAGAGCTTATTGGGGAATGAGAACAAGTTCCTATGTTTTTAATGCTCATGCAGGAGAGCACTGGAGAGTCCTTTAGTGTGTCAGAACAGTCTGAATGCAAGTCATACTGGGTGACTGGAAGAAAGTAGTCAAGCTTTTCGGAGATGCCAGCTGGATAAAGGCTTCAGTGAAAGCTCTCCAGATCTGACCATAGGGTTGATATCAAACCTTGGTCCACTTTTTCCAAATATAGTTGTTAGTGTAATAAAAAGTTATTACCACTGTTCACAAACAATATCTGTAGAACAAGCCAGAGGAGCTGTGGCAGCACCACTTCATAATCACTGGGGTTTGGCCCTATAAACTCCTCTTTAAAGGTGTTTCAGAGACCAGGATAGCTGATCTTTCTTTAAATTTCAGGTGAAGCTGCCCAATCAGCCAGAACCTCTGAGCCAGCTCAGGTTCCGGCCAAGGGACTTCCCCATGGATTTGTTTTCAGCACGTTTTCTGTCTGATAAGCTGTTGTTTCCCATCAGGTCCGGTTTGTGAACAGCACGTGGATTTTTGGAAAGGCCATGTGCCACATCAGCCGCTTTGTGCAGTACTGCTCCCTCCACGTCTCCACACTGACCCTGACAGCCATCGCTCTCGACAGGCACCAGGTGACACTGCCCGCCTCCTCTTCCTTCCAAGGCTCTGGGAGGAGAATTGAGCTGTGAGAAGTTTTTACCCATGTCTGTCTGTGGCCATGACAAATGCTGGCTGTGTGTCCAGTGCAGGGCAGCAAGGACGGCCCAGGCCATGTGCTTGTCCCTAGCAATCACTCCCCTTTCCTGTGCTATTGTCAAATAGTAAGTTCCAGACTATCAGATTTTATCGGCTTAACGATCTAACAAAGAAAATTTCGTGAAAGGTGGATTTTTGCCTCAGCAGAAGGGAGAAAAGCTCAGCTTCATAGACCCAGCTAGAACAAGAGCTGTTTCTTATATAGTTCATACAGAATAAAAAACATACCCCTGAGTGAAGACACTTGTGTAGATACCTTCTTTTTTTTTGACCTAATGTAACCCCCACCTTAAGGAAAACAGTTCTCACAGAACAACATTGAGGACAAAGTTTGAAAGCTCTTCTGAGCAGACTGAGAAGTTCAAGGTTTTGTTCAATGTTTCCCATTTTCCAGGTCACTCTAATGAACAGGACATTTTCCGAATCATAGCTGTCATTTTCCTATCATTAGCTGTGTTAGGTTATGTCACAAACCACCCACTCCCCTCGTGGGCTGTGAGGGCCTTTGCTTCCCGTGGGAGAAGTCATGACAGTGTCTGTGTTGCAGGTCATCCTGAACCCGCTGAAGCAGAGGATGTCCCTGACAAAGGGAGCTCTGAGCATCTCTGTTATCTGGCTGATGGCAACCTGTTTCTCCCTGCCCCATGCCGTCTATCAAAGGCTTTTCCAGTACAACTACAGGTGAGTGATCTCCCCTTCCCAGTGAGCCTGTGGAGGTCTGGCAGCCCTTGTGAAGTGCTCTTGCTCAGGAGGAAGGGCATTGGAGCGTCCCAGGCGTGGGGATGGGCGATGTGGGAAGAGAGGGAGTTGGTGTATGGGTGACATCCCACTTGCCACAGCAGAGGCTGGGGCTGTGGAAGAGCTGCCTGGCCTGCTGGCCGGGGTTTGCTCTCGCCTCCTCCTGTGTGCCCAGACGAGGCTCTGGGTCCCACTCCCAGCCACGTGCTGGGGCAGCCCCGGGCACAGCCTGGCTGGGGCACAGCTCTTGGCAGCGCACACCTCCTCCAGTGCCATGGCCTTGCCAGGAGAGGCTCTGTCCCGAGAAGGTAATTTTCTCCTGAGGGACTTTCCTCTTCCCTCCTTTTGCCTGCTCAGCTCCTCAGACCCAACAAGACCAAGCCCATTCAACTTGCTCAGGCAGAGACAAGAGAGAGAGTCAAACTGCAGTTTCAAAAAGAAAGAAAATAAACTTCCTGTTGGGGATACCTGTGCTGACATCACCAAGGCTCTGCAGGGAGCAGGAGCAGGGCACCATCCTGGTTTGTCAGCAAGGCCACCGATCCCTCTTCCCCAGGATTTCATACATTGAGTCTCAGGTTGTGACTTCCCTGTATTTCGTCCACGTGGATTTATGAAGCAGGACCAACCTTCCCTGAAACTTGAGGTTCCTCTGCCCAATGTTACACTAAGGAGAAAAGCAGAGAGAAGCCCCCACCCCCTTCTTCATGAAGCAGAGCTGTGGGTGACCAGTGTGGAGTTGAGGGGACCCAGTGAGGGGCAGGTGAGGGACCAGTGCTTTGGCAGGAACCGGAGCTCTCCTGATGTGCCATGGTGTCTCCCCTCAGGAAAGGGAACTCTTTGCTTGCCTGAACACAACAGCAGCAGATGAAGTGGAATTTCACATCCACATGAGGACTGCTGAAATATCAGAAAAAGGAGAAGGTTCTAATGTAGAGGGAAAGAAGGAAAAAGAAAGAAAATTAGAAGCAGAAGCTTATCTCCCCACAAAAGGCCCAGCAATGGCACTTTTCTCTGCTGTCACCCTCTGCCAGGGAGAAATACAGAACCCAAACTGTGGGCTTGCTGCGCCCTTGCAGTCCTTTCCTCTGTGGTACCCAACCTGTTCTGTCCCTCCTCTCCCCACCACCCTGTGGCATTGCTGTGACCTCTCCTGTCTAGAAAACAGTCCGTAACAGTACCCAAGTGAGATTTTTGTGGCGAGTGTCATGCTGCTGGTGCTGCCCTTCACAGGAATGCCAGCCTCGAGGCCAAGGGGATAATCTTACCATGACCTGTATTTTCAGGCTGAGATCAGCATCCCAGGGAGTGGGGCAAGAAGACACTGACAGGCAGCAGGAATGAGATTTCTATTGTAGACATTGACCTTCTGTATAAAGGACAAATCTAATTTCCTGCAGCCCAGCCAGGTCCCTCCTGTTGACGAGGCGGGAGAGCGTGAGTGCCTGCATAGGCTGTCGCTGCTTTTGGTGTACGAGGGGCTGCACCAGCTGGAAGTGTGATGGGGGCTTCGCAGCCCTTCCCTGCCTTTGCTTGTGCCTGATGTGACTGAGATACCCAGGGGATATCCTACCTCCAACTGTCCAGACTGTAAACACAGGGCAGGGTTACTCTGTGCTTGCGTTGCTCCGCAGCTGTGCTTGGGGATTAGGGAACAAATTGCTCATGAATGAACAAACGCTACGATCTGTTTCGAGGCACCTGTCTCTGCTCATCCTTTGGCATGGGCAGAGGAAACCGAGCCCTGTGTTGGCACGAGGCAGCTCAGCGATATAAGGACTTCCAGGACATGCTATTCCTGTCCCTGCTTTCCATTGAAAAAAAAAAATCACAGTTGTAATATTGCTTGTAATAGCTCCTGCAGGGCCAGGGCTCTGAGATTCCTACCAGGGAGTGGTTAGGGTTCTGGGATGGGAAACAGGGGCTCCACCAACATCCATCTCTGTCTGCACTACACAGCAGCACATCTGAGTCCCTGATCATATCAGAATTCACCAGAAGTGTCTCGTCAGATCCCCTTTGGCACGTCCCCCAAGCCAGATCCAGGGAAGGAAAACTCAAGACTGCAGTTCAGAACGGATGATTTTCCCTTCTGCGTCAGTTCCCCTCCTGAGTGGCATCTCCAGGTCCTCCGCACTCGGTGGACCCATTGTCATTCTTCTGACCTCATCCCCTGCTCCAGCTGCCTGTTCTGAACAACTCCTATTTGTGGCACAAAAGGCAGCTCCAGCGGTTGAAAACAGGATATTAAAGATATTAATCAATACTGCGATGAATAGTACAGCTTGATGGGGGTTAAAATCTGTGCTGAACAGAGGAGAACCGAGGACAAGGGAGGAAGAGAGAAGAATAAAATGGAATAAAAGAAAGTAAAAGAGAGGGGAAAGGAAAGAAAAGGAGAAAACATCCACTGGGAATAAATTCCATCACTTCCAGTCACCAGCTGCAGGGTGTGGAGGGGGCATGCGGTGCAGTGTAGAGTGCTAGGACTGAGACCCAGTGATGGCCAGGCAGTGGGATCACGCCTGGATCCTGGAGCTGGATGGGATGGGACAGGTGTAAGGGATTGTTAAATGAGCTGTTGTGTATGGTTATACTCAGTTCTTCTGTTAGTTAATTGTCAGTGGTTCAACTGAAGCCAAGTGACTAATCACCACACCAGTTTTAAGATATGGCAGGGAGGTGGTAGGAGCTGATGGCAAGAGAATGGTGGGTAGAGAAGGGAAGGGAGGTGGGTTGGTCATGCCTATGAGGCTTCCTCACAGCCTCCAACCCTTCCCTCCCCTTCAGAACAGCTTTGGCTTAGAGCTGCTGCAGTGGGATCGTGTGCTGGGGGGTATGGCAGGGCAAGGGGGGCACAGCAGGGTGGGTGGTCCCATGGAGGGCAGGGGCTGCAGGTCCAACCTGAGAGGGACATGCCAGAGCTGTGGCTCTGTGTCCTCCCTCTGTCAGCACTGCACCTCTGAGCAGGTGGCTGTGGGCAGTGTGAGACCCCCAGTGTGGTTTGCCAAGCCAGCAGCACCCATGTGACAGCAATGGCCACATGCCATATCTGTATTTCTTGTTTTCAAGGGAAGCCACTGTCCGGAGTCTGTGCCTCCCTGATTTCCCTGAGCCCGCAGAGTTGGTCTGGAAGTATCTGGACCTGTCTACCTTTCTCCTTCTTTACCTCCTGCCTCTGCTGATCATCACCGTCACCTACATGCGTCTGGCCAAGAAGCTGTGGCTCCGCAATGCCATCGGGGACATCACCACGCAGCAGTACGTCACCCACCACAGGAACAAGAAGAAGAGCATCAAGATGCTGATGCTGGTGGTGGTGGTCTTTGCGGTCTGCTGGTTCCCCCTGAACTGCTACGTGGTGCTGATCTCCAGTCTGGGCATCCAGACAAAGAACTCGCTCTATTTTGCCCTGCACTGGTTCGCCATGAGCAGCACCTGCTACAACCCCTTCATCTACTGCTGGCTGAACGAGAACTTCCGCGCGGGGCTCCGGTCCCTGCTCTGCATCTGCCAGAAGGTGCCACAGCCTCAGGACCAGGCACTGCCACCCAGGGCCATGTCCTGCCGGGAGGCGTGGCTGGAGCAGGCCAGGTGCAGGAAGGGACCTGCCTCCCAGGCCAGCTGCTCCACTGGGAACCTCCCAACGGCCAACACGGACCTGTGAGCCACGGGGCTAAGGGGAGTTACCTGGTGCAGGAGGCATCAAAGGGCGTCTCTCAGGCTCTCCTCAGGAGCCAGCGCTGCTGCTCTGCTGTTTTACTGCTGGCTTTTGGTTCATCTCACTGTAGCCCCTCCTCTACTTGGCATGCTGGGCACACAGCTTCTCCAGCAGTCTGCCTGTAAAACCCATGCTGCAGCTGGCCCAGGGGGCAGGAATATGTACAGGGGACACGGAGCTTCTCAGACACAGTGATCTGCTTTCAGGTTTTCCCATTTATTGCTATCAGAGGGAGTGGACCTGGGTTTCTGTCACTGGCCCGGGTCACTGGCCTGTAACACGTGCCATAATGTGGGGCTCTGCACAGCAGCAGAAACGAATCCGTGAAGACAGGTGTTTGCAGGAAGGACTTGGACATGCAGATGAACTCTATCCATAGGGAGTCTCACCAGTTAGTGTACAGCAAAGCCTCCAACAAGGTAAGGATTGTTAACAGCAATTTTCCTCTCAGATGCTGCTGCTCCTCCTGCCCTGTCTGTCCCACCCACAGCAGCTGGAAGCCAGCCCCAGACAAGGCGAGCAGGGATGCACCCCAGGAGCCACGGCTGTAGGCTCAGATGGCACAATGACAGACTAATGTAGTCCATTGAGAAGTTCTTTTTATTATAAATATATTAATTCAGTAAAAAGAGCTACACTGGCACTTTACAAAAGGCCACAAAATATTTCATCAGGGCTGTAGCATTCACTCACGGAAGAATGGAATCATTCTGCATTGTTACTAGTTGCTGTAAGAGTCTCATTTAAACAACAGGAGGGCAAGACAGGGCTGGAAGGAATGTCCTGTGAGGAGCAACCAAGGACTCTGGGGCTGTCGAGTTGGTGCAAACCAGGTGATGGATTCCAGTAGCCCAAGGGCAGCCATGTCTGCTGGGGGGCTCCTGGTCTGCCCTGGTGACAGCCCAGACAGAGCTTCTGCCCAGGGAGGCAGTGGGGGGGCCTGGGTGGCTTGAGGGAATAAGGACATGCTCCCACCACCTTCTTGGAAAAGGATAAGCCAGAGCAAAGAAGGGAAACTAAGGACTGACTTTTTTTTTTTTTTTGTAATTTTCCATTTGTGCAGTGAGAAGGAACAGGACAGAAAGGAGGGGGGTCCTTGCTTCAGGCCACTTGACCCCAGCTGGGCACCTTGGGAGTGCACTGCAATGCCTGCACCAGAAGAAAACACCAGAACACGAGGAGTGGCAGCAGGAATGGGTGAATACTTGGTCCTTGAGGCACTTTCCTTGGAGCTTACAATTATTGAACATGGGAATTCAAAGCTATCTGTGCTGGGTGCCAGCGTTGTCCTCCCTCAGCATAAAGCAGGGTTCGTTTTCAGTCAAAAAACATCATTGTGAGTTTTTCAAAATGTTAAAATCACCTCTAATTAAAAAAGCACCACTTCATTTACTTATTAAGAGAAGCTATAATTTGTTTAGTTACTGTTCCTCACTCCTCATTAGCTTTTGGTGAGCAGCTCTCAAAATGCCATGTACTGTCTTTAATATTTCTTAGGTTTGTTTTCCTTCCTTTCTTTCTTTAAATGATTTAATAACTTTTTTCTGGAGGAATCCAAGACCTTACTCCAAAGAAGTGGGTCTCTCCACACTCCCTTGACCTTCTGCTAATCCCTGTAGTTAGCTATCTCCTGCTGTTAGAAATAACCCGGCTGGTTTTCCTTGGATCTGTCAATCGCAGCATCTCCTCATTGCTGAATTTTTCTCCCCTAAATGGGCAGGATGTAAGAGCTGACTGTATCGAATCTCCGTAATGGCTCAGCTATCTGGACTGATAATTATCAATGCCTGAGTGAGATCCAGAGCCTCGCACGCTTCACCCAATGCCTCAGGGCTCCTGTATCACTTGAGGATGCCCTGACTCCCAGCAGCTCTCAGGCAAACATAGAATGCACAATATTGATAAAAAAAACCCCAAAACCTGAGCGTTGCTTGATGGGGAAAAGGACAGTGCCTGGGGGGCAGGAGGCTACATCTCTGCTGGACTCCAAGCCAGGCTCTGGAAAAGGGAATCTGTGAAATTCGGCTTCTGTTGGGTCTGAGTCAACTCAGCACGTAAATAGTTGCTTAAACATTCCTTAATCTGTCTCCAGTCCCGCCGCCCACCTATGGAAATGGCTTCCCGAGCGCCGCCGGGATCCAAGGGAGCGCTTCCAGAGAAGGACCAAGGGCGCTCCTGCTCCCAGCCGGACAGGGCTGGTGGCCGCAGGGTCCCGCCCGGCCGGGGCAGCACCGGCACAGTTCGGTCCCTGCAGACCGGAGGCTGGAGCCGGACAGGAGTGCGGGGTGAGAGGAGAATCTGCCGGGAAGCCTCTGCCATGAGGAGACCCCTCCCTTTTCCTATCCGTGGACCGAACCCTCACTCGGTGCCCTCGGTGGCTTCGGCGCGGCCCCCTCGGCAGGCGAAGCCCCCGGGAGGCAGAACCCCGAGGGAGAATTTGGAGGGCAGATTATTGAAACACTGAGTCACCACAAGTCTACTCCCGGGAAAGTATTTGAGCACACACAAATCAGCGTGCAAAGATCCAACGAGACATGTCTGAGTGATTAACAGCCCAAATTTATTAAGGTTAGCTCATGCCAAATGCAGCAGAGTGCCTTCAGCAGAGTTGCTGATGAAGACGATAACAGGGAACACAGTGCAGGGGATACCTGAATTCCAGAGACAAATCCTCTTATATAGCCCCACCACATAATGAACAAAGAAACCACAACATGCCAACTAGATTAACAAAAAACTAGCAGAAAAACCCCCACAATGAGTCAGAAAATTAGCTCAGGAAGGAGAAACAGAATACAATTATCATCACTTAGCTCTTCAAGTGGAAAACAGTACGGAGGGGCTGGCCAAAGCACGCTGCAGGAATAAAGGGGAATGTCCTCGGTTAAATCCAGCTTAAGCCCTGGAAGTTGGGGTGTAGGTGGGCCAGTGTCAAACCATCTTCTTGCACTGAGAAGTAACTCAGTGTCTTAGGTCACTCACAGACCAGGGGAGGAAGAGGGAGGAAGGAGCCTGACCCTTACCTGGGAGACTGGATGTGAAAGGCACACCCCGAATTCCCGCGTGGGAGATGATATGCAGCCGCCCTATGCCCCAGGCAGCAGGAAAGTCTCTTCCTTGAGCTGGGGCACCCAGCTCTGCCCTCTCACTCACTGTGGAGACAACCGGCCTGCCCCCAAAGAACCCACCTGCCCCCAAAGAACCCACTTGCTCTCCCCTGCCGCCTCCCCCTGCCACCACTCCTGCACTGCGGTGGGCAAAGGAACGCTTCTGATCTCCCAGACTTTGGATGGAGCCCAGGCAGGAATACCGGCAAGTGAGGGCAGGTTTAGCTCCAAGCACGGGGTGCAGTCAGCGCTTGGTTTGAAGACTAATGGCATTTCACAAGCTGCCCTGTCCCACCAGTGCTCAGCAGTGATCCCCACCCCAGTTCCAGGGTCTTTTCTGAACTGCTCCCCTGAGGTGATACCAGAGTACTCCCAGTGCTTGGCTCTTCCCAGTCTGTGCCAAGCAGGGACGTTGGAGGCGTCTCTTTGCCCAGATGTGCTGTCAATGTCGGGTGTCTGCACTGGAGCAGGGCTAATGTTCTTTGGGGTCCGTGATGGGATGGGGCAGGGGGCCAGCAGCAGGTACCAAACGCTGCTCTGAGCAGTGCTGGGGAGAGGCAGGCGGGGTGCGGGTGCTGTGCCTGGGGGCTGTGCTGGAGCCAGCCCTCCCTCGGGGGATCTCATGGAGCCTCCACAGGCAGCAAATCAAAAGCACCTCTTGCCTTGCTCCCCATCCCTGGTATTTTGTTATTTGCCCTGGTAATAGGGGCTGAATTAATGCACTTGGCCCTTAATGTTAATGTGATGTTTCACTCCCCCAGCAGCTCACACTGGCTGATGCTGCCCAGTTCAGTAGTGCCAAATTGCAGAAGGACACTGCGACGAGCTGTCAGTGGAGAGCAGCTGTCACTTAACCAGAGGTGAGAGAGAAAAAATAGTAATAAATCCACCCAAAATCCACAGACTGAGCTCTGCAGGAACCAGGTCTGATTGTACGACACAATAGTCTGTCACTTGAAGAGACTTCTCCATGACAGGCCCATAAAAATCTCCTTGGCAGATGAGAACAGACTAATTGCTTTATAAAATCAGCTGAATGGACCATCTAATGCATCTTCTGGAGACAAACCCAACTGCTCTATGGGACACTGTAAGGGGCAAGTACAGGGAGTGTCCCCATTAATGGAATTCCTGCTTATTACTTCACAATTAATGGGGCTTCAGAGCATAAAGGTTTATATCCTCTATATCATTCCCACATGCTTTCATTGCATACATCTGTATCCGATCCATACTGTGTCCTGCAGGCTGTGGGACCTTGGTGGTCTCCTGCCTCCAGGATTTCCACTCTGCAGGGACCTGCAGTTGGTGTTTGTAGCTGACAGCAGCAACAGGGATCTTCAAAGCCTCATTTTGACCATTTCTTGCTGTTCCTACAACACTGCAGAAGTCATTTCCATTTCAAACTCACACTTGGAGCCAAACCGAACACCACAATCGGTGTGACTTCGGGGTGCCCAGACTGTGGGTACTGTTAGGAGATAATTTATGATACCTAACAAAAATGATGGCAGCAAGTTTCAGAGCAGCAGATTTTATTCCTGTTTTTGAGAAAGACGGTGTTTTTTTGCAGCCACATCCTGCCTCAGGCAGTTTTCCACAGGAATTAAGTGATCAATTAATCAATGGCCTCAACCTTTTGCAGCTTCCTTCTCCTTCCACAGCTTATTTTGACCTTTTACTGGTGATATATGCCAAACATGGCAGAATTCAGAATACAAGGAGTGCCTGGATCACTTCCATGGTGGATTTACCACAGTTCCATCAGTAGGGAGTTGCAGTAGGCTGGGTGGCTCTGGGCTATTTCAGACAGTTTCATTTGCTTCTGAACTGTGATACACTGCTCGGATCTTTCACCTTCAGGTTAATAAATCAAGCGTCTCCTGAAGGCTGGAAAGGAATCGAATTTTAGTTTTTACCATTACAGTTTTTCTTTCACAGTATATTGTCATTTCTAAACTCCTCTTCACAGTTCAGTTATTTAACTGTTTGTCTCCATTTCCCAGCCTGTTCTGGAATTAAATGCACCAGTTGCTCATGCTGATGAACAGTGACTGATGCCGACTGTTCCTGCATGGAGATGGCGATGGCTGCACTCCAAATAAAGTCTTTAATGGAGTGTCCCTTTTCTCTTTACGTTCATGTTTCTATGGCAGGATATAGATTTTTTTCCCCTGTTATTAAATTTGACACACCCTGTGTTCTATTAAAGGGAATTGCACTAACTTGCCTTTGCCTTCCATTCAGGGGAATATAAGTATTCTGCTGTCCTGCACAGCTTGCAGGGCAGGATGTAGGGATATTCATTCTCTAGGGGAACTGTTATGATTAACAGAGCTAATAAAGACCATGAATATTGAGCAATATATCCAGGCATCTCAGCTGTAAATGGGAACATCTTTACCACTTGACTAATTCTCAGCTTCTTTGTGAAGCCAAGTTGTCAAATTGTTTGTTTTGCCTTTGTTTCTGGTCACTGTGAAGGAAAGAGGGATTGAGGAGGAAGGTAGACAAGAGTCCTATTTTCCTACCTGTTGTGTTGAGCATTGTTAACACGTTCTCTGCTCCCCCTCCCTGTACAGAGTGGGGGACAGGAGCCTTTCCCCCATTTCATTTCTGTGTGTATTGATGTGTTTGTGTCCACACACACACACTCTGGATGCCAAGCTGCCATTTCTGATGCCTTTCCATGGCACAGGTGCCGCGGGGCAGGACCACGACCCTGTTGGTGCCCAGGGCAGAGGGCATGGGGCACATGCTTTGGGAAGAGCCTCTGGACAGGACCAGGACGAGACTGTGGTGTGCAGCAGAGTAGCTCACAGCCCACCTGCTCTCGATGGAGATGTCCTTGCTCCATACCATGGGTCCCGTAGCACAAAGGCTGGGGCAGGATGGAGCCCCAACCTGGGGTCATGTCTGACTTGTCTGACTTTGGAGGTGGCCAGGGCACAGACCTGGGCCATTGCATGCTCCTTGCTCCAACATGTTAATATTAACTGTAAGAGGTAAGCAATGATGAACATTGGCTCTGTTGTTATTGTACTTGATTGGGGTATTTATTTGTAAACCTGTAATTCCTTCAAACCAGCTCAGAGGAGAATGAGGGGGAGTGTGAAGAGGTATTTAATGGGTTGTAAAAACACTTTATTCTTTTGCTAAAATTCCATCTCTAATGCTGCTGCATTGGAAGGCGAACCAGCCCAATACTTAGGCTATCAGCTCCCATTAATGCACTAATTGTCACAGAGAAACAGGCTGGCCAGGCTCAAAAACCTCATTTACCACCAGGGCTCAGGGCAGGAATATAGGAATTTCATTTGCGCTAATAATGTATTTTTGAAGGATAATAATAATTATTGGCATCAGGTTGTCCCTAAAGACAGTGGTTTTTTGCCTCCAGCAGAGCTCTGAGATTGGAGCTGGATTTGTTTCCCCTTAAAAATGAACATCTGCTGCCAATAAAAGGAATTAGGGTTTTTTTGTGTTTGGTTGGTTTTTTTTTCTTTTTGGTGGATGTTGTTGCTCAGAGTTTGGTCCTAGATGAGACGGTTTGCTGTCATTAATATTCCCCCGAGCATTCTGCCCTGTTCCTCAGAGTCTGGTGGCTCTTTTGCTCACCCAGGCCGTGGGTGGCAGTGGCACTCCCTGCAGGGGCACCCAGCAGCCTTGGACACCGTGCCCCAAACATGCACTGTGAAGCTTTTCAGCTGCTTTTTGAAAGTCCCTGAGAGTGAGCTGGCAGGTTGCGAAGGTGAGTGTGGAAGACAGAAGAACAATAGATTTCTGCCTCCTGGCAAACATGTCCAATACAATAATGTGCTGCAAAACGTGTGTTTTCCTTCGGTTGTGATTGCCCTCATGTCCTGCAGAGACGCAGTGAGGTGAGAACTGAGTGTGCAGGGGAAGCCTGAGGGAAATACAGAATGAGAAAATCAGAGAAGAAACAGTAAAAACGCCACCTGTGGGGAAGGAAAGTGGAGAAGAAAAGGAGCTTGGGTATGGAAATTCGTATCTCTCTAACGGATTTCAGTCTTCAATTTTAGCAATGGAAATTTATCTGCCTGTCCCCTCCACCCCTGTGCAGGGGCCAAGGGCACACAGAGGGCAGATGTTTAAGATTTCTTTACTGGTGAGCCTCCTGGTTAGGGTTAGGCAAGGAAATGAAGTATGAAATCAGGGAAGCTGTTTGCCAAGGCACTCTAGAGTTGTCGGTGTCATTCCTGCCCTTTTCTCACTCAGTGCTGCAGCTCAGACTCCCCTGAGGACTGTGCGCTTCTCCTCTCCTGCACGGAAAAGGGCAGCCATCCTCTCCCTGTAACTACAGAATTTCAGTCAGTGTTTTAACAAAACGTTGTTCTTAATCCAGGTCATCTCAGCCCAAAGCAAACACACGGCTTTAGTAAAAAGTGCAACTGTGAAAGCTCTTGCTGCGTGTCTCCAGAACCTGCACACGAGGGAGATCTTTGAAAGCTCCTCTGACTTCACTGTCCACAGACCATGCAGTTAACACAGGGCTCATTAATTAATCTGGTTCCAAGCAGGATCCCACCCAGAACACTTCATTAGTGCAAACACCTCCCCACCCTGTCCAGCCCCCTCCACCAGCTCCCCTTTGCCACTCAGTGCTCATGGGGAGAAGGACATGCCCTCAGAGCAGGGTGCCCGTGAGAAGGATGCAGAGACTTCACATGACTTGCAATCTCACCTGAGCAGGTCTGAGATAAGCTCTGCTCAGGGGTCGCTGTCCACACAAGGACAGGGCCATGGTCCCCACCTCTGCAGGTACATTTCAGGCTCTGCAGGTGAGGTATCCACATCCCACACATTTCACTTGGGTTCTTTAAAGCAAAACCCCATCGGTCAGGACCATGTGTCTCAGCAGGATTGCTGGCTGCGATCTGTGGCTGCTGGGAGCAGCAGGAAAGACGTCTGCCTTCCTGCTCCAAAGACAGCTCAGGAGAAGGCCCAGTGTGTGTGCCTTGTGTGGGCCAAACAGCATTCCCTGGCATTCCCTCTGTAGCTGAAGGCTTGCCAAGCTGTGAGTGCCTTTGCACAGCTCTGCATCCCCGCTGGAGATGTTCCTGGAGGCAGCTGAGGTAAGGACCGGGTACTTCAGCACCCTGACATGCTGCCAACCTACCTGTGAAGTGTGGCTGAGGCGGCCCCAGGACAGGGGGCAGGAGCTAGCCTTGTTCTGACCAAGGAGTGGGTCCTCAGCCCCACACTTGTCTGCCCACATGGAGCACGTGTGTTTCTCTGCCAGCTCTGCTTCACAAGAGGTACCTTTTATCCCAGCATGGAGTACAAGAATCCCAAGTACTTTGAGGGGAACACGACTGATTTATCATCACTCCTTGGGCTTCAGCCAAAAACAAGGCAAGACCAGACAACACAAGCGGTCTGAGGTGAGGAGCAGAGGGGGTGTAAACCATTTGATCACTGGGAGTTCCTGCCTTGGGTGGGAGCGTCTGCTCTGCATGGGAGGGGCACCCCTGCTCTTCCAGAAGAACAGACCCGAGGTGTGGCCAAACCCACCCACCCTTTGCCTACTGCAGTGTGTCCAGTCACATGAGAATGCAGAGTCCAGATGGTTACAAGCCAGAGCCAGGAATCACTCGAAGGTAAGGCATGGCACACATTGAATTCCCATCCCAAAAGCGTGCAGGAAGCTGCTCTCCCAACAGATACCTCTGTCCCTCTCTTCCTGCAGTGACAGTGGCCTTGGCCAAGTGATGAGCACAGGCAGAACTTTGGGCTCAGGTCACCCACGGGAGGGCCACAGCACCCTGCCCACACCTTCTGCCTTGGGCTGCTGCGGGCAGGGACGCTGGGATCATCACCCCTTGCAGACTGTGCTGAGACTGGGCGCTCTCGGAACACCTGGGCTGCACCATGTACAGCATCTGTGACAACACGCTCCAGGAGCCCACATGCTCCACAGAAATCGCTTCTTTGGAAACTGTGGATGCTGAGTACCTCCACCACTGCCACGGCTTTGTTTGGTGGTGGATGACTGGTTCTTCTGCGCCCTGACTCCAGCGGCTGTGCTGTCTGTAGCTGTTGCCCTGTGGTATGACAGAGGCAGCCAGCGCTGCAGACACGGCACTGCATGGGGATCCTCACACGCAGGATGAGCTGCAAGCACTCATAGAGCCTGCCAGAGTCTGGACAAGTATCATAGCTTTAATTAGAATAGAAACATCCTTCACGCTAATATTTTAAACATACCAGTATAAGGGCATGAATAGGCTTAGCCAGCCCTGTAATTACTGAGCTTAAACAGCAACTGCTCCTCAGGGAAGCTTTGGGGTGGACGCCTGTGGTGGGGGCAGGCACCCTGGAGAGGCCTTGAGGGGACAGGCCCAGGACCACGGCCACCCCACCCAGCAGCACCCGCTCCAGCCCCCTGCCCGTTCCCACACCAGGGGATGGATGAGGCTGACGGCCTCGGCTGCTGCAGCATCTCTGAGAAGCGCTGCCTGCCTGCCAGACGGGCCCCTCCCAGACACGGCCCTCCAGCCCCCACCAGCAGGCAGGCAGGGGGCCCGCGGCGATGGGGAGAGGAATCAAAACTCATCAAGCATCGCCGTGTCTGGCTCCAAAATTTATTGAACTACAAACACACATCACTCAAGAGCACCAGGTCTGGAGGAATGTGGGGGACCAACCCCCTTCCATTAACAGAGGGCAGGAGCTTCAGCTTCTGCTTGATTTGAACACAGACAACACCCCAAACCCAACAGAAACAATGCTACAGCAGAATTACAACGGTAATGGCACAGAATTTACAAAAATATAAATAACCTATTCGTAACCTTAAAGAAAAATAACATCTACCATAAAAAACAACATGTATTCCCTTGGGTAAACCATGGCTACAGAAATGTAGTGATTTTCTTTTTTTGAAAAGCACCAGAGTCTGAAGTATTAAATAATCCAACACGGACAGGGTATCTCCCCCCAACACTTGCAGACTCTTCCAAGAAGTGTGCCCGGATCAGTAACAGCAAGTTTTCTTCAGTATTGCCTATTTCTGTAAAAGCTCATTGGAGGGACAGCTCTCATGAGCCCCCTGTTCAGGAACAGCACCCGAGGGATGTTTACCAATTGTTCACCAGAATAAACACTTTAACAACAATGAAGTATGTGCCTATTTTAAGTCTATGCTTAAGAGCTTCCCAGAACAGGGCTGGATTTAAACTTATCATACAAATTCCTCTGCAAATCAGACTTCCAGGCAAGACTGGTGTGGAAACCAATCACTTGTAAAAAAATAACTCCATTGCACTGGAGTGTTTCCACTGTTCAGTCCTAGCTCAAGTTTGCACAGATGCAGAATTATTTGATTTCTTTCACCTCTCTGTGAGCCATGCCAGCTTGGCACAAATGGCTTCCTGAGGCTGTGACGTGAGATCCAGCACTGCAGGAATTTCCCTCCCTTACATTCCATGTATTATGTTGAAAATACTATTAAAAAGCAAAAGTCAAGTATTGAGTTCATTGGTTCCCCACTGAAGCAGTTCCCTGCCCAGGGATCACCGTCGTTCTGATGTCCGAGTCACAGCATTATCCCTGTTTTCAAGGCTCTCATGGTTCCCTGAGGGCTCTGGCTGGGCTCGAGGCAGCCTGGCCAAAGGGTCTTAGGGTGGGCTAAAGGCTACCTGTCGAACTTTTGGCCCTTGTAAACACAGCTGGTTTTGTCACCACAGCTGAAGGAAGGTGCCTGCCACGGGCACAGTGAGAGTGGGGAGCAGCCCTTGGCTGGGAGCTGGGAGAGCCTCACCGCTGAAAAGCCACGTCCTGCAACGCTCTTGTGCAGTGCCCAGCCCTGCTGGAGCAGCAACCAGTGTGACCTGCACTGACACCACGTGTGAGGCTCTGGGGGGGAACTGAGAACAGTTTGAACACACCTAAAACCAGCCCCTGCCAACCAGAGCTGAGGCAGCACACTCAGTGGCACGGCCTGAGGGGCAGCGCCAGCGGGGCAGGAGCTGTGGCATGGAACACACCACCCTACACACCCTGTATGGCATGGCCCATACCCAGCACAGCACACACCCAATGCGCTGCACCCCCAAGGCAGAGGTTGTTTGGACTGTGAGTAATATTGCTCAGACATCAAACAACTGAAAAATAAATTTACCTTAAAAGCTATGAAGGAAAAGGGGTTGATTTCTTTATAAAAGTGAGAAAAAACCCCCAAACAAACGAACTAAAGCCTCACTCCATTTGCTTGGCCCAGAGCCCCACCCCAGCACACCAGTGGAACTGCCCAGCACGTGAAGAGATTTGCAGCACACACCTGTGACATGTCCCTGTTATTCACAGCTCTAATTTAACAGACTTTCCTGCCCACCTCTTGCTCCTGACACTGCCATGTGACAGGAGCAGGCTGGCTCTGCCATCCTGCCTGGCTGCCACCGCTCTGTGCACTCCAAGTGACCACACACTGGTGGAACTGGTGACACAGGAACACACAGGACAAGCTGCCCAGCCCAGTTCCAAGTTCAAAGCCAGGGCTGGCAAGCTGAGCTGCAGGGAGTCTCTTACTCAGATACTGTGGGTAAAGTTATTTTCCTTCCCACTGGAAGTGACTATGTCCACAGAGGGATTAAATATTTATTGGATTTTGTGAGGTGATTAAACCCAGCACTCTCCCTGCCACAGAAAAGCCTCAAACAGGAAATCCCTGGCCCCAGGCTGTGTGTGCTATAGCAACACTCCCGGCTGCTCCCTAACAGAGTGCAGCAAGAGTCTGACTAATCCTGGCCCCACATGGCACAAGGTTCAGCGCTGTGGGTCTTGGGGAGCAAAGAGCAATAAAACAACCATGACTGTGGAAGAAACAAGCAGTGAGGGAAAGTGCCAGGTCCGGCTGAAACCGCCCGTGTTTCGGCTTATCTGAGCACATCCTGGGCACGTTCAAGCCCCAACATCATTAAACGGGGAAAGGAAACACCAGCAGCTATTAATACCCGGGGCGTGGGGGAGGTCTGCCTTCCTAGAAGAGTGTCTGCTTCTTCCAGATACTGTGGTCAGATAAAGGAGAATTTTGTGGGCTCAGTCGAGGGGGCCTGGGTGGGGGCAGCAGGCAGTGGGGTAACAGTGCCACTTGCTGGTGACCACCACACCACTGGCTTGGCCTGAGACCCTGGTGACAGGCAGGACAGCAGAAAGCACTCGGCAGACGCAGCCACGGCGGTGAGGGACAAAGCAACAGAGGCAGAGCGACTGGGAGTCTCGGGACAGCTACGGTGACACTTCACCACATCGCAGAATATCCTGAGTTGGAAGGGACCGCAAACATCATGGAATCTGACCCTTAAGTGAATGGCCCATACCAGGATGGAACCCGGAGCCCCGGTGCTAACAGCACCATGCTCTGCCGGTGCTGCCGGGCGCTGAGCCACCGCCGCAGCCCCGCCGGCAGCTGCTCCGCCCGTGACCCCGGCGGGAGCGGCATCCGCAGGCCCCGCGTGCCTGGCCGCCCCCGCGCCGCTGTGCCCCGCTCAGGAACGCGCCCCCGCAGCCCCCGCTCCTGTCCAGGGCCACCGGCAGAGCCCCAGTGGCCAGGGCACACCGAAAACAGCCCGGCTGCCTGCAGCCCCAGGCTCAGGCACAACACCGAAATCGGGGTGACCAGTGATAGCAAGACCACGGCAAGCTCTGACAAATCCCCCAGGATGAAAAACCAAGCAGAAGGGTGCTCCCCCTTCCCAGTAGCAACTCCAAGGAATGAGAAATCAGGCCACTTCTAGGCAGGAAAAAAAAAAAAATTGTTTTCAAAGAGGAGGAGCTTCTGGAGGAGCTCCTGCTGTGGCTGTGACCACAGTCACAGCTTCAGCCCTCAGCTGCCACCCGCGGTGCAGTGTCCCTGCCCCTGACACCCCGTGCCACCGCACGCAGTTTGCGAAGCCTTGGAGGCGATGGGCAGTGAACAGCCACGGGGATGGGGTGAGCCAGCACCTGCCCACGGCCAGCAGCCACAGCCCCACAACAAGGGGACTTACATCAGCTCATCCCGGTAATCAGTCTGAACTTGTGCCAGGATGCTGCACCGCACCACAAATGGACACGAGAGGAAGGTGCCAGGGTGGCACGGGGGGCAAAGGCTGGAGCCTGGCACATCAGCCATTGCCAGGTCCTCTGCCAAGGAAATTGCAGCACAGAGGGAGAGAAGCAACTGAAAAGTAAACTGGGAAAGTGGCAACCAGTACCTGGGGAAGCACAGGCCAGAGGAAGGATGGGAAAGCTGGAATGGAAGGAAGGAGATGGCTGGGCTCATAGGAGGGCATTGCCCATGGAGACCAAACCCCATGTCTGAGGGACACCATGGCAACAGTGGGGCAGGACAGGGCTCACTGCAGAGCCAGAGCACCACAGCACGGGCAGCACAGTGACCGACAGGCGAGGGTGTCACAGCCAGAGAAAAACAGCCTCTGGAGGGGCCTGAGCAAGCCCTCCCCCATGGAACTGGGAAAAGGCACAGCTGTGCTTCCTGGAACCCCTGTGCAGAGACACTCCTGTTGTGTCCTTCCATTCCATGATGCAAAGACCATCTCTATGTTCTCCTGCCATGCACACCAGGGAGGTTTCGTGACTGCAGGCCACTGGATCCTCTTCCACACCAGTAACAGTGCGTGGAGCTTCCTCCATCCCTCCCTGTCCTCTAGTGCTGGCGGTCTGGCGTGGGGCTGAGTGTGAAGTGGTCGCAGAGCAGGAGCAAGGCATCAAAGCGCCGGAGCCGCTGCAGCGCCTGCGCCAGCAGCGGGACAGTGACCGCAGCTCCCACGTAGGTGAAGTGTGCGACCAGCTGCTCAAACCCCGAAATCCGTCCCAGCAACTGGGGCATGAGCCCCAGCTCCAGTGCCACGTGGCTGAAATTCTTCACACCGTTCAAGGAAGGGTCCAACAAGAAGGCAAGTGACTGCACCAAGGAATGGGGCAGCTCCGCTATTGGAAGACCTGGGGATAGCAACACAGAGAAGCTGGGTTAGTACCCATCCTACCCACACAGGACAAGGGCAAAGAGAACAGCCACCCTCCAGCCTCAGCCCCTGCTGAGCAGATGAAAGGCCACCCTGCCAGGGCAGGTATCTCCTCCAACATCACTTTTAGAGCTCAGCAACATGGAGCTGGCTCAGTCCTTGGGAAGCTGGTAACTGGTGACAGCTGGGCCACCTGCCCACAGGCCACTCCAGCCAGCATCACAAAAAATATATGCTATGGACCAGCACCCAAGGCCAAAAATCAGCTAAGTCCCTGGTGGGGACATGGTGGGCTTCTGGAGGAACTCCCTTCCAAAAACCTGCCTCTGATATGCCCGTACTTGGAGTACAAAGGTGAGACTGGAAGGCCACTTACCTTTGGCTGTGCTGCTGATCTGAGTCACCAGGCTCTGGGCATCATCCACCTGGCGAGACAAAGACCCCAAGGTTGGTGGCAGTCTGCTGAGAACAGCAACGCCTGGCACTGCTCCCAGGGCCGTCACAGGGGCTTAGGGAACGATGCTTCTCCTCCAACCTTACCACCCTGAATTAATGTACTTCAGTCCATGTTCCTACCGCTACGCTGAGCCCAGCCTCTGTGCCTGAGCCTTGGGCAACTGGCAGTAGTTCTGAGGAGTGATGAGGCTGGAGGAACTTACCGGCTGCTCCCCAGGTGGGATTTCGGCCGTGGGCAAGTGATGAGCCCCCTCCTGCACCACACCACTGCTCTCTGCTGGAATCCTCTTCATCGCCCGGCTTGCTGCGTCCTCCAGCCGCTCGCCACCCACAAACTCTGCCTGGGTGGAGAACTTTTGGAGGTCCAGCTCAGTGCACTCCACCGGTGCATGTGGCCACTTGTGCTGCATCTCAGAGGCACAGGAGGAGAGGGGGGCCAGAGCCTCTACCGTGCCTGGCCGGCCCTGCCTGGGGGTGGGAGGCGGCAGGACCCCGTCCAGGCATTCGCCGTGGCCTGAGGCCCGGATGAGGGGCTGGCTTTCCAGGAGGCTCCTGCCCAGCTGGGCCTTGGAGGCAGCGCTGACTGCAATGGCTGGTGGCAAGTCCGTCTCTGGCTGGAGAGAGGGGAGCTGGAGACCCACAGCTTCCCCATCCGAAATGAACTGCACCGCTTCCACGGGGCCTGGAACCAGAAACCAGCATGGATCAGTGAAGCTCACCATCCAGCTCCATCCTTCCTGCCTAAGGGCATCTCATCCTGGGACCATGTGAGCTGGAGCCCAGCACCACCCTCCCTCCCCAGGAAAGGCAGCAAGAGCAGGTACCTTCCGCCTGCCTGTAGCAAGGGCTCAAATTCTTCACACCCAGGCAGCAGGGTCCAGACATCTGCTCCTCACACAGGAACCTGCCGGGCGCTGCTGCAGTTGGGAACGTTGCTCGCTGGCCTGAGAAGTTCTGAGTCCTCAGGAAGACTTGAAGGATAGAGGAGAAACAGCCTGAGCAAAGGTTTGGCTCGCTTCCCTAGCATGTTCTCAGCCCTGTGGTATGTCTGCCAGTGAGGAGCTGGGAGCCAGCAGCTCCCTGGCATGCTGCTGGATGCCATCCTGCCCCAACCCTGTCCACCAAACCTACAGCCCTCTTCATTCTGCAGCAAAGAGCCACCCAACCGGAGAAACCTCAGAAGGGAGGATCGCCAGTTCCGACTGTGAAATGGCCTCCTCCTCCTGATGGCCCTAAGAAGGAGGGAGGCTCCTCTGTGTCATTGAGCAGGCAAAGCACGTGAGAGGTTCTGCAGGCATGAGAAGCAGGATGAGGTGTCTATTCTGTATGAGCTGAGGAACAGTTGGGTCACTGTGCTGTGAAAGCAGCAATGCTCTATGCAGCAAGAAGGGGCCATGGGCACAGGTAAATGGCACAGCAAGGAGGAGAGCACCAACTCACCTCTCTGGCACTGGCTTTTCCAGAATCTCTTGCAGTAGATGATGGAGAGTGCCAGAAGCACCAGGACAATGATGACCAGGGCACTGCTGGTCAGTGCAAGAAGGGCTGTGTCCTGTGGTGGTACAGTAGGGACAGCGACCTTCACCAGGTTTGTTCTGGACCGACCTGCAAACATCATCCACAAAGCGCTGGAGCCAAACTCCGAGGCTTGGACCACCCCTTCCCTGCCCATCCCTCGTCACATGCCATGACCATGCCTCCTCCAGCAGGGCTGTGGCTCCGCTGTGCCCCCATCACCTGCCCCGACCCCACCAGCGTGGGGGCACCTACATTGCGGCTCGGAGGATGGCGTCTGCTTGGTGCAGGGAATGCACTCCCACTCCAGCTGCCCGCTGATCCGTGCCTTCCGGTAAAACCTGCCAACAGAGCAGAGGGGCTCAGCAGAGCCTGGCCCCCACCGAGCTCCCACCACCCTGGATGTGCATCCAGCTGTGCCACCCACCCACAGCAGAGGGGGACAGCTGATCCTGCACTCCTGCCTGGCTAGCAACAGGAGCAACAGGGCTCTCATCGCTGGCTGGAGCTGCACCACACCTATTTGTTCATGTCCAGCCATTTGTCAACAAGCAACATCTTTCCAACAGCCCCCCTACCCCTACGTCTGCCAAAGTGGATTATAATGACTAATAGCTCCCCAAAGGGCCAGGAACACCCCAGCTACAGCTCTGTCTGAGAAGAGGCTCATCCCCTGGAGCCCTGACTCGCTCCTGACCCAGACCCACCGCTGGCCAGCATGTGTCTGCAGCCCCTGGGCTTGGCACAGGCTGTCTGTACGCAGCCATTTCATTTCAGTAACCCCTTAAGCCCCTTCTTTGGGGACTACCAATCATAGTGGTCTACAGCTCCTGATCTTCCAGGGCACAGCCACCCTGATGTCTACAGAACAACTGGAGTCTGGAAGTTTTCTTTCACAGCTCGTTTATGGGAGCCTTCAGGTTCCCTTCTCTGGAGCTACAACGGGACCCACCAGATGGGTCTGACTTCCATGTCATTAGCAGTGTCCTCACAGAGGCATCACCGGGTCACCAGGCTCCTCTCATGGATGGCCTCAGGTAAAGCCCCCTCTGCCCAGCCCCTCCCTGCCTGCCCCCAGGTGTGGCTGCGGTGGCTCCGCTGGGGCCGGCCCCGCTCACCCCGGCAGACACTCTCCGCAGACCGCGTCGGCCGTCGCTGTGCAGTTGGACTTCTGGAGGCGGTTGATGAGGGCGCAGGACAGGCAGGGCTTGCAGCCGTGGTGTCCCCAGCGGTCCTTGAACTTCCTGGGAGGGCAGGCCACGCACTGCGCGTCCCCGCCGCTGCCGTCGCCGCAGTCCTGCAAGGCACGAGGTTGGGGGCACGGCTGCGGTGAGGGGCCACCGTGGGTTCCAAATGGCACTGAGGGGAACAGTGTCCCTTCTTTGGGGGCAGAGGGTGGCAGGGTCACCACTCACGTCCTCAGAACCAAGCCGAGAGCAGCCGCCACCAGTGCAGCTCCCAGGAGACACTCGGGGACCCCTCCTGCTGCCTGGCCAGGGCCTGCTGGTGTGCTCTGGGTGTTGGAAAGCTGCAGCAGCACCACGCCCCAGGAGACACCACCAGGGGAACCCTGCTGGGATTCCCACCACTGAGGCCAGGCCGGGACCCCCTGCAGCAGTGTCCTGCTGGCACCCACCCATGTGCAGCCCAGCCATGCAGTGTGACCTTGCTTGGGGCTACAGACCAGAGGAAATTTAGACTTCCATCAGCTAAAAAAGAAATCAGGTTGCTCCTTGGGCTGCCTTAAATCCCTCACCACCTCCTGCTTCCATTGTCTCACCCTTCTACCAGGGTAAGTGAAACAATCCACCATCCCATCCAACCAAGTCTTGGCTCTTCCCAACATGCTGGGACCTAAGATGATCTTTCTGAAAGGAGGCTGGCAGAGGATTAACCTAGCTGTGCCACCCATGATGATTTCTGCTGCACACAAAGAAGTCATTTTACCTTGGAAAGCTCCTGCCCGGGCATGCACTTTCTGCAGGGGACACATTTCTTCTGGTCATCCAGGTACTCACTCTCTTGGCAGGCCATTGTGCTGAAGAGGAGAGGAGAGAGGAGCTTGAGGACAAGAGGAAGAGAAGGCAGAGGGATCAAAGCCAGCCCTAACACATTTGGGATGAGCAGTGTGCCTGTCTCTGGGTGGACATTTCCACCTGGCCAGGACAGCAGCTGACACTGCTGGGCACCATGGGTGGGACTCGGGCAGGAGGTAATTGCTGGCTCCTTCCACATGGCTCCACCACTCCCAGGCTTCCCAGCAAGGCTGATGATGAGCTGCCCCATTCTGTTGCCATCTCACAGCCTCACAATGCAGCAAATGAAATTTTAGTCAGAGCACTGAGGTATTGAACACTAACTGCTCCGGTCACCAGTGGATTCTGCCAGCCCCAGCTGTGGCTCTGGGTACCAGAGACAATCAGTAGAGAGCTCAGTCCCAGCAAAGCCCCAGCTTCAGGATCCAGCAGCCCAGCTCTGGCCAACGAGGCTGCAGTGGTGTGACAGCACCAAATGCTGGTGGCTGATGTGACCCTGGCAGAACAGGACACACTTCCTCACACACACCCCGCACCCTGCATCCCCAACAGAACGGGACACACACACCTGTGGTCCTGCTGTGTNGTCCCCAGCAGAGTGGGACACACACACACCTGTGGTCCTGCTGTGTCCCCAGCAGAATGGGACACACACACACACACCTGTGGCCCTGCTGCTCCACCCTGGAGCTGTGCAGTCGCTCAGGCTCTTGCTCCATGCACATTTCAGCTCTGCATGGCATCACTCAAGCAAACTCAGAGGACCAGCAGAACAAGCTCCCACCTCCCTCTAAAACACCCTCCAGAGCCTTCCTGAGGTGCGTTAATGACTCAGCAGAAGGAAACAACAGAACCAGCCCAGGAGCCATGGGGCCACACTGTCAGCATGGGTGGCTCAAAGGGCAGCACGGGACCAGCATCTCAATCAGAGCAAGCAGTTCAGACTGAAACTACAAAACTGAGCAATTTATTTAGAGTTTTGGGGCTGCCTGATTATTTCTCCAGATTCTAGATGGGTTCTTCCCATGGTGACAGAAAGGAAATAAAATCCACTCTCACTAGACCAATTTCCACTTTGCTTTTCCTATTACCTTGTGCAGAAAATCAGATGAGAAACTGTTCACAACCTGCCTTGGGAGCAAGTTCTTAACACCTATCAGGAATAGCCAACACCTTTTGGAGGGCACCACCCTGAACAGCCTGAACTGCCTGAGAGAACCTGGCACTTCAACCAGAGCTGTCGTCTGGGAGAGAAGCTTGGCCAGATGTCTGGTTCCTGCAAGGCTCTTGCAGCAGAGTGGGATCATCTACAGGACCCCCAGCACCCCCAGCCCCTCCTGCCACAACTCCTTCCCCTCCCACAGCAGCATTCCTCTGCAGGCTTTTTCTGCCTCCTCTGCCTAATCCCACCACTCCCTTGCTGGTGCCTTTTGGAAGCAGACACTTGGCTGGGCTCCCCCGGCTCTGGAGGGCCGAGATTCATGGGAGATGAGGTCTGCCCAGACGAGCACAGCGCATGAGTCACCCTCACACAGGTCCCGCTTGAAGCACATGGGCTGATACAAGGATCAGCAGCCAAGTCCACGGGGACAGGCCAGGAGGAGCTGGAGGGACTAAATCTGTCTTGCAAGCACCTTGGGAGGGGCAGGGGCACAGCTTATAACTAGCATACAGGCTCCTGACACCACTGAATAAAAAAAGATTTGTCACCATCTCAAAAGGTGGTGAAGAAGGAGCCCAGTGCCACTGCCCCAGGAGACACACTGGGTTTGGTGTCAGAGTTCAGCTACAGGCTGAACGCAGGAGGGACGATAAAAAGCGGGGAGCCAGGTCCCAGATGGGTGACACATAACTGCTTGGGGGGGGCTGGCACACCGGGCAGAGGTCACCCAACTGCTCTGGGAGGCCAGCATGCCAGGGGCCTGAGCCCAGCCTCTTGGAGAGCTCGGTGCCCACAGCCCAGCTCGCCCCTGGCAGCAGCTGCCTCTGCCTGATATGTGGGTCAGCACTGCTGATGCAGTCTGGAGTCTGGTTCAGGCTTTTGCTCCTAATAAGAGCACAAGATGAATGAAACAGAATTGCAGGCAACAGGAAAGGAGCCCAGATACCAGAGTATAGCAAGGGACTGATTTTTACCCACTCTCCAAAGTGCTGTAAGGAAAAAAGCACTAGTGAAAAAAACCTCAACAAAACAAAAAACCCCAAACCAGCAGGGTTTTTGGTGAAATTGTCGTGTGAACACAACTTTGCCACTTTCTCTCATATATTTACAGAATTTCTGAGCCTTTCAAAGGGCCTGCAGCTGAGACAATTCCCTCAAAGCCCCCTCCCCACAAGAATCCAGTTTAAAGCAGTTTACCAAATACAGAAAGTTACACAGGCCAAAGGAATCCTGTGTCAGAGCGGCTCCACATGCAAGAACGTCTGCCAGGATGATGGAATCACTCAAGATGGAGGAGAGAGCAGTCCCTGACGTGCCTGCAGGATACTGGGCACAGGGCAGGTCTGCCGCTGCTCAAGTGTAACAATACAGGGAACCAACACTTTGTTGAATATCTGGCATGAAATTCAAAGCTGGAGGATCTTTGTACTTCTTATTTCAACAACACCAGACGCAAGACATTTGATTTGTACATGGAGGACACATCTGAACCACCTGGCGCTGCCCCAGTATGGCAGCAACCTTGGATCACCTAATGTTTGACTGAAACAACTTGTCTTACTGAGGCTAAAGGAAAAGCCAAAACCAACAACTCCCACGTCTTTGGGAACCACATGGAGACTCCCTGAGCCGCACATTTTATCTGCCACAGGGGAATATGACGGTGACACAGTAACAATGAGTAGATGTGGGACACAGTATCAATGTACTTAGAGGTTGAGCGGAAGAAGAGCCTCCTGCCATCAGTGCCAGATGCATGAGATCTAACTTAAAAACATCATTAATTTCTTAAAGAACTCTTTTATTGCCTTAAAGAGACATCCTGCCCGAGCAGGAGAGCAGAATGGGCTCCCTGCTGCATCAGCCCTTAAGATACCGAAACCAGATGAAATGGTTCCAGCAGTGCCACAGTGTGAGCTGCAGTTCATCCACCCTGTGACAACACTGCAGCTCAGCCATTGTCTTTTCTCTGTGAAAGTGTAATTTTCAAAAAAATTAGACTATATTGAAATCCAATCTATTTCTTTTGTGTGCAGCTAATGGATTCTGGGAGGAAAACAAGGGTGAGGAAAATAGTAAGTGAAAAGGTACAAAATGAAAGTAATCAGTGAGAACTTTAGTGCTGCTGATTCTCCCCAACTACCCAGCAGGTAGTGGGGCAGGGGGGCTGGCAGGGATGCAGGCAGGACAGGAGGAGATGGGGTGGGCTGCTTCCCCTCCCAGCTGCAGACCCTGTCCCCTCAAGCCATGGGTCTCTGCTTGCCTGGGACAAGAGGTGCCCAGACCCACCCTCAGGGGCTCAGACACCCACCCCCCGGCAGTGGCTCTTCCATGTCACCACGTGAGCCAGCACACACATTACAGGAGATTTCTACTCTGCCGCAGGACTGACTGGCACAGTCAGGCAGCACTGTGCCTCAGATGAGACACTTGTATACATTGGAATCTAAGAACAGAGAGCTGAAATCCTAAATAAGAACTGCAAGTGAAAAGCAGGGGAAAAAAATGCTATCTGGAAAATATGAGTGCATGCCTCATGGTTGGCCGCAGTGAGTTCCAGTCTCCTGCTCAGCCATTCCCTTACTTTGGTCCAGGCAGTGTCTCCCCATCTCCTCGTGCTACAAACCATGCTGGGAGACCTTCTGCGGCAGTGGGACTCCTGTGGGCAAAGGGCTTCCCACAGAAGCAAAAAAGAGGAAAAATGGTGGAATCCGATGCTTTGCACGTGGCTTGGAAATCAGCAGGTTTCCGAATCTGGAGATTCTATGCACATAATTGCCCACTAATTGTTTTATCTGGAGTGGCTGGGGACTTGTGTTTGCTTTAAGTGAAAGCACCGTGTGCTCGGGTGGGAGAGGAAGTGCTCCGGGCTGCTCTCACCCCTCTTAAGCGCACAGCAGGAGTCCCCAGGGCACAGTGCCCACTTTCCAGTGATTTTTGCCAAGTTAGGGCTGCCCACCTTGGAAACCCACACTCTGCCATACCAGGTATCTCAAGTAACACTTCCAAAGCTCCTACCAATTTACATAAAACTTTGGATTTCCATCTGGTTTTTGCCCCACATCTAATTCTTAGTAAGTGTAAGTGCCACTATCTTCCTGCAATAATCAGAGAATCACTGAAGCCGTAAAAGCTCTCAGAAACCATGGAGTCCAATTGTTCCCCCAGCACTGCTCAGGCCACCACTAACCCATGTCCCCAAGTGCCACATCCATGCGACCATTAACTCTCCCCAAATGGTGACTTCACTACTGCCTGTGGCGGGGCAAGAAATCTTTCGGGGAAGAAATTGTTCCTAATATGCAACCTAAACCTACCGACCCCCGCATCTGGCAGCTGCTCCTTTCTGGCGAAACAGCCGAGGCGAGGCTGCCGGCGGGACGGGTGCGGGGGCAGCGCGCTGCGCGGCGCCCACGCGGGTGCCGGCCGTGGG
>VWPU01000436.1:0-135637 GCA_013398955.1 Callaeas wilsoni
GAGGGGGCCCGGCCCGTGAGGGGGCCCGGCCCGTGAGGGAGCCCGGCCGCTCGGCCCCGCAGCGCTCCGGCGTGCCCGGGGACTCGGGGGGCAGACTCAGCCCCGCCGGCACCCAGCCGGGCCGCACCGCGGGGCCGCGCCCCTTGCCGGCGACAAACCCGCACACCCCGCTGGGCAGGTGCTCCTGCCGACCCTCTCTGGGGGGAGCAGTTCAGTGCCAAACGTCCATAAAGCTGCAGGCACTCACCGCCTAAAAAGCGCTGGTAGGGGGTTGGGGTTTTGTTTTGTTTTTAGTTTGGTTGTTTTTCCCTTTTTGTGGGTTTGTTTTAATTCAGGTACTTTTAACGCCTTACTATCTATGACTATGTTTAAGTTCTCTCTCTACTCCATTTTAGCCCCTGTGGCACTGCTGCCCCAGCCCGCTGCAGAGCACACCCAGCAGTGTGGGTGGTGCTCACCAGGGAAAACAGAAAATATTTAATAACTGACCAAAAAAACCAGTTTACTGTGGTGTTTTATTTTTTTCCTCCACCTCCCCTGAATCTACAGTGAATGCAAAATCAGCTTTCTAGGGCAAGGGGTATTTACGTATGAGGGAAGTACGAAATAGTTGCATTTTCATCTTCACTGCTAAATACTTAAGCCTCCCCTGCTCTCCAGAAGAAAGAAAATTTACTCAGTTTTCCAACAGTATTTGTACCATTTTTATTTGTAAAAATAACCATCTGAATGCATTGCAATAGTAGTTTACAGTTAGGGTTCTTATTACATTAATACAGCATTCAGTAGTTGAAAAAGTTACTAAACTGTGCTTGAGAAGATTCAGGTTGAATTCCAAGTCATTCACTGAATTAAGTTTTTTTCCTCATTTCACATGTGACATTTACCCCAGTCCTTAAACTTCAGTTTACAAAAGCAAACAATACCGACAAAACCCCACCGAAACCATCAAACAATATTTTATATCGTTTATTACAAATGTTATGCAAAATATAACACTGGCACCAGATGCGTATCACCATGGTTTGTAAAGATATATTGCACATGCTAAAGCATAAAATATAAGACAAAACCTACAAAACATAAGATATTGGCTTTAATATGTAGATCACTGCATAAGAAATGCATAAAATTACATTTTATACACACACTCAAGATTGTCACTAGTTTAAAACGCCCTTTCCTATAACACTGACCTAATGTTTACTTTTTGTGTAATAAGAAAGCATTTTCAGCACTGCAAAAATTATACATTATTCCTATAGAAATTTAGCATATTAATTTTCATTTCAATGCAGGTAGAACATATGAAAAGAAGAAACACTTTATACATTCAAAGAAGGTCTGAAATGAAAATTTACTGGTAATATATTGCTTTTATAACACTCAAATGAGAAAAAAAAAAAGACAAGTGTCACAAAACATTTCCATTATACACAAATATAAAAAGGCACTCTAATATTTCTTACATGACTAAGAATAAAAATCACAATTTGTTTTTAAAATCATCCTCAAATACATAACCAAGTTTCTCAACAGTACAATGGATAAACAATTCATTTCATGTGTTTGTTCTAATTCAATAACCTGGCAGTTGTTTACTGCATAAAAGTACCAAACACATTATGGTGCCCTTTTAGTAGCGATGAACAGAAATCCCCTGAGCTATTTCACAGCAATTTCAGGCAGTCCGGAGGTTGTGACTCAGTATTTATGGGAGAGACTTGGGAGCCCATCCTGCTCTGGATTCCACCTGCAGCTGTGGTTAAAATACAGGATGCAACGATCCTGCTGCTACACCTGGGCAGGGAGCTGCCCCTCCCCAGGCGCAGACACAGAAGTTGTCCGTGTACTGTAAGTTGCAGGATCCAGGGTTAAGTGCAACAATTCTGTATGATTACTCTTGTAAGAAGTCCACGGAAAGGCAAGGAGGTTATTTACAAGAGTAACGTTACTCCCATGCTTAAATACCTGCCCTAAACTACACATTTATTTCTACATGTGATAAATTACAGATTAATGTACTAGCATACGAGAAAAAGGGATTCTGGTAACTCGTGTGAGATGTGGGACAGGCCAACACTGAGCGCTTCCGAGTGTCCCGCTCGTGGCAGTTTTCCTCCTAAATACAGCACCCTCGAAGCACGACCTGTGCAGTGCCCTGGAGGTGCGAGCACAGCCTACGTCCCTGTGCTCTCTGGAATGCTGCATCCTGACAGCACTGGAGGGTTTCACGGGTAAGGGTAAGATTTGGTTCCTGGAAGGACCAGCGTGACTCAGAAATAAATCACCTCTTCTGGGATGCACTAAGAGGCAGCAGCTCTTGCACTACACCATTACCAGTGTTACGAGGTATCGCAAATAGAAAAAGTTTTGGTAACTGTATGGTAGCAAGTAAAAAATACTGAAATTTTTAAAGTGGTTGCTTAAAATAATTTAACAACTCTTTATAAAGAGGGCTGGTTTTCTCTTAATGGAGCACTGTCATGTAGGACAGCATAATTTTCTGTATCTCAGGGTGAGACAATTAATCCTGCCAAGGAGCCTGCCTACATTTCTGCTTAAAATAAGATTAAAATGCTGATTCTGCTGTTAGACAGGTGGCAGCTATTTCCCATATGTTTGTTTTCAATGCCATCGTTCCACATAAAAAACTCCGAATTCGGGATTACTACTCATCTTAGAACAGGCACCACTGAAAATTTTAACAATTGATCTCTCCTCTTATTTTCTGTCTTCTGAGTAAGGTGGTTATTGCTATTCTGCAACTCTTAAAAGCAAAAATGCTGAGAAAATTAATTAAAATGTTATTTGGTGCTATTTCTGAGGAGAAAACTAGGGTTTCATGTTCTCTGTCATTCTACTGTAGAAACTACAGAGTTGAGAGAAAAGAGGGGGTTTTTTGCTGTCAACTTTGGAAAATTGTTAATGTTCAAGGAAAAATGTTCCATTTTAGTAAGGCAAAATAAACTTAGTAAATAAATATTTTTTCCTAACTAAAGAACTGAAATCTGCCAATAGATTTTCAACAGTCCAGTGGAACAGGGCTAAAAACTGCAACTAAAATTAAAATCCGTAGTCTCCCCTGTACCCTGCCGAAAGCGAGCACCGAGGAAGCTCGTCTCACCCTCCCAGCACAGACACAGGCCTGAGACAAGCTGAGTGTGGCTGACAGGAACACCTGACTCCATGGCCTGCCACCTTCTCCCCTCTCTACCACAGCTGCATGGGTTTTCTCACCTGTCTGGCAAAGGGCTGGATCCCCTTCTTAAGCTCTTAAACAAAGGAAGGTGTTTTGCTTTCTGCTTTTTCCCAGCACAGCCAGGGGACCTAACCTTTGCATTCCATACAAGTTGGGCACTCTCCCACAGTGCATCCAGCCTTCCTTTTGCTCCTCAGGCCCTCAGTCTTGCCAGATTCACATTTCATTTCAGTATGCATGAATGCTAACTAGGAGAACAAGCCACAGTTATTTTACCTGGGCATTTGTTTCATTTAAAATAAATAGAAACACATTTACACTAAAAGTATATGAACATATTCTTAAGTCTGGAAAAAAACTCCACCTGTGGTCAACACATCATCAGTTAAAAATGTCAACTTGAAACCTCTGTCATAAAATGTAAAATTCACCCAAGACTACTATTACCTCAAAAGTTTATATTTTTATCATTTAGAAAAAACTACTTCATGATGTCACTCACATTTGAAGAAAAAAATAAAAGTAGCAAAGTCTTCAATTTAATTACTGAAGCATTTTGGTCCTCTTGGTACAGCTGGTTAGCTCATGATAGTTTTTTGTTTGTGTTTTTTTGTTTTTGTTTACAAAGTCTCATTCTTCCTTTTGTACATCTGTTGCAGAGGAGGGTCGGGGTCCATTTGACCTAGAAACTTTGGCAGAAGGAGTAAACATATTCACAAAATTGACACTGCTTTAAAAGCTGGTGACAAAAGGCTTTATAGCATCTATCTCTGGTCCCCTGCATGGTACACTGATAGGTTTCTGGTGTTTGGTATTTCAACTTTTGGTGTTGTGCTTTCATTGCTTTACCTTTGCTCTGTTAATCCAAACACTGGCAAAAGTATTTTAAAATTCAATACTGTTTACAGTAAAAATAAGTTATTTAACCATAGAAAAAGAAAAAAGTGCCATTTAAGTTGGCAAATCATATAAACTTTTACGTACGCCTTTGCCTACACCTGATTTCTCCCCCTCTCCCCTTTTTTTTCTGGTACTGGATTCATGATTAATGGCTCAGGTGACAGAAACATCTAATGACCCTAATTCTGTAGTGCAAATAAATCATACACATTTGTGCTGAATTGAAAAAAAATAAGGGCCAAGTGATTTCCATTTTACAGAAGTGATGTCCATGGGAAAATGCAGTGAGATGAGCAGAATTTGGCCTTAAGAGTTAACAACTACATTTTTCTAATTGTGTACTGCAACTAAGAACTGTAAAAAGTGCCTTCTGTACGTTTAAGTGCTTAATACAGGCAGAATGTAAAAGGTTTCATTTCCTGTAGAAAAGTAATACAGGCAGTTTTAAGATTACAACTTTACCTTTGGTTCATGTAAAAAAAATTCTCTAATTAACAGAGCCCCTGGAAGCAGGAAACAGACAAACGTAGGAAAGGGGTGATGCTCGAATCTGTGAAGGCTATGCTGGAAATAGGATTGTGTACTAAAGGTGCAGCTAAAACATGAAAGAACTCTTTACAAACAGCTCCCTGTTTATTTGTGCTGTCAAAAAGAAAAAAGGCATTTTCTCTTTTTCTACTTAAAATAAGAGGTAGAGACTTTCCACAGGGGCACTTTGGGCCTAAAGGAAACATCAGGAAACTGAAAACCTGCAGAATTCTAATAGGAATATGTTCCAGTAAATCCCTCTAATTTTGTTATTTAAGGGCTTGATTCTCATCAACACTACAAATCTTTCAATACCTACTTGTCAAGAATAATAGTTAGGAATGTAACTGTGGGATTTAAGCTGTTTTAAAAGACAAAAATTAAAGCTGAAATGAAATAATAATGAAAAAAGTTTTCGAATACCAATGAGTCAAAATGTTTCAGAATCCGAATCATTTTCATTGTACCCATCCTCTGTTCCTATGTTATTACTCAAGGGCTTATTGTAAGAGTTAATGCTACCCATAGCGGAGCCATCGCAGAGGTGTGTCCTGCCCAAATTGTCTTTTTTAAAACAAGCGAAGTTGAAAGCCGTCACTGAACTGGAGGGAGAAAAAGGCATCATGGTAGCCAAAATGAGTGCCAGGCAGTCAGCCACGTCTTTGTTAGGAGCACAAGCCAGGGCTGGCGTATGACCTGGGCACAAACGCAGACAAGGCACAGGTTAGTACTGAGGGCACCCGGGGCACCCAGCATTCCTCAGATCCATCTCTAGGGACACCGTGGGGAGATGAACGGGGTTACACATGCCAGGCAACGCGCGTGTTACTCGCTCACACCGGACATGCTGGGAGACACTGGGGGCACTGCAGTCACCGGGACCACAACAAGCACTGCTTGTGTGAAACCAGGCAGCAGACAGACTGCACCGGGTGAATCAAAGCACTCGCTAAACACAGTTCTACGGCACGGACAGCATGGGCAATACAGAACGTGGGGAGTACAGCAACGGGGACAGAAACTCGCATCGGCTTCTGTGCATATGAACAAGTCTCATTCTGAGAACAATGACTTTCATTAAACATCAAAGGTATTAGTTTAAAAAATTTTTGATGTAATAAGCAAACAATTTAAAAGATTGATCAGTTGAGTATCTACTCAACTTGGCAAGCAGTTTATTTAGGAATTAAATTATAAAAGAATTAGACAGTGCACGGGGTACATGGATAGTAGGTATGACTACATGGATGTTTAGTTACCCAGATGTACATTGTGTTAGAAGAAAAATGGCTGTATTCAGCAAGCATGGCGTACACTTCAAATACAGAGCTAATACGACTCCAGTGTCAGTCAAAGGAAGGACTGGGGAGCTATTAGAAGCTTGTCTTCACTGCAGTTTAACTTGGCTCCGGTCCAAGCACTGCCCTAAAGCAGCTCTTCACGTACAGGAGCCCTGGAAGCCAGTGTGCTTATTACACTTGCTGTCTGTACATTTTACAGGCTGCTGTGCAGAACTCCAGCACTTTCCAACAAATCCTCCTTTATGCTAAGAGCCGAAAAATTCTTTTGCAGATGGTTAAATCTTAAGCACTGCAGCAACAGTAATGTGAGGCAATGGCCACTTCTGGTACCTACTGCCTCGAGTAAGCCAAGATCTGCAGCACAGATGAATTTGGTGGGCAAAAGTGAATACATTTTTGTTGCAAACTACCCACATTTAAGCACTGACTGCAGTCAATGCATTTCCTCCTTCATGTTAGTTCTGTGTGCTCCAAGTGTTAATATTCTTTAGATCTGTGAGTACACTAAGATTCTACTTGAACATCTCTCTTTTAAACTGTGCATGCTGCTCCTAGAAAAACTAAATGCGTAGAAAATTAAAACTTAATTTTCATTTGTTACACACAAATTCGCTGGACCTGTATGTACTATTTTAAGGATAAAATCTGTGGTTAGAAGCTACTCTGGTTCATTTTTCTGTCCTCTATCTCTAAAATGAGGTTAGGGTCAAATGACTTCCGTGGAACTCATTCATGCAAGTATAGCTAAGTAGCATTTGGTTTATAGTAAATACCACTCACTTCTTTACCTCCATAGATCTCAAATGTCTTTCAATGATGGGTGAGTAATATTATTATTACTTTACGGATATGGGAAGATGGAGGTACCGAATTGTTACATTAATGCCATGAAGTTAGTATTGTAAGAAAGACCAACTTATTTCAGGAAGATATTTTAAAAAACTACAATTGTAGAATCACATCCCTCTATGGTTCCTTATAATTTTTAAAGAAGGACTTTGTTGAAGTTTGAAACAAAATTCTTTAATTTAGTAATTAATTATGTATTTTATGAGGCAACAGTAATTTAATTGCATCTTGGATTAGGTCAGATAATTGGCAAGAACAAGGTTTGATCTCAGAATGAGCTGGGATACACTCAGACATATGTTGATGGTTTTCTTCCTACCCATTAAAACATGCGCTGATTGAATGCAAAATCCTTAATTCTTCTGCAAGGCGTCAGAATTATCCGGTGCCACTTGCATGTTTAGGAAATTCAAGTTACCACTGCACTCAGGCATTAAAAAAGACTAGCTGTTGACAGTACATGCAAAATGAACAGTAAAAGGGACCACTGTGATGTTTAGAATAGATTTTTATACTAAAGAAAAAGAAATAGTATCTTTTTTATTTTTCTTAAACAGGTACTCACACAACTCATTGTCTGTTCTTGGAAGGATAAAAGCATCAATGAAGCCTATCATCACCTTTTAAGTCTATTGCTGCAGTCTGGTGTAAAATTACCTGTTGGGTCCTACTGAAGACTGTCAAATTGTATCATTTACTTACCATTTTCATCTACTGCCAGGACACAGGCCCCTTTGGCCAGCAACTCTTCAACCACCATCTTCAGGCCATTTCGTGCAGCAATATGAAGAGGTCTACAAAAACGTAACAACTAAATTCTACTTCAGTTTACAACAGATTTTCTAAACAAAGTTAGGCAATGCTTAAAGCATACCCAGCATCTAAAAGAGAATGTTTTCCTTCCTCGGATCATTAGAATTATATCGTAGACACTAAATTTTATTGCAGCCTTTGAAATAATCGTCATGTTCCACATCTATAAAACAAGATTTCTTTTTTTTGTGCAAGCACACAAAGATTGCTTAATACTTTCCAGCCTAAAGACTTTCTTTAAAAGATTCTCATTTTTGCACTGTTTGCAGCCCGCAATTGATATTTAAGTGGAAAAGGAATCCAAGCCTGAAGAATGACTTTTTATCCTTGAATACTCAATTGCTAATTCGTAACTGTAGAGCAGCTGGAAATTAAAAATAACCATTGGTTTGCTCCTTTCCTGGCCCAAGACCCAATGCTCCTGTTTGGGGACAGCTAGCAGGACAGGAAAAACATTTTCATATTGGAAGAGGGGAAAAAAGGCCTAAGATGGAATGAATTCTTCTGCAAGCTCTAGGTGATCTGCCACCTGAACTGATGGTTGAATCTCCTATGGTGGGATTCCCCCATGCCAACAAACAGTTGCAGCTGATAATGTATGCTATGGGCAGGAGCTGCACATAAAATACCACCTGAAAAACCTTCTGAGAACTAAATGTACCACCTTAAGTCTAAGCAAGTCTAAATAAATTATTTAAATTTAAGGTGAAGCTCAAAAAGCTAGAAAATGCCAGATGTATACTTCCCCATTCATGTGATTAATAGACATTTTGATATAGTCTTCAAATAAATGACCTCATCGTTTTTCTACCAGATCATGCATAGAAATGGCATCAACAGAATGAAAATTAAAAGTGAGAATACAATAGAATTTGTGTCTTTTTCAAGGGAAAGCATTCCAAAAAATCAGAAATTAACTTTACTATTCTATGAAATAATCTGATACATGAATTTGAAATGCTAAACTGGAATGTTCTGGTAAATCAACTGAACTTGAGAGGATCAGGCTATACTTACGTCTGCAATGCATTATTTTTTGCATTAATAAGGCTCTGTTCTTGGATCTTGTCAAGTATTAACAAGGCACATTTTTCATGACCCTGTAGTGTGGAGAAAAAACCCAATAGTGTTAATTTGCTGAGGACTCTGCAATTGAGGCAAAAGAAATGTTACATAATAAAAGTGAAATTTAATAACTCAACTTGAAATACAAAACACACTGCTCAGTAAGACTGTGTAGAAGGTGAACTATGGGAGCTTTAAAATACCATTTGTGAACCACAGCTGCTGGGATGTTTTAGCACATTTAGAAATGTAGACATTCACCTGTCTTTCAACCCAGCATTCATTAAATATGAATTCACTTCCTCAGCTTTCAGAGAATGCTGTGTTTTCTCTTGAGAGAGCGTTCAGTGGATGATTTATCAGAACTGCACAGTGACAGAGAATGGTTTCATCTCAGAAATGAATACCATACTTTCTGGGTCTTTAAATGCCTTTTTGTATTATTAATAAGCTACTACAAAACCCCTTCAGTGTCAGAGAGCTCTAACAATGGAACTTTGGGAATGATACAGATCCAGGCCTTATTTCTGATGCTGTTTCAGCACAGCAAGTTGCAGATGCTGAGCCTACAGTCCTGGCAGGTGAACAGCTGCCTGAAGGACCTTGAGAATTCAGCAAGGCTCATGTGTCTGCAGAAACCGGAGTAATATGATCACACTGGAATCTAACCTGTGGATAGGAGCAAAAGAAAAGGCCCAGGAGAGGGAATCCTGTGGGCATTTCTTCCTGCAGAAACAGCAGTAGAAATTGGAAATAAGAGGAAGAAGGGGTAGGAAGAGAAACCATCACCCATCTAATTAATTACTCTGGTTTTACTCCTGCTTTGTTAAGGGAAAATTTTAGGCTCCTTTCACAAAAATAAAATACTTTTATTTTTCTTTGTTACTGAACCTGTTAAACTGTTTTACAGTGAGATTATCTGGTAAAATATCAAAGGGTTTCCTTTACTTCTCTTAGTGTCACTTACTTATGTTTCAGCTATCATGACAGCCATCCCTATTTCTCAATGTACAATACTTTAAAACAGACTAGAGAAAAAGCTTGGAACAACTTTCACTTCCTCACCACAACTTTGACCACCACATGTCCATTGCAGAAAAAAAATTTGGGAGCATAAATACACAAGTACATGCATACAGACTGATGAGAATAAAAGCAGAGAGAGGTCTTCAACTTACTTTACTGCTAGCCAAGTGCAAAGATGTATTCAACTCTTTATCTTTTAATGTCAGGTCAGCCTTGGCAATGTTCACCAAAAAGTCTGAGGTATGGAGTAGAAATCAATGAACAAACCCAATGGGCAGATAAACATGTCAAAAGAGAGAAAAAAGTTACTATTTCAATATACATGTGCACACATGCTAATCAATCAAGTCTTTATATGAGGTAAGCTTTATAATCATGAAGTGAAATTAGTGAATGAGAACAGACTAATCTTGTGCAGTTCATCAGCAAGCAAATGCAGAGCTAACAGCTTGTTCATGGTGCCCCAAACTGTCAAACATACATTGATCTTAATTTATTTATGAGCTTCCCTATTTGCAGATCATCAAATTTTGCCTGAATCACCTCTGCCTGAGAACAACTGTGAATCTTGCTTTGAGACGACTAAGGGGATATAAAGAACTTGGGATGCAGCCTGTGCTGTTGAAGCTAGAGAAAATGGAATTCTGTAAAGCCCAAAGGTCCCCAGTCTCTATGCCTGTAGCACATAGTCTAGCCTGGAAAAAGCAGGTGCTCATAGCTGCCTTTTCAAAAGTGGAGCTTCCTATAAGACAGGACAGGAAAAGGTTACATAATCTTTTTCACACATGCAGCATTGCTGCTCCACAAAATCAAGGAAGTAAACAGGAGAATAAAATTACTACTGCTCTCCTGCTCTTTACAGTGTGCTCTTAGGAGGAAATAAGACTCAAATTCGTTATTGCAAATGTTCCCCAAGACTGCAGAGAAGAAGAAGTGTATTTTTTAATGGATGAAAAGCTATCTTCTTACAGAAGGATATTATCCACATAATTTATTTTCCTTCCTCAGTTTTCCCAGGATAACAGCGTTACCCCTGAGGGGCAGCGACTGCAGGAGCAGAGGGCCAGAGGCAGGGCTGCACTCACCCACGGCGCCCACGTGGCCGTTGTGAGCCGCCATCATGAGCGGCGTTCTGCCCGCGCGGTCCGCGGCGTTCACCTGCGCGCTGTGGCCCAGCAGCAGCTGCAGGCACTCCACGTGGTCGGCGAAGGCTGCGGCGTGCAGGGGCGTCCTGGGGGAGCAACACCCACACAGCTTTTGCTAAAGAAGGGCAATATCCCGACCTCCCTAAAAACGCCAAAGTGTGAGATTTCTTTTTTTTTCCCTAGCAACTTCAAGTTATCACCATAAGAAGGTTGTAGTAGCAGCAGCTGAAGGAAGTTAGATAATATTTCTAGTCTCCGAAGATGGATATGATAGTACGGAGATACTGATGCCTTAGGATTTTAGCTTTATAGTTTCATATGTTTGTAATCCTGCAGTTCTTTAGCGAGTAACTCTGAGATCCATGTAGAGTGTTAACTACTGCTTTTCCCATTTTGGTCAGACACAATTCCTCTCTAGGCCTGAGAATCAAGGACACCTCACTGCCTCAGGCCCTGAGAAGTGTAAACAAAAGTGAGTTGGGAGGAGCAAACCGAGAGAATGGGACTCCACTACTTGAATCTGTAATTGGACAAGTAACCTCTGATATGCAAATGTACAAAACTTATATCTGTCCCAAAAACGTGTGATTGTGTCCATCCTGGGTGCAGTCTCTGAGAGACTCCTGCACTGCCCAAGGTGTACCCTGTGAAGGCCTTTCCATAAATACCTGCCCTTTATCCTTTCACTCTGCCTAGCCTCTGTTCCAGGTCAGCCTCTACAAGGCATCAATACGGTACTGTGAAGAATCTTGTATTAGCAGCCTACTTATTTTAAAAGAGCATACTGTGTAACATGGAAAGCAGTACAATCCCTCGTCCTTATTAATCTGATTTTACATTTTATTTAGCAAGCGTCAGTTGGGAAGAACTATCAGAAGAGAAGAGATCCATTATTTTAAAAAATTAAAATATTTTGAGTTGTAGTCAAAGATACTGCAGCAACAAGCCACAGTAACAGCAGTACTATAAAAGGCAGAAGGAATTCAATGCACTTTGAAGGTTATCACTTTCTACAAGACATAGACACTGAAATTCATTCGCTGTGGCTCTTCGGCATTTTGGGTCTGAAGGGTGTCTACTAGAGATGAAACACAGTTGGTGCACAGCCCAGCTCAGTGCTACTTCAGTTTTGCTGATCGGCAAAGGTGAGGTGCTCTTACCCTCACAGAATTACGTAATCACTGTTACTGAAGGTACTAAATTTATTTTAATCAAAGAAAACAATGAGTGTTCAGTTTTAAGAATTTCAGCAATTTTAGTTAAAAATACATATATACACATATATATATATATGTATATGTATATAGTGAGGAGATTCTCAATGGGACAAATGAAGTATTTGGCTGAATGCCCATCTCTTGCTGTGTATAGTTTTATATTGCTGCATAGATATTTTCAGTTGTGTGCCCTGAGAATGCCAACATACCATGAAAACTATTAATTAAATACTTTTCTATATGTATGTAGTATCACTCCATTTAGCAAAGATAAATGCGTTTAAACATTTAATGAAGAAAACAGGTGCAGGGAAACAGCCTAAGCCATAGCTGTTCTAAACAAACAAAATACTATTTCTTTTATATTTTTTTATTTGTACTCTGACATTGAAGATTTCATCATATTCTTGCTTCAAGGGAGCCACCATTTAGCTGTGCTGCAGTGTCAACTGCTGTCTGAAAGAGTCAGCATGACAAGTCTTAGCTCAACCATAACAGATAAGGATTAGTGCCAGATGTTCAGAAAGAACTACGAAAAATACTAAATGGAGTCATGTTCCAGGAACTATTACCTTCCTTTGTCATCTTCGCAATTGACAATGCTGGCGTCAATGGCTCCGATGAGTAGCGATGCACAGTTTTCATGATCGTTGATTCTGCCAAACAAAATACATTTTTGGAAAGGTCATGTCTACATATTCTTCCATTTTCCAATATTGGTTTACTTCACTTCCCAATAACATTTCTTCGTGGTTATTTCTAAGTTACATGCCTTTGTCTTAATGCTTTAAGTCACACTTCTGCATATTTGTCATCTCTCCATTTAACCAAACTGCATCTGCTAGTACAGATTTCAATCTCTAAAGCAAAGCTGATCCTTAATTCACTGTGCACAAAAGTAATTTCAAAGTCCAGAACAAAAGTAGGATTAAAACCTTCATATCTTAAAATCCTTAGTCTGTATGTCAAACACACATGGGCCTGGAAAGCACTCAGTCATAGACACTTACACATAGAGAGATTTATTCTAGTGTTTAAGGTACTGAAACCCATGTCTCTTCCAACTCACACATTTAGTACTTCGATTTGATGGATGTATTCAATTAATACTTTTTCTGGGTTTTGCTAATTTGTGTCATTGCTTTGTGAAAATGAACAGTATTTACTAACAGTACTGGCTACACAGTATAGCTAACACACTTCCACATTGGATTAGAAGTTATTTTCATTTTAAATTTGCATACATGTTTAAATTGCACACATTTTAATAGGCTTGAGAATTGCATACTCATTTAAAAAAATACAAATATTGAAATTTTTTTCAAAGCTGTCACTAGAAATTCTGATTTAAAATAATATGTTTGAGCCACATAGAATTTTATTTCAAGTGATCAGCTTTAAGATCATTTGCTCATGCAAATAATTTCAAAAAAAGCTCACTTTATTCTCATACTGCTACTTTCTGCAGACATACTCTAAAGCAACATGCATTTATTACAGGAGATTTCTACTTACACGGCACAGTGCAACGGAGAGAAACTATTACCATAGAACTTGTGGAAAAGTTTTTGTTCCAAGAGTACCTCTATGCAGTTTTCATGACCTGTGAGAGAGCAGGTATTTTACAGTGTTGCACAAAGCAGGTAGTTCGCTTAATTCATATTAGGCTTAGACAGGTTGGAATTTGACACTTCTAAGTTTAAAGTTGAACATAATGTGTATTTAAGCTCTTATGTGATAAACCAGAGGATTTTTTTATTTTATGGCAGCAGCAAGATACATGTGGGCTAATATTAGCATTTACTGAAAAAAAGGAAAGAAAAAAAGGCTCTTTTTAAAGTGATGTCGTGTATGTTGCATTACATCCAAAGCTTAAATGTCAATACTGAGAAGCTTTATCCTTATCTTAAGCAACGAGTTCAGATTATCCAGTTTAGAATAATCAGTTCAGTTCAGAACATCCATCTGGGCACATGGTCTCTTGCACCAATAGGTAAAGTCACACCTCAAAGGAGCATTCCTGGTCGCGCAGAAATCAATTTCATCATGGACATGAATAAAACCAGAATTTCATCCTGACTTCTTTTGACTTGGAGCAAACGAGCTGCAAAGTAACTGGGAGGTACCACTGGAATTTCCCTGGCCTCTGAACTGAAGGGTGCACATAGCAAATCCTAACTACAGACAGCAAACAGAGGTAATTTGTCTCTTCATTTCAAGCTCCTCCACCACGTTTCCCTGCGGCTGAGGCCACCCTTGACCCGGGCCGTAGTCCCGGGAGAGCCTCACCGTTGTAAGAAGCCCAGTGCAGGGGCGTGTAGCCCTGGTTGTCCTTCAGGCTGCAGTCCTCTTCAGAAAGTGCCACTTGCAGTAACTCACTCAGCCAGGTGGCATGACCCCGAGCTGCTGCAAAGTGCAGAGGTGTCCTGCCCCTGGCATCTTTACACAAAATAGAGACGTCTTTCTCTAACAGCATCTGAACACATTCTTCGTGCCCAGTCATGATCTGGTAACAAAGAAATGAATAAAGAGGTTGACATAACACAGATTCTTGCCCCGGAAATATGGAATGTGATCGATGCCTGTGAACGTGAAATAGTCTGAATGGGATTCAGCAGGCAGAGATGAAAGCCCCTTTGCTCACTAGCTGAACAGCTCACTGCATAAAGTTCTGTATAAATATCCTCCCTTGCATCAGCTCCACATTGGGTAAGAAGCTAGACTTAGCTAGGAAAGTCTAGTCTAGTCAAGCTGGACTAGAAAAGATTAGATCTGCCTCAAGTTTCACCGCCTCTAGAAAAAACTTACAGGACTTAGTTCCACCATTCCAAGAAAAATGAAAGTAACTACTGGCCAGTTCTTTTAAAGAAATTATTTTCAGAATTCTTAGGCTGCTCAGTTACAAGAATAATGATTGCTATTATAAAGTGTCTAGAGACAAAAAAAAAGGGATCTAATCATTATTTTAGCTAATTAGTTAACACAAACATGAAATAAAAGCAAATCATTACTAAGTGCAGATCTGTCTTGCTTTGTATCTCATTGATTATGCTTGGTCATGTTTCCAACCATTTACAGTGTTCTCTAGATTTAAATATCCCTGTACTTCTAAGTGAATTATAGTCACAGCAAAACAAATAATAAAGGATTATAAAAATTAAGTCACCCCTCGATGTAAAGCTGTGCATCCCAGGAGATCAGCTGCATCTACAGATGCTTCTTTTTCAAGTAATAAGGAAACAGCATCAATGTGCCCATATGCCACTGCAAGCATTAGTGGAGTTCTAGGGGAAAAAAAAGAAAGTCAGAGCAGTCATAGCTATAAAATAACATACTATTTGTCCCTGCTAACTTACACAGACAGAAATCAGGAAGCCCTGCATTTCTTGCCACTCCTACCCATGAACCTGTTTTTTTTCACCATACTCATATGACACCAGAGCAAAGACCTTTTGTTTGGAATTATTAAGATGTTTAACAACCAACTGCCACAACTGAAATAGCAACAAATCCACTTGTAAGCAGTTTACAGAGCAACACCATTCAAGACAATCTGTTCTCTTAATAACCTACAATTACTGCCACCTCCAGTGACACGAGCTTTACTATACCAAGTCTTGTGAATGCATGTCCCTGTTAGTTACCAAGATGACAATGACCCAAAGCATTTCTTTTGCAAATGCTGCACAATTGCTTAAAGGGGATGAAGGGACATGAGGAAAATATTCAAACTAAAATTTGGACTAACATATCTTCCATTTTTTTCTGAAAGAGATCTATTCTCCATCTATTCTTAGGCAAGACTAATACCATTTAAAATTATATGGGCAGACCTTATATGTACATTATATGTTCCAGACACCCCAAATGAGTTTCTTAAACCATTCACATTCTCACTTGAAAAATGTATCTTATTCTCCCTCTATAACTGCTATTTAACAAGCAGTAAAGTTTCTGTAGGAACATCTCAGATGCATGTGTCACCTCAAATAAACACTGTGTCCTACTGCACCACTCAAATGTAACAAATAAATCCTAGAATAGCAATGTTTTAGAAAGAAAAATACTCTATAGAAACATCTCAGGAGCTTGTTCATTTTTTATTGAATCTGGCCCTCAACATCTATAAAAGATTGTTTAAAGTATGAAGCAGAGGCTAAGATTAATGATTAGTCCTTTCCACATGGCTTACATCAACTGAATGTGTACTTTGTAATCCCTGCCAAATTCTGTGAGGAGAAGTGCAGGAAATACAGTATTTCAAATAAGTACTTTTTTTGTGAGAAATATGAGATGCTATTTGAATTACAGAGCTGAAAAAAAAAACCCACAAGGAAAACTTACTGTCCTTTGGCGTCTGTCACATCGGGGTTGTCTGCAACTTCCAGCAACAACCGTAAACAAGGTGTATGGCCATTAATGACTATAAAGGAAAAAAACATGTTTAACTTCAGATACTTTTCCACTGGAATGCTTAGGGATAAGAAATGTCCTTATAAACAAGGAAAATACTCCACCACACAAGAGATCAATATTTCCCCAATTTTCATTTAACTTATGCCAGTGAAGTGGTGAGCTGTTTCTTCCTTGACCTCAGTAAGATGAGGGTTAGTTCTCTTAGATACAAAAATCCCAGATGAGTAAAACAGAAATTGTGATATTCACTACTGAGAAGATTTCTACTAAAGCAGACAGGATTTCAAAATCCCCCAGACTGAGCAGGCAGTCAAGGCTTTCTGCGCTCAGGGCTGGAACACAGTAGGAAGTATATTGTCAAGGCTCCTTAATTTTATGTGCACTGTACAAGTACTTCAGTGCTGCTGTGAAAAAAAAAATCTGCAAAGAATGACCAATGATACAAATGTCATATTCATAAAAGCACATAACACTAGAGACTAAAATTTCCTTTGAGTTTCGCCATTTTATCAAAAATAACACTTATCAAAAACATTTGGGTTTGGTGGTGTTTGGGTTTTTTGTTTGGTTTTTGCTTGGGGAGGTGTGTGTATTTTTGGGTTTTTTTGTTTGTTTTTTTTTTTTTTAATGTAACCCATTGCTGCTAGGAAATGGCTCTGAGTTACTACATTCTGTAGGGCCTGACGCTGAACCCCATCTGTGTGTCAGCTGGCTTTAAAGCTTCAGACTTCCATGGGATGAAGAGACGAATATTTTCTTCTTTGAAAAACAATTCCTGTGCTCAGTAGATATATGTTGTGTTCTTATCACAGCAAGTCATGCATTCACACTGCCTACACCCTGTGGGCTGAGGCAAAACCCTTGGACACCACCTATGTCACATCATGCTGGCAGAGAAACCAGTGCACATCATCACATTTAAATTACTCATCTAAAAATAATCTTAGTTGATTTACCCAGAAAAATAAAAGGCATTTTTAGTTATTTACCACCAAGTAATGACATATACATAACATGTAAACAGCTCTGCAGGGCTGATGATTCACTGGCTTGGAGGGGAGAGGTCTGTTCTTTCTCCCAGCAGGAGGAAGAGAAATCATAACTTTGTCACAAAGATGTGTGAAAATGATTTTGGTAAAGGAGTTTTAGAACAGATACTCCCAGAAACTCCTAGGAGCTGACCCAGTGATTGCTAAGCATTACAGACCCTGCAGGGAATGTTAGTTTTGCCAACAGACCTACAACACTAACACTAGGGGAACATTTGCAATGGATTCCCCAGGCTAGCCAGAGGAGAGGCTGGTGGTAATAAAATGACACAGGGAACATATCATTTAGGTGAAGGAAATTCTCCGTGTTATGAGGTCAGAGGAAGTCTATTCTCTCATAGGGACAGACAGAAAAAAGAAACACCTCATTAGGTGAGTTCTCTCCTAAAGTCACGAATCCCTTTACTGACACAAATGTGTAGAATCCTGTCATCCAATGCACCACTCGAGGCCTCCTGAGCTCTGTGCTCAGCAATCGTGCCGCTGTAATTAGAAGGAATGAGGGCAAGCAAGTTTAAGGGATGGGCACACATGCCTTCTTTTCTTCCCAGTGCACAGTGTTGCATGTGCAAGTACTCACTTTTGTGTGTGCAAATGCACACGGGCACTCGGGGGATTAATTCAGCAAGAATTCCGTTTGATTTCTCGAAATACACCACGTGACGTGCCCGGCTTGCCGCACAAAGGCGCCGGAGGCGCGGCAGCTGCGGGCCGGGCTCCCAGCAGGTGGCAGCAGGCCTTGCTCAAACACGCCGTGGGGAACCGCCGCGCGGAGACCCGCGCCCTGCGAGGCGCTTGCCACAGCAGCTGGTGGAAGAAGCTTTACTCCAGAGAGAATTTCCACACAACTCTGCAGAGCTCCTGCAGAGTGGAAGGTTCTAAACGTTGTCTTAATGGGTATTTACCCAAAGTGCACTTAACTCACATTTGGAAGCTTCAAATGCATGACAGCGGTGAATTGCCTTTACTCAGGAGCTCAAATACTCAACCCATCTGCGCATTACTTTCCCTTCTGCACAAGGTACACCTTTCCCTTTGTGTCTCATTCCTGGGTGTAGGATTTTTTGCCTTTTTTCTTGGTTGGGCTGTTTTGTATATGTGGATTTTTGTTTGTTTTTAATACTTATCTGACTTATTTTGTTTCACTGCAGATTTAAAGAACAGTTTATTTGTATGCCCGGGAACGTTTTTTAATCTGAGAAGCAAAAAGCATCATGGACCAGAAAAATCTGCAATGAATCTTCCTACTGGTTTCTCATGGAAGGCACTCAATACTACAGTGATGGAGGTGATTAGAAAACTAATTTAAGGTGGGGGGAGGAACACAATCTGGATTTATATGAGGGTAAGAAAGATGTGTATTAAAATAACATCTTCTATTCAACAAATTTACTCAATTACTCAACAGATTTATTCAACAGATTCATATTTTAAGTCAGAGCTGCTAACAAAAATATGGCTTTGTTACCATTCACTTTTCTCAGCACTGAAGAACCTTTACAGTTCAGTTGAGACAACTAGAAACTTATGTCACTATAACTACATTTTTCAAAAAATGCAAATCTTTTCTATAGTGATGATGTACCAGACAAAGTCACACTTTGCTCACATCAGATCCCAAGGTATCTTTGAAGTAACTACAGGGAAAGCTCTTGACCAACACAGCTCAGTTTTGTGGCAGCACTAATATCGATTTCAATTAATTAAACCATCAGTATTTATCATGGGGAGAAATGTGCTCAGTTCTGATGCAAAATTTAAGCAGACAGAAAGCAATTTTAGTATGCAGTGTGGATTTATTACGAGCATTTCTTTCAGTACTACAGACAAAATTGTTAAGTCTATTTGACCTCATGTTTCTAGGTTGCACTTACGTGATCACACACAGAGAATAAACTGATACTACAGAATATATATGCATTTCAGCAAGATTAAAAGATAAGCAGGAAGACAATTAAGTCTGGTCCTGAATTAATTATCCATGTGGTATTAATTTTCCTTCCCACTAGAGGCCACTGCTACCATGCACGGAGCCCCTCGTGGAACAGCAGAGGAGACACATTCCCTCTGGCACCTCTGCATATTTACCTGACAGGTACATGTCAAATAATAACCTTCAAATAAACGACAAAGTCTACATTTCCCAGCTAATTTTGCATGTTACATAATTAACACCCCACACATGAGGAATAGAGCAGGCTGCCAGCAAGTGCAAGATCACAGGCTGGCTCAGGAGGAGGAGGAGGCCTGAAAAAGGGGGGGTGAATTTCTGTGGTGTTACCACTGCAAATGGTTGCAAGTTTTGAACACCAGAATAATTTCACTGGCAATCAGAGCCCACATCTATTTTTCAACCTTTCTTCCAAAGGAGAAGCAGTGAGACAAGTGTTCCCTCCTCCCCTGATTATTTGGCTGAAGAACCAGCAAGAGAAGGTGTCATGAGGGAAACATGGCACCTCCTGAAGCGTAGGTGGTAAAAGAGAGGTAAGGTAGAGGCAAGCAGGTAAGGGCAGAGCAGTAGTGGTGTGGAAAAATATGGGATTCTCTGTGAGGGAGGACTGAGCCACAGGCACAGAGGAAAAAGATGAACGAAATGGAAGAAAAAGGGTTTAAATGTACGACATCTGCAAACAAGTATCACTCTTCAGTAGAGGTGAGAATGTTCTTCCCTTTAGAAGAAATGTGCATAGCAAGAGCAGGTAAGTAAAGGTACCTGCTTCAGTGTGGTAGGGTTTGTACCACCGGGGCAGCAGCAGATCACACTCACCTGAGGCATGCAGGGGGGTCCTTTTGGTGACATTGTCCTTTACGGTGACAGAAGCACCCTGGCTGATGAGAGCTTCCACACACTCTGCATGTCCTCTGAAGGCAGCCAAGTCCAGAGCAGTGCGTCCCTTCTCATCCTTAATATCCAGATCTACCAGAGATTGGAGAAGTACCTCCAGAGCTTGATGATGACCATTATAGGCCTAGAAGTATGAAATGTGTCATGTAAAGAACACAACTCCTGTCTTTCAAAGACCTTTCCCATAAATTGTGAATAAAATCCAGCCCTTTCAGTGCCTCCTAAACACAACAGAAATCACAGTTTTCTTGATTCTTTATGATTCTCTCTTCAACCTGAAAGGATTTTTCCAAATTACACTGTACCCAAGAAATTAAAAAAATTCCTAGTGTTTAGGAAAAGAAATTACGATTCTTGATTTGCTCTAAGCTTCCAGTACAACCCAAAGTGAGGAAATTTCAGGCAATAATTTGCCAATGCAGGACAGGTCAATCAGCAATTCATTTTTCACATGCTACATTATCTGACAGGGAAACGTTTGCTTCCAAAACTAGATTCACTAGAGAGATCCATGGATTATCACCTAACTGGTGCTGAATTCACCACATGTGATGGTCTCCAATTAAACAAAAGCAATTCTCAAACCAGATTTTTGTGCAAATATAAACACAAACTTGACCTGCTGTTTACAGTTAATGCTTCATGGAGAATTCCTGCCAGCTGGATGATTTGGTAGAACAACTACAGTGGACAAGTAGATGGACTTCCAGACCTACAGCCACACTGGGTCCAACAGTACAAAAACAGGTGGCATTGCAAAAACCCAGCAGACAGGACCAGAAACTGGAAATGTTTTGTTCAGCTTTGTAGGGCCTGCCCTCCTCTCCTCACTGTCAGACTCACAGAGAGCATCTTTTTTATTTACACACAAATGTATAGTTAGTATTATCAGAGTTGAAGCTGTGAACTCTCCATGCCTGCAGATATTCAAAATGTGATGGGGCACAGTCCTGAAAAAATCTGCTCTAGCTGATTCTGCTTTTACCACAGAGGTGGGACTCAGTCTCCAGAGGTCCATGTCAACCTCAGCTATTCTGTGACTGTGCACAAGGAAACTGGGAAGAGGAATCATGAATCTTGAGCTCTTGGGACAGGGAGCAATTGTTATGCCTGAGGCCACGTGCTGGATCCTGTTGTGATATGCCAGTCTCCATAGCATTCTCACAGGGCACTGCTGGGGTTTAAACGCTTTCCCACACCCTGCTGTGTACCAAACAGTTTTTTTTGCACTGCACCTCTCCACCAGAGCATCAGAGAATCTCGTTCCATAATCAGAGCCATAGGCTCAAGCTCTGGCCCCATATTTATAAACTAGTTCTAAATACAAGTGTGAATTTCCATTTAATTTCACTTCAGTGTCTGTCATCTTCTTATCCAAGTGTTAGAGTCAGTAAGGGCCAAGAGCTTCAACTGCCTAAAACTTAATTAAGAATTCCAGCCCAGAAGCTGGCTTTTTTACATCTAGGCCTACATCCCTTCCCACCTTTTTCAAAATAAGCCTAGTTAAACTTGCTTCAAGGGCAGAGATTAAGGAATTATTCTAGGAGATACTGATCAAATGCTTTACACATCTCATACTTACAGCTAAATGCAAAGGACTTTTTGTAGCTGCAGAATCAGATTCCTCAAACATATTGTTCGTTTTCTCCAGAAGCTGGGTAGAAAAAAGTAAAAAGCCTTGAAACATTTTTATGTGAGATAGGATAAATTTTCATGGACTATAAATCTATAAATCAGGAAAGATATATTTTGGCCACAGTAATTATTGAAGGATTGCAAAGTATTTTCAAGCTTTTCTGCACAGGGTAAAGCTTTAAAACCAGTTTAAAAGCTTGTCAGGAACATCCTTACCCTGATTAATTAGTGTCCATGAAATCCTGGGGCCTGCTTGAGTGAGAAAGGAGCCCTCAAAACAATGGATTTGTGGAATAGAGCCCTCAGTAAATTTACATTGGAGAAAGCTCAGTTTCATGATTACACAGCATATGCAAGCCATGTCTGATACAGTGTTTTGGGTAATTCTGACACATAATTAGCACTGGGAATAATTATAACTGAGCTGTGAATCATTGATAAATTATAAAATTGACTGAAAGAACAATCTGCTCCTGCAATGACAGTCTTTCAAAAAAAAAGATGTCCCTGAACTCTTACAAGCATCCAGTAATATCTAGTAACAATTTTGTATGATCCTCTTCATTTCAAGGGATCCTAAAGTGTTTTAAGACTTAAAACCAAGGGCATTTCTATCCATCTAGAAGAAGGAGCTATGGAAAATCACCACTCCACAATAGGACATGAACCCTGACAAGTCATCCAGCTGAGGCTGCAAAGAAAATTGTACACAGTGTTGAAAATGCTATTGACAATTCAGTATTTGTTGAGTAGCACTGCTCATGTGCATGGCCTTTTGCTTAATAATTACTCAGAGTTAGTCTCCAAAAGCCCTTGGGACTGGAAATTAGCATTTTACAGAAAATCAGCCATGGGAGACTGTATAAAAGAAAGAAAAGCATGACAGTCAACTAAAACTGACTTGTAATGTTTCTAAGGCTACAAGTAAATTTTTCAGTCTTTTTTAAGGTTTTTCGTTTGGTTGGTTGGCTGCTTTGGGCTTTTTTTAAGACGGAGTAAAGAATAAATTAAAAGACTGAAAAAGAAGAAAGTAAGTACGTTTTTGTGACAATCTGGACAATTTTAGGCTATGACAACATGGAAAATTCTCCAAAGAGACCATGAAAGGCTACGGGGGGCTTGCCTGTGCTGCAAGATGATGGCATATTCCTAAATACTGATGTAGGCCCGAACTTTTAGTTAGTTCAGACTAACAATTGAGTCTGCAATAGACCTGTATCAATGATAAACTTATCCAAAAACCAAACTGGAATACGAGTTAGCTTTAATAATGCATAAGGTGTTACAAATCTCTTATCAAACAAGGACAGTAATCTGAATCCTATGGAAAAGCTAGAAAATTAAGCAGTAATTTCATTTACTTGTATATTTTGTGCCTAGCAATATGTCAAGACTATATGTTGATAAAAATACCAGTCATAAGCAAGTAGGTGTGTGTATTAACAGGTAATGCAAATTTTAACACTTTCCTACAGCTAAGGAGAAGCAAAAAAAAATCAAGCCTCCCACCAGTTTCTTGGTAGGTTTGGGGCAGAGTTAAGAAACGCATTTGGTGTTGCCATGTGGAACCACCTCCAGTTAAAATACTGTTCTTCTCTTATATAAGAGAGCTGTGAAAAGGATGAAGCAGTAGCCAGCTCTGAATACACAAGCCCAACTGATTTTCTCTAGTGAGTAAACAAGCTAAAAAATCCCACCAAACAAACCCAAGCACTAAGCCTGTTCCCCTGCCTACCTGACACTGGCCTTTAGTCTGTGTCCATGAGGCCAGCACAGCACACTAATTTAATAATTTTTAATTACATTTATCATCACATGTTGAAATCTCAGGATCAAAATCCTAACAACAAAATACTTCCCTTCACCTGTCAGAAGGCTCCAAAAGTCTCCTGGTGGAGCAGATAATTGCCTTTTGCATAGATGAAAAAAACCACACAGAAAATTGACAAAATTAAGGCTCTAAAGGCACAAATTGTGGGATTGGAGAGCCCCTCACAAAAGGCATCTCCACAGCTTAGAGTCAAAGTAGCTTAGGCTGGTGCAGACCAGGCTTAATGAGCTTATTAGTCATAAGACTGAATGTCTTCATCATAAAGTCAAGTGTAAACACGAATTTGATGGCAAACCTGGTAGCTCTCAGAAACAGAGCCATATACTGCAAGAGGAGAAATTAAAGGAGAACAAGAAGAGGACGATAAAAGACACAGCACTGATAATTTTTTTGGCATTCCTTGTCAAGCATCATTTTCTAACAACTACCATGAAGTCACTTGAATTTTGATAAACATCATGTACAAAGAGATAAAAAGTACCAGGTCCAAGTTACCACGAAATTCTCCAGTTTTACCAGTGTTTCTATGGTTCTGTGGATGCATTTAGAGTATATTACATATACTTGCTATAATAACACATAGAACAGTGTGTCCTTGGGGGACTCTAGTTCCGTTATACTTGGAAGAAGCTATCCATAGTTGCATCTGTTTTTAAAAAGGTATATTTATCATTCAGAATCATTTGTCCTGGCAGCCATGGAAGCTTAAATCCCAGAGAGCTCACAGAGCAATCCCAGCGTGTCTGCTGTGCTGCAATCCATACCTGCCTGTGAAGCTGCATGTCACCGAAGACAGAAAAATGAGCATGAATTACCAACAGTTTGTGGTTACTGGTGGCTGACTGGAGAATGCCCCAGCATACTGCATTTCTTATTTTTTGAGACTTTGAAAGTTTGCCTTGTAGCAGATTGCATTTCTCTGTACCGACTGCCGCAGATTTTAGGTGGTTGTCAGAACTGTGCAAAGACCCTGCATGTGAAATTGAGGGGCACTCTTCCCTGTGGGCAGGTCAGAACCTTTCTAAAGGCAAGGGTACCCTTCTTCTCCTTCTGCCTCTTGGGAATTCGCAGCACAACCCCTTCGCTTCCCATGACAGCGCCATTTAATACCGTAAGTAATTGTTTAGTGAAGTCTTCTTCAGACTCGGAAACAGGAACGTGAATGCTTTGGGAGATGCAGACTAAATAAGATAAAACATCAATTATTCAGTTCTGTTCTTACAAACTAACAGCACTACAAGGTTGCTATTATAAACTCTCTTACCCAGTTCAGCATGAAGATGAATAACTTTTACAGTTCTCACCATTTCATTTGTGCAGCAAAGGTATTTACAGGCATAAGAGGATTTACTGCTTGATTTTATTCTGTGGTTATAATAAATGACTATATAGCAGGATATGGTGTGGGTTCTCCCCTTCATTTTTGGGGGGTTCAGATATGGCAATTAATGAGTTAGGATACTTCCTATGATTGTCCTCATAGACTATAATACATTCTAAAATTCACCTCTGGTTTAAAAAAAAAAAAGAAAGAAAAGGGAAAAAAAAAGCAGCCTCATGGAGCATATCAGTAATTTAAAATTACCATTAAGCAGAAAAAGAGATAATAGTTTCATCATGCATGAAAGGTTTAAGCTACACTTTTCAAAGCAAGAGTCAAAAGAAACTTCAAACCATAGACAGTGAAACGATGGGCACTATCTCAAACCCTAAAAGAGAACAGAAGGTGTGATCCTGTCCAAGCCATCATGCACAGGCACCTCCAGGCGCAGCCATTCCAGTGCACTCCCAACAGTTATGTCCCAGCTTTGTGCTAACTGGCACTGAAGTTAAAGGGACTTTTCTTTGAGAGTTTTACTATTTTAGTAAAGCAGCTTCCGCATTCCAACACACACACTGCCAGTGCTGCTGGTGAACCCCTGCAGTTTGGTGCTATTAATGCTAACTGTAAAATGGCAAAGCATTAGATTGGATGTGTATATTCTAAAAATGGCCTTTACTCTGAAAGGTGATTAACCTAACAGTGTTCAGAAATGTCCACACATGTGAAGAGCTGATAAAAAGACAATTAAGAAAAAGAAATCATTGGACACTGCTCTTCTGCAGTAATTATGCAACGATGCAGCTGATCACTTATAAGATCACTTACAAGATCATTCAGAAGTGGCAGTTAGTCACAATTTTTAATGTCATTCAGAACAGAATACAAATATATCAGCTAGGTGTCACTTTCCATCTCATATTTCCTGATAAATTGCAACAGATAATTGTCTCTGCTCCGGGAAAACATGCCACTAGCAGCTTCTTTTAAATAAAGGCTTTTCCAGCAAGTAGCCGGCAGAAGATTGAAAACCCTCATCAGTTGTTTCTGATGATATAGAAAATGACAATAAAATTAACCCCTGTACTATTTTATATCAGAGAAGCACATTTTAAAATCTCAGAATTATTCCTGATTGAAAAACTCAAAGGTGAAGTGGCACGAACATATCCTCAGGGGAACAAGCAATCCTGTAAGCTCTCTCCATATTCGTAAATACGCATGATCAAATTAATTTAATTTGATCAGGTTAAAACCAATATGCCTCTTAACCCAGTGCTGATGGCTTTCCTAAGATCAGGCTTTAAAAATCAGATTCATCAGTACTGCCATCGGTTCTGCTCACATGCACAGATATGGGTGAAGGTAAATTAACATAAGCGAGAAGTATTTTCACAAGGGCTTAGGCTGACTGAGCCTGAAGAGATGTGGCAGTAGTTCCATGCAACTCCTCCAGTACAAAGTTTATGTATCCAATACCCACCAGAACAGTCACCACCATGCAAACAGGACACTTACCTGGCATGGAAAAGAACAATGTTCAGGTCTTTATCTAAATCTGAAACTCGAGCAGGCCTCAAGGCACTGGCTGTTCTCAGCTGGGGCACTAATCTTCTGTTGGAGCTCTTCCACTCCATGCAAAATCATTTCATGTTAAGCCAGAGGAGTGCCATACTCAGCGGGTCATAGAGACAGGGGATTGTCACCCAGTGAGTATTTAATCAATGCAGGTCAGCTCCAAATGAGAGTGAGAGACCACCCCCAGTACCAGCCAGCATAATATGTTGGTTACTCCTTGGAATGTAGAAGTCCAATTCCTTTGTCAGTCAGAGCAGAGATTTGAACCTGGGACTTTCACACTCAAATCACATATATCATGTTTCTTTCTGGCCAGAAATTCTACCTCAGAGGTTCTGTAAAACCTCACACTTTGCTTTAAGGACTCTCTGAGCCAGTGAAACTTTTGCAAATGTCATACAGGTGTGCAAAACTTATAGGAAAGGCTTATATTTAGAGAAATTATTATCCTTAAAAGTTTCCTCTTTAGACAGAAAACTTGAGGACTGGTGAAAAACAGTGACAGTCAACTTTAAAAATGTGCATTTCAGTGTTATTTTTGCTAGTCTCCTCTCATTTGAGCCTCTACTCTGAAACACAAAAAAGTACTTTTTGAATTCAAGCTCACTTGAAGCCACATAATTTACATTTCTTCTCCGAAACACTCTAAAATTGGCCACAAACTTCCAGAAAACAGACAAGTGTTTTGGTTCCATTTCACATTACCAAATGCAAGGTTTCTTTAACATCCAGGTAAGTCATGCCAGCCAGGTACGTGCACTGGACTCACAGCTCCTAAGACTGACTGAGGAGAAGCAACAGCCTTGAGCAAAGCTGGAGCCTGCAAGCAGCAGGAAGAAGGAATTCCAAAGGAAGCAGAAGCAGCACACATGCAATTGCTTCGAGTACATGGCATGCTGGTTAAGAGTTGTGATTCTTCTTCCTCAGGCTTTACCAGAGTGAATACAAGGATTTGCAAAATACTAAAAAGTTTATATAAAAATACACAACATGCAATCACTTTTCATTTACTCACTATATCCAATGGAGTTTTGCTTCCAATCTAATTAAAAATGTCAATTAGAATAATTAAAGACAGAAATGCTCAAGTGTAATGGTAATCTGAAAATGTTTCTTTTTTTTTTGTTTTATTTTTCCTGTACAATAGCTGCATTGCAAAGCAGTGCATGAACAGAATCATGGACCTGCCCCCGTGTGCCCCATCCCTACACTCTCCACCCCCAGAGGAAATACTCCTGAAGCAATGACCCCACAGGCACTGTGCAGATTACCAGTCACATTACTTCCTAGGGGAGGAAGGAAGAGAGGAGAATAATGAGAATGTTTAAGATCAATCTCCTCAATTGACAAAACACAGATCAGCAGATACATAATACACACGCACTGTGGGAGGCTTTGCTTAATGCAGTGAGATTGCTTCGTAAACCTACAAATACCAATAAACCAGTAACAGTTTCTGTTGGAAAGTCTGCTCATGCAGGCAAACGTCTTGCCTTGGATAAATAAACCTGACTGCACCCCTAAAATCCCAGTGACCACAGCTCTTTCTGAGCTGTATGGTCTAATGCAATGCAATATGCCATGATCAAATGTCCTTTTCTTTGGATTCAGTAGATTTGAGGGACTCAGATATTCTTCACACATAACATTTAAACACCACACACACAGATACACAGACAGGTATTTAAGGCAACAGCAGAAGTCCATGACCTCTTTCCTAACTGAAGGAAAAATGTCTCCTGAAGTTCTGCAGTGGCCTTGTCGTTCTCTGTCAGAAGAAAGCAGATATAAGTATCTTGCTTCTCCACCCCGGGAAAATGAAAATACAGACTAAAAATGACAAGATGTGTCAGAGAGACAGAAAATAAACCTCAGAGATGCTAAGCATTACTCTATCCTACAAGCCAAAGTGCCAGCAGGGTGCCTGGGCAAATGGCAGATTCCTGCCCTCACTGAGTTCCTAAGCAGCATTAGCTTTCTAGAAAACATTTTTAGAATCCAAATGATCTAGTTTCCAAAACATAAAATCTAAGTCAAACTGCACTTCTATAAACTAACTTATAGCAGTGTATCTAGCATATATGGGCTCCTATTGATTATTTAAGCAGTGGGTACATATTGCATAAATGCTGACACCAAAATCAATTAAATCAGTCTACCATTATTCTAGAACTGAGAGACAAATTAGGTTTATTAAAGTTATTTTTGAGCATTAAGTTCCTAAGTTCTTCTCCTTTTTAGAACGACTTAAGTTAATGACTTTGTGCTTCTCTGCTCCATGTGGGAAAAGCTCTCACAGACACAGGTACAATGTAATTCGTCACAGAAGACACTGCTGCCCCTGGTTTCAGATAAAATGCTCCCTTTAAGAAAGAGGGTATTGGTTGTGGGGACAGACAGGCAATTATGAAGGAGAAAACCCAGGTTGTATCCCCCAAATAAAGAGATCTGAGTCAGAAGGAGGCCTAGTGGCTGCCACTGGACAAGCATCCGAGCCAGATCCCCATGCGGCAAAAAGAGTTTTAACACCTATTGCAGCCTCAGCTGTGATTCACTCATCAGTAATTACCAGCGTCCTGCTCTCAGATGGATGAGTGAACAAATTTGTGTTGATAGGAGACCGATAATTAGCAGCAGCCACACTGAAGATTTATGGAGTTTGTGATTTCAATTTCTCCACAGGTTAAGGAACCAAGTGTTTGAAGGCATGGCTTATCTGTCTTGCAGCGCAAAGCTGCTCTGATCAAAGGTGTTCCCCAGCCTCTCCATTCCCAGCATGGCCTTTGCTGGCCAGACACCTCCCTCTGCCCCTGCTCCCCAACACACACACGGAGATCTGACTTTTCTTCCGGGCACGGCTTCTGGTTAAACCATGCTCTCCTCCCATCCTCAAATGAATTAGCCCCTGTGACGATTCAATTTCTATTAGTCAAAGAGTGAATTACATTTGCTGATGGAATAAAGAGAAGAGCAGATTAAAAGAAAAAGTATCCATCAATTCTTACAATCAGAGAAGAGATTTCACTACAGGAGACAGGCATTTAATTCTGTTTGCCCTAGCATCGCACAGAAACCTATTTTTATCAGCACAAAGTGCTTGACTGTCTCTCCAGATAGAATTTTAATGTGAAATTACAGTTTAAATTCCACTCTTTTCACACCAATAAAGATCTTGTGATAAGAGATCATTTCAATGTAAAAAATCCACAATATTTTTCTTCTTTTCAAAGGAGTTTGCTGATGCGATCAGCTCTAAAATACCAGGTAGCAGTCGTGACTGGTATCGCTGATGACCAACAGCAAAGTCAGCCCCAGCCTAAACAAACCTGAGGTTATTTTTAGAAGCAGGAAGGCAGATGGGAGCTTCAGTGGCTTGCAAGCACACATGCCCACCATTCGGCCTTTATGAATGGCTCCCTACAGATGGAGAAACAACTGATGAATCTGCTTCCACTCTTCTCTTTTTAGCAACATCACATCATTCATTGCAGGGCAACTACCCCACTAATGTTCCAGACAACCTAAAGGTCCTCCAGGAAAAAAGCTTCTGTTGTTGAGCTCTGTGGTTGAACACACAGAACATAAATTTTGTTTGGGTCAGAGATATGACCTTTTCACTCGTAATCCTTATTTCTCCTAATACCTCCCGACAAAGAAATGTAGCTAAGTTCCAGCCAAGGTATTGGGCTCACAGTAAACACAGAAGTCAAAGAATGAAAATATGTTTCCATAGATATACCAGCCTTTCCTTAAACTGCCTTCAAACATGTAAGTATTTTATAATGCTGAGAAACTGTGGTGCTTACAGCACAGACCAGATTCCCTAGTGAAGGAAACTCCACTGGATACTGCATCTTCTTCTTTGGACTTACTCTTTAAAGTGAGCATTTATTTAGAAATAAGCTATTTTAGATACCTGTTAAAAAAACCATGCAGGAGAGGGTAAATAAAAATTAATCTTACAAGGTCTTTTATAAACTTGACATATTCTGGAACACCAAAATAATTCCCTAACATTTTGCTGAAGTTTGGTATTGTAATTTCTCTACATTGTGCATGTAGAGAAATACTAGTAATCATTATTCATAAAAAAACCCAAGATTATTGTTGCACCCACCTTGACTTAGTTTTGACCAGAATTAAAGCTCCATATTTCATATGAACTCTTTCCTCTAAGAAATTTTAGGCTCATAAAGAACTGTCTTTTTCTAGGCAAGACAATTCCTAGATATTTTCATTTATCAGCTATCAATAATAAACAAAAAATATTTACCCAGGGGATAAAATAGTAAAATAACAGCTAATATGGCACTGAAAAATAATGGTTTATTTACATAATCCTGCCTGTCTTTGCTTTCAGCCCTTTTGCCATCCTGAATCCCAGCATTGCAAAGGAATCAGTGAAATGGCGGTGCCTGTATCAGCTAGGTAGTCAGAGTTATCAAATGTAAAGTTGTTAAACTCAGGACTTGGTAACTCATGACAAAAAAACTGAGCTTCTTCTGACAGTGGGTGCAAAGATGACAGATCCTGGTCCTACTGCTGGATGAGCACAAATGCTTTCTGACGTGTTCAGCTTTCATATTCCAGAGAGAAAATGAGATGCCTGTTACCCTCCAAACACCAATGGAAGAATCCTGGTCCCCACAAAACCTTCAGACTGACATCCTAGCACACAACAGTGGTCCTGTGCATGCAGAGGACTAGAATTCATGGCAGGTTTTTTTTCACCATTGTACACAGAACAGCTGTGTGACTCTAACTCTGTAAATGATGCTTGACCTTGGGTTTCCATACTGCAGCTATAGTCACAAATACAGGAAGACTGAGAGGGAAAAACATGGAGTTTTTCTGTCCAAATATAGAACATTTGCTGCACAGCTGTCTCTGGCCCACAGTTTGCCTTTCACCCCTCCAGAATTAAAAGAAAACCCAACACCTCTGACATGCACTGCATTCCCAGCTCTTCCTTTTGCCTGCCAAGCCTAAGCAACTCCAGGATTCGATAGCAGGTCATTGCCTGGAACTGGTATGTGCAGAAAATGGGCCCAGCAACAAGTACAAGAAACGAGAGAGGACCTTGCTCCATGCCCAATCCATGCCTCACAGCACACAGGGACTACGATATGGAGGCTGAAAGAGAATCCCCAGTGAAGATGCTCCCCCTCCATCCCCACGGGCAGAGCCACCAGAGATCAGTGCTGGGAGAAGGCAAGGCCAGACTCACTGCAGCAAACAACAAAGCAGCAGTGCTATTTTAAGTGTCCTAAATATACATGCTTGCAGGTGGGACCTAAAAAGGCTTAACACCCCACCTGAAATTCTGCCCCAGGCCTGCCCTGGATCATTAACTGCTCCAGGTTTCCAAGCTGCTGGGAGCAGCTGCAGGCCAGCTGCAGCATTTTCTTGTTGTGGCACATGTGGTGTGAAAAGCAGCATGTGCTGTGCAGAGCTCCTGCTCAATAAATAAATACTTGACTCTTCAACACAGAAAGAAAGAACCAAACAACACGTAACACTAAACAGCACACAGTGTTCTTACAAAAGCATGAATATCTATAGAATTTTTCAATTCTTATGTTTTGGAAGCAATTAAAGTCAATTTATATTTAATATATTCTATATATTTTATATAGTATATATAATGCCTATAGTAACAATACATATAACACATATTATATATATAATTTTGGATCACCCTCTATATCAAGGAGTTAACACTCATCTTTATGACACTTTTACAAGTCACAAACGTCTATAAATCTATTCTATACATCTCCCAAATCCAATGTTTGGCTAAAAATTTTTGGCTTCTTGTAAGATGCAATCACTAATCACTCAGACACTCAGACTCGGAATATTAAAAAAGGAACAATCAAAAAAAAAATCCCAAATCTTCAGTTACATTGCATATAAAGTTAATCTTGATTATGGTAACTTTATCAATTTTGCCATTATTTCACCAGAGACAAAAAGAAACTGCACGTATGCAGCAAAAGTTATTTACTCCCTCAGTATGCAAATCAGATAAAGGGCCAGGGGAATCAGGCACATTCACTGTCATTTACCAGGAACTGCCCCTTACTCCTGGCACTTAGGCATACACTAGGAATATTTTGATCATGCTTAAAATTAATTTGTGCATACATAAACTCCATTCAAAGACAGCCCTTAAGCACCACGTTGTTGAATAAGGACTTGATTATCAAGACAAACATGTTTTTAAGATACATCTGGGTGCAAATATTTGAGTTTACTGCCCCATATTGCAGATTTTCACGGATTTCTGATTATCCAGAGAACTCCAATAGTAGCCATGAGGGGAGTTCATAGTCCTGGCACATGCACATTCCATATCAGCAGACAAAGACTTCCAAAAGCCAGCACTCACCAGTTCCAAGCACTGCCGGTGCCCATAGGCAGCAGCGTAATGCACAGTGTTGTACCCCTCCTTGTCCTGGATGGATGGGTTGGCATCGTTCTGGAGAAGGAACTCGAGACACCTGTGGACAATTCACTGGGGTAAATGCAGGCTCACGATATTGAACAGGCTCATCCTTCGCTGCAGCTGGAAGTGGCACTGAAAACCGGCACTGAATCCTGAATTTCGAGCAGCACCTCAAATTGCTTTTCACCAATAGCACCTCGCATTCACCATGTTTTAAAAAGAAAATCCCCACTTATCTTTGAAGATCAACTTTGTGAAAAAAATCTTCAACCCAATTCTTGTGGCTACTCCAAATTACAAAATTGATTTTCTATTACAAAGCCTGAAAGGCTCTGTACAAATGACATAAACAGCCTAGAACTGCTACTCCTCACATAAAAACTCAGATATTAAACCATTGGCCTCCAAACATGCACTACAGCAGGCTGGAGAACAAAGATTTACTGAGTTACATTAATATATTCTCTTCTTTGTAGGCTTTTTTTCTTCAATCATATTTTTCAAAAGATCCCTTCTGCTCTTTCTAGCTCTTGCCACTTTCTCTTATACCATCAAGATACCATAATTTTGTTAGTACTTTCTTCCCTAGCCTGCAATCTGTAGTGAATGTAAGGCCATTATATGATAAAGGGGATTTTAAAAAAAAAATCATTAAGGAGACAGATGAAAATGTTAATCCAAGTGAATGCTTGAGAAAGCCATTGGCTACTTCTTTTTGCAACGTACAGACTATGCTGTGCATGACACTAAAGACACTGCATGATACTAAAGTGCATGTTATTAAAGAATTCTAAAATTACTGAAGTTGTACATTTTCCATTAAGAAACGGCAACAAGCACAGAACCAGAAATATCAGGGAATATGGGCACAGAGAAGAGCGTGGAGCTTTTTTCTTTAGGTTAGCCCTCGTTGAAGCCAAGCATCGTGTGTAGCAGAGCAAAGAACGAGCAAGAGCAGAGTGTAAGGCTGCAAGCCAAAGCCATGGCATTCTCCGAAATGAAGTCTAACTGCTTTTGTGACACCAAACTTACAATGCAGCTTCTTTTTCCTTCATCTCAGTGCTTCTTTCAAGTTCTTCAGCATTTTCATGGGAGTTACCTAAAATATTCTTTCTTCTTAGCACAGAGGACAGAAAAATGCAACTTATTCTCAAAATACCACACCGGTGATTTTGAGTCTGCCACCCACCCCCAATCTCCTCTTCAAGGAGCTGCCTTCCTCCAGCCAACAATGAGGATTGTACAAGTTAACCGAGTGCACTGCACGGGTCTGTAGGTAGGAAGTTTTGAAAGCTATGGAGACAACCATAGTGTGGCAGTTTATTGTCCCACTAGTCAATGCCAGAAGAAAAAAAAAATTAAAATTCCGTTTTCTATCAGATACAGTTTGACCATCACTTTCTAGAAACCTTCTGTTTCTCCCACAGCAATGTTGTGCACCTTTTTCCTCTCCAGTGAGTAACTCAGGATTACCACACCTTGCTTCCTCCTGCAGTAAGCTGCTAGTTCTTCTCTAGCATTTAGGATTTAGAGCAACTTTAATCACTGATACTAAATCAGTCTGTCTCGAGTCTGCATTAGCTGACTCGCCTCACTTTCTGTCAAATATCTTGGCAACACTGTGTGATCTCCCGGTCAGGTTCTTCTCCCTGCTCATTAACTACCCACATCCAGAGTTAATGATGAATATTCTTTGGAATGAGACTGTCCGACCTTGAAAGTTTTTTGACATTCAGCAGGAAAAAAAAATTTGCTGACCTATAAAATCATGGACTGCAAACAGTGTTTCATCTATGTAATAAAGCTTCTTCGAGAACATCTCAAACTGAAAAATTTAATGAGAAGACAGCATAACCACATCAGAATCGATTTAGGTTTGGACTGTGAGGACAAATAAAAGCCATATACTTCTGCCAAAGTTCAGGATGTGACTGAAGTAAGCTTTTCTTTTTTTATTTTTTCAAATGAGGGCTAAAAGTAGATATATCCTGAAGTTAACCAAGAGCTTGTTTAAATGCAGGAACTTCACCTACCAAGAACCAAAAGCTCAAAAACACACACTGAATCATCATTCTCAACCCCCCAAGTAACACCTCACCCTGGTAAAACAGAATTAGAAACAGCCAGTGGTGAAAGCCTTCCTACAAGCCTACACTGATTTTCATGCCAAGCACAGACCTCTGACGACCCTGCCTCCTTCTCCCCAGCACTGTTCAGGTTTGAGGGTGGCAGGGAAGATGTTTTTTATATTAGTATTATCACAGCAAATGATGAAGAAGCTCTCGAGGCTCTGATGTGGCATTCAGAACTCTGCCATAAGGTTAAACCAAACTTCCCCTGCCGTGGCTTTGAGGTGGTGTTCTGCTGGGACTGATGCAGCTCTACTTTTACCAGACCTCACTACACAAGAAATCAAAAACTAGTTCCGTAATGTCTAGAGACACCAGAGACAGAAAAGCATAGGATGACCTAAAATAAATACAGGTTGCTAACAGTTTTAAGAAATAACTAACAGGATAATTGAGTCTGGTTTATACAGTATTTTATAAGGAAGAGATTGCCAGAATATTCAACTATCTGGGAATTAAAATTGCAGTCAGTAACCATAGCATTTCTAAGTTTTGCAGCTGTTTCCCCCTTTCTCACAAGAACAACACCGCCTTCTGACAAAGGCTATTCCTCAGACCTCTCTCTAAAAAGGCAACCTGTTTGGACAGGGTGAGCTTTTTTATCTGCTCTGACAGTGAAGTGAGACTGATGGTTAGATCTATCCCACCCTTCCCACCAATCTGTCAAGACGGCCAAATGTCTGTCTTGCCACTGCAGTCCACCTCAGAAAACCTCTCCTCCTGCTGTCTCTTGCTCTATCCCTTCTGATGGACTTACAAAGCAAATGAGAAAAGTCTCTGAGCTCGATCTCATGAGGAAACCAGAAGACATAACACTGTGAAAATAGTTCTGTAGGACAGGGTGGCTGCAAAACTGCGCGTTCCTGCAGAGGTAAACCGTGGAGCTGAAATGCCACATCATCTGGGGGTTTGGCTTCCAGTCAGAGCAACTCACTGTGGAGCTATGCATACATCTGAGAGAAATTCCTGTGCTAGAGGGATCATTTTTTTGGCTCGAACAACACAGCATCATCAAGAGACTAAAATGACACTGATTTAGCAAAACACTCAGAGCAGGAATTCCTCAGAGCTCTCTTACTTTCGGTCCATGTCAGAAGCAGCAGCATAGTGCAAAGGGGTGCGTCCCCAGTCATCTGTTTCATTAATATTGGCTCCTGTTGTCACCAGTGTCTCGATGCAGTGGAAATGACAATTTGCAGCTGCATAGTGCAAAGGTGTCCTGCAACATAAGCGGCAATTTGTTACCTCATATTCCAACATGCACTGCAGAGGATAAAGATGAATCTTAATTGCTGCATTCCTACAGATTTCCAGCAGTGAATATCAGCATTTTAATTTATGGAAATTTAACAAAATATTGTGCTAATAGGAAGTTCTGGTGCTGCTGTGAAGCCTAATAGGGTACAGCTCATCAGTCTGTGTCTTGCAAACAGCCTGTTGCCAGTGAGAGCCTCTGCTGTGGTCTGCAGACATGCTACCTCTCCCAGCTGGGAGGCACAGCAAAGCTCACTGTCCATCACAGCATCTTGTTTAGCTGGCATAGTAACACCCATAGCAACGCTTTCTGTGGGGGCAAAATCCTCCAGGAAGCACATCAAATAGCAGCTATCCTGCCATCATCACCAGGTGTTCTCTTGGGCACACCAGCACAAGAATTTGAGTAAGGAAAGTAAGGAAAGGCAGTAAGGAAAAAAGAAAACCTGTGATATTTTCAAAACAGAAAACTCAGGAGGGTGGAATGGCTTTAATGGGTTTAATGAAGCCTGCACCTGTCTGGCATGTAACTGCAGCAGCAAGGGTTCTGCAGAGAAGGCCAAAGTATTTGCTTTTCCTACAATTTTTCATAGAATATATGACTTCCAGTCTGAGGTGGCCTTTCTTCCTTGCCTGATAAGTTCTTTCTATTTTGAAAGAGCTTCATAATTTACCTACCTTCCACATTTGTCCTTCTTATTAAAATCTGCTCCACTGCTTTGCAAGAGTTTTATACATTCTACATTACTGGAAAGAGAAGTAAAGAAAACAAAACATGAATAAAACAGAAGCTTACATCTGCATTGCCCCTCTGTGCCCCAAAAGGAAAAAGTTACTCTAATTATTTTTGTATTATCTGCTGTGCAAAAACAGGATACAGCCAACTATATCATGAAACTCAATCAAACAGAAAGTGAAGCTTTAAGAAAAACCTATTTTCTTTTTTTTTCTCTAGAAAACCTTAAACTTCTCTTCTGCGGAAGAAAAAAAAGATATTAATTTTCCAAAGAGAGCACAGTAAATGTAATCAGTGCGTTTGGAGATTTTCAATGGCAGCTGTACTTTAGTGCTTCCCATTCCGACCTGGTATTTTACAAAGGAACTTTAAAAGAAAGTTGTTGCTATCTTATAAAATGCCAGTCTAATAATGAAGAGGTGACATTTAACGAAATCCACCCCCATTCAGCAAAGCATTCAACAGTAAGCACTTTGCTCAAATCCTGTTTATTTAATGAAATACAATCACAAGAGTCACTTTTAGGTTTATTCTGATACGATTTGTTGACTATTGACAGATTTAAGTGCATCTCCAAGTGCTTTGTTAAAAAAGGGGTGTAGATATTACAGTGATTGTAATCAACACTGCATTTATAGAAGTGGAGGAGAATTCACCACATCCTGCCTGTTTCTTCATCTTGTTTAAAGCCAGGTAATTTTTAATAGAAAACAAACCAGCTGAATTCTGACATCTTTTGTAATTCAAGCAAATAAATGTAGGACTCCAAGCCAGAAAATGACAAAGAAATGCAGCACCTTCCAAGACTGCTTGTCATTCACAGGGGCAATAAATCAATCACTTGTGCTCACAATCAGATGAGCACACCTTTGAAATTCTTTTCCTAGCACCCATGCAACTCCCATTAATGTAATGGCAGTAACAGGCCTGTGTCAGGAAACAAACTCATGGCTTTGTACATCTCCAGCTACAGAAAAAAAAAGGGACTGGATGCAATAATGCAATATTTTGGTGTCTGTCGATCCCAACTCTAAATTGCTGTTGCATAAAATAATTACAGAACACTCACCACAATGCACTAAAAATAAAAACACTTGCTAGTGATGACAATCATAGTAAACCACTGGGAAAATACGGTTTATTTTCAAGAGTCACTTTTGCTTCTTATTGAAGCCTTTCCTTCTCTTTAGGACTTCCAGGATGTTTTTATTATCCTTCTGCACCTTCTGGGGTGCAGCCTTATCAAAGAGGTAGCATCTGAACTATATTATAATAATCTCTATCCAAGCAACTGTCATACCTCTTCTATTAATGTGAGAGAAGTATCAAAATGAATAATACCGAAAGAATAATAAAACCAATATTTGAATCAATTTTATTAGGATTTTTTTTCCCCCCCAAGAACAAAAACTTTGATATAGATTTGGGTCCCCTGAGAAGAAAAAGCAACCTCCAGAATGACTGCCAAGTATGTGGATGAGCATTTCTGCTTGCTATAACCACGGAGAATCCAAGGGCTGTAGCCAAGGCTCCATTTAGCTGTTTTCTGAGCCATAAAGTACTCAAACAGAAGAGTCAAAACTCAATCCTTGCCAAACATTCTGTCCTTTTGCTAGATTAACTTCACAGCACTTCACTGACAATTATCTGGAAATATTTAAACCAACTGGATGCTACATTTACATCTGAAATTGAACCGTTTCAATTTTCACTTCAATTTCCACTTCTGTCCTCCCACCACTTTTCAGGAATGCATCACCCTGAGTGAGGGACAGCCTTGTCGCTTTCTAATTTGGAGGACGGGGGTTTGGTTTTGGTTGGTTTTTTGTTGTTGCTTTGGTTTGTTGGTTTTTCTTTTAGAAACTTTTAAACTTGCACCTGAAAAATGGGAGAGAGAGAGATGAACTACATTTGGACTCCAAGGCTGCAATCTGATGGGCACTGCTGCACATTTTCGGACAAGGACACGGTCCAAAGACAGAGGCCAGGAATAACTTCCCTGCCAGCAGCATCCCAGGAGCTGCAGCTCCTACTCCTCTCTGGCTGTTCCCTAGGGACTGATGCTTTCCTGGATACTGCTGGTCCTCAGTGACTGCTGTGGCCTCCAGGCAGGCCTGGGAGAGTGCAGCACCCCTCTGAATGCTGAAACAGCCTTCTCAGGGGCACGAAGATGTTTCCCCTCTGCCTGAAACCCATGCTTCAAATCAGTCCAGCTCACCCTACACAAGGGCAGCGGCAAAGGAGAGCCTAAAGTGACCCAAATCACGACACCAGACTGCTTTGCTTCCCTTGCACAGCAATGAATTCCTCTGTGGATGGCACAGCCAAGGTGGCTGGCCCCAGATGTGCGCCCAGATGCCCTGGAGCAGCCCCAGTGCAGGTACTCACCCTCCGGCAGCGGCCGCGTGCAGGCACGTTCTTCCGAAGCTGTCGGGGGTGTCTATGTCAAAGCCTGCAGACAGCACGTGCTCATTACTAAACAAGGACACTATGCTATACTTTTGTCCTAGTTAAACCACAAGAAACATCGCAGAGACAGAAAAATCAGTTAGTTGGGAAGAAACCAGAACGCAAGCAACTACAGTCAGAGAGAGGTTGTCACGGGAACGGCGAGCAGCTGCTCCGCTTTGGCAGCTCTATAAAAAGAGCTGCGAAGGTGACGAGCGTCTGTTTCCGCATCCAGCTCCTCCACATCCCTGTTTACAGCCATGTGACAGGCGTTCAGGAGGCAGAGATTCAGCAAGAGGACAGCAGGACAGGAAGACAGAAAACATGAAGACATGAGGTAGAGCCACAGAGTCGGCCTAAACATGAATTGGGGCCGTTTCTATTGCGTGTGGTTGTGAAATTTGGAATAGGCTTCCAGCAGATCTTCATCGAGATGCACAAGGCCAAAGATACCAGCCTGACAGTGCTAACTCTGGTCACCCAGAGTGTTTCCACTTCCTATCCAGTGGTCAAGGCCAGAGCACACCAAGTCTTAATATAATGGGGTATGTAATTACCACTTTTCACATTGCTTTTATGTCCTACAGGGCTCAAGTTAAGGGGAAAAAGTAGTTGTAGGACATTTTACATGTTAAGTAATAAAGGAGTTTTCTAGAAAACTCATATGATCTGGGTCAGGATTTTTTAATTCATAGGAGCTCTTTCCTGGAAAAAGCAGAATTTGGGATTTGTGCACTGATTACTGACTCTTTTGAAATGGTTGCATAAGCAAGCTCTGGCTTCTTCTGCTTTGGGCTCTCATGAGGATCCCACGACTGTTCTCTTGACACTACACTTTCACTCATTTTCCCTCTCACGCCCCCAGAGCTTTGGCCAGCCTAACTCCTTAACTACAGATTCAGAAACACACTTTAGCTGCATGTAAAATACATCATCATCATCATCATCAGTGAGATGTAAATACCTGTGCCAGTGCAGACCCCAAGGAGATAATTTCAGAATTACTCCTTTGGTGGGCAGGGGGAAGAATCTCCAAAACAAAACAGGACCTCACATTCCTACAGTTTGGAAAGGGATTCTAAATTCCCCTCCTTCCCCCGGTGAATTAGTCTAAACTCTGTGAACCTGCCAGGAGAAAAGAGCTTTGGGCATGAACAACACAAGATGTGAGGAAGTGCCAGCATGGCTTTGGGAAAGCCACATTCCTATAGTTTGGAAAGAGGTTCTAAATTCCCCCTCTTCCCCTGGTGAATTAGTCTAAACTCTCTGAACCTGCCAGGAGAAAAGAGCTTTGGGCATGAACAACACAAGATGTGAGGAAGTGCCAGCATGGCTTTGGGAAAGCCTTGCATGCTCTGGTGCACCGCCTCACACAGCCCAACACAGCAGCACAGGAAGCCTTTCATTTGAAAAATTCACAACAAAGAGTAGAAAGGGGCTGGAAGCAGCAGAGACAAACACTACTCGAGTTCCAGGGACACTGGGGAATTTACTCACCCGATGACAACAATTTCCTGCAGCAGTCTGAGTGGGCATTCAGCGCTGCTAAGTGTAAAGGGAACATGTTGTGGATCCCACACCTGAAAGGGACAACAGCCTCGTGAGAAAATGCAGGTTCCATACATATACAGCACATCAAAAGTTCCTTCCAGAAAGGCAACATTTTCTCATGCTTTTCTAGGAAGATTCTTTCTTGGTGCCTGCCATTATTTTTATCTTTATTTCCTTAACAGCCTTCTTGAGAGTTAAAAATATTCTGATGCAGCAAGATCTTGGCATTATGCGTTGAACAGAATGTGGCAGGATGCTTTCCAAAAATTCAAGGCGAAGCCAAGGTAAGGGAGGAAGTAAGAGAGCAGATACTGCTTGGAGTCAATTGCCCAGCGAGCCACGAATTTCTGCACCAGCTACACATACAGCAACTGCCATTCTGAGGGAAATGTAAATGCCAAAATCTTCTCTATATTATTTCTGAAACCTGTTGGGTTTTTTTTGCAGATGACTCTTCACACTTTCCTTTAGGCTGCCATGTCACAGTTTTCTTCCACATCCTAAGAACTAATAATCTAATTTTCCTATTTGCTCCAGCTATTCCCCTCACCTCCCATTTCACTTTTTCCTCCCTTTAGCACATGACCCTCTTCTCAATTACATGATAAACTTCTCAGAGCAGACACATGCTGGGTAAGAAAAGAAAGGTAGCCATGAGATTGAGCCTATCTATCATTAGTCTAAATCTGTATCAGGCAAACATGTAGTTTTTAAACAAGCTGAGCACTCAGCAACTTTAATTAGTATCAAGAAATGATGCCAGTTCAGTCCCTAGGCATGCCACTGCTTACTGTCTTAGAATACTTTTGGGTCTGGACATCTTGGTGTCTTTCATTCAGCATTGTTTAGTGTAAAGCATCTTGTTATTATAGAAATATTATCCTGCTGGCAGTTCTCCAAGTGCACGTAAACACAGGGCCTCTGAAACCAACTAGCTTGACAAGATTATCATCTACTGCCTGCTCCAGCAGATGTTTTTTTTAAATTACCATCTCTGGAACAATAGCAGGTGGATTCGTATCAGTCCTTCATTTCTGTGAGACAATTGGTGGATGGGAGAGTATGATCACCTCACGGAAAAGGATTTCAGATATAGACCCAAAGACAAAGGATCTTGTCTTTCTGTCAGGTCCGCCACCGATCATAATTACTTAGGAAGCTTAAGACAATAATTAATATGGATGTTTATAAAGATATTTTGCTCTCTCCAACATTTTATACTTAAATGTATTTAACTAATTTGGGTTTGTTTTCAAAAAATTTATTCTTTCCAGAAACCAGAGGCCCATTCTTCCTCTGTCTTCACATTAAATGTGTTCTCCTTGCTGCTTCACTACCCTGAGGAGTGACTTGTGCTGCTGTACAAATTTTTATCGTGCTATTAGCAGCATCTATATCTTAGAGTAAATCTATTAAGATATGATCTGACAGCCTGTTCTTTGAAGAAAACAGTGCCAGCTCCACTGAGCTGCTGCATCTGTACGAACAGGTTGCATTTTCCAGCCACGGATTCATTTATTTAAGGTAACATTGGACATTCTGTATTGCTGTGCTTCTCCCTACACTCATTTCCCTCTGTCTCCTCCTCCACCTAGTTATCTAACGCAATATTAGTCATCTTTGTGGTCAAGCTTTCCACCCAGCAGATGTTTTGGCTGGTTTCCACCAAAATCCACTATCTGCACATTTGCTAGCCTGTGTCTCACTTCTGCAGTTCAGTTCACACTGGTTCCTCCCATCACTTGCACACTTTCCCTTCCAGTGCATTGCCTCAAAGCCTGGCCAAGCTGTCTGCACTTGTTGTGAACAGTGCTGCAGAGTTTTCTTTTCTAAACCTGTTTGGGGAGCTCACCCAGAGTTATTTACATGCAGCACATATTGAAAGCAGATTTAGCAGATTTAGGCAGTAGCATCGTTTCCATCTGTCTGGTACCTCTGAGCCAACTTCTCATTTCAATTATTTCTGCTGCTGGAAAAAGTATTTTATTTGATCAATGTTCCAATCACCCAACTGTGAAATAGAAATTTCTAACTGGATAACCCTGATTCCAAGAATGGAGTAGGCTATCCCAGTGCATCTCATTTTCCCTTAAAACCTCAAGATAACAGACAGTGACTGACTGTACTGGAGAAAGAGAGAGAAAAAACATACACCTCTATTAAAATACCAAGACCTTCATGCTGGCTGTATTAGTAAAATCCAGTGACACTAGCTGAAGCCTGTGGAATTGCATTATCCATGCCAATTGAAGATCTGTTCCACCTTCTGAGTTTGTAGGGTGATAGTTGTACTCAACAAAGGAGAATGGGCAAATGTGTCACTTGCAAAAACAGCATCAAGCAAATAAACAAAATACTGAGAGCTGCAATTATCTCCCGAATTCAAACCAGTTATTTGCATTTGAAAGCAGGGTTTCCTAACTAGGTAAGTCAAGAGAAGTCCCTGATTTCTATGGCAGGTTCTAGGTAGAAGACAAATGATATTTTGGAGACATGTGGAGGTAATTGCCAAAACCTTACATTCATTAAATCAGATGCTGCTCTGAAACACCTGGTACAGATATCCCTCATGGCACTGCATTACCCTGATCTCATACCCCTCTTTTTATGTCCAGGTTTGCTACTTCCTTTTGACAGACCCTAAGAACCTGACCATAACTAAACAATACTCAAGTACTCTCTCTCTGTATACATATACAGAAATATACACGCACACACCCCACTTCATGTACATTAATACCACTGTCCCCCATCAGTGCTTCAGGGAATAGAAGCAGTACTTGTACTACTTGTAATCATGCAAGTGGGCACAACAGGAACTTGGCAGAGTTTGCTTCCCCTCCACACTTCACATTTTTAGTCCCATGTCACCCACTGAAGTACAGCACAAGTATGCTTGTCCATTGTAACCTTCCCACTTCAGAAGGTGAGGAGCAGCTGTGTTTCCAGGCATTGGACATAACACTTGATCCTTAGAAGCAGCTCCACTTGAGGCACCTACTTGGCAGTATCGGCTCCGCTGGTTATGAGGGTGTTAATCAAAAGCTCGTGTCCGTATCTTGCAGCCACGTGCAGAGGGGTGTTACCATCCTTATCAACACAGTCGATTTCCCCTCCTGCAAAAGATATTTTTATGCAGTTTAACACTGAAAAATTCAGCATGAACCACTGACCACAAGTGCTATTTGTCTCTAGCAACTGCAGCACGAGCAGCCCAGCCACAGAGACACTGAACTTCCCAGAGCAAGGACCTGCACCCAGCAAGCTGTCAGCTGTCAGCCACTGAACTGAACGTGGTACTGAACGTGGTCTGGCAGCACCACCTGCACCTCCCTCTCCACCTGCAGTGGTGGGGAAGAGTGGTGGGAATGGGATGATGTACAAGGGTCAAGTACACGATTTGGATTTGCTGCCTATCTAAAGGTACAAATGGATGCCCTGAAATAAACTAACAAAATAATCTGCTGAAACTGTACTCTCATTTGTAAAGGCATTGCCACTCAGCTTTATTTGTACAATGACAATGTTAAATAGAGTTCACTCAGGAGGCCATCAGGAACACTCTGCAAACAAACGTGTTGTGTGCTTTTTGTGTGTCTCACCAAAGAACAACCAATCAGTGCTTGTGTAGAACTTTTCCTTTTGCAGTTTAAGCCTGGCATCTTGTGTTTTATTCACATAAGCAGGAAAAATGGATTATTTCTTTAGACATATTACAGGCAAGTCCCTGTCTTCTTTTTGGACCAAGAACTGTAACTTTTTCAGTCTCTCCTTGCCAGTCAGGTTTACTGCACTCCAACTATTCTCTCCTTCCCCCAGTCCCCTCCAGCTGGCCTGCATCCTTGTGGAAGCAAAAGCCAAAACCAGTACTACAGCTGACATGTCCCAGTGCTGAGCTGAGCAAACAGGATTACTTCATGCCTGCTGGCTACGCTCCTATCCGTGCACTCCTGGACATCACATAGCATCATGTACATCCATGAGCCATTTCTTTAAGCACCACAACACTGCTGACTTGTGGTCAACAACCTTCTGATCCTCTACAAGCCCCAGATCCCTTCTAGAGGGACTGCCACCCACCTGGCTGTTGCCACTCTGAACTTGTCCAGCTGATACTCCTGCCTGCGTGTGGGATTTTTCTTTTGCTTCACTTGCATTATAACTTCTGTCTCCAGTTCTACAGGATCATTTTTCATTCTGACTCCACCTTCTGCCAGACTAACAGTCTCTCCCAGCTAACATTTTTTTTCCACAAATGTTAAAAGCACATTTTCTATTCCACTGTCCAAGCTTTTAATAAAAATACTGGATAGTCCCAGACCCAGAAGGGAATCTGAAAACTCCCTCACTACACCTTCCACCTTCCATTTCAACAACCATTCATTTATTACTAATCTCTGAATGTAGCTTTACAACCAGTTATGCACCAACGCTGTAGTATTTTAATACTCTGCTGGTTTGCTGTGAGAATACTTCCTGAAAGCATGTAAAAAGCCTTGCTAACTTCAGGATATGGTAATATTTACTGCATGTCCACTATTCACAGGAGATAATGGGGCTTAACTGCAACAAGAAGAGTTCTAGTAAAGCACTAGACAACGTGCCCTGAGAAGCTGTGGATGCCCCATTTCTGGAAGTGTTCAAGGCCAGGCTGGATGAGGCTCTGAGAAGCCTGATCTAGTGAAAGGCATGCCTTGCCCATGGCAGTAGGGTTAGAACTAGATGATATTTAAGGTTCCTTCCAACCCTTCTAATTTCTAATTTTTTAATGGTAAATGAAGGTCAGTGAAATGCTTGAACAGGTTCCCTGGGGCAGAGCATCCACCAGTGGAGGTCTTCACAAACAGAACCTGCCCATGGAAAAGTCAGAGGACTGTGCTGTGTTCACAAAGCCTATTAAACTGCTGTAGAAGAGAATTGTGATGCTCCAGCTGCTTTTACTCTTGAGAAACCTATGCAAGATATTGCCCACTTTAGCTGACCTACGTAACATTCTCAGCATTTCTTTTTCTCCATTTTTAAAGAAAGGTATCACATTTGCAGTTTTCCAATTTTAAGGTAATCCATTCTTCCTCTGCAAGTTGCTAGAGAGAGCAACGAGAAATTGAGACGTCGTTAGCCAACTCATTCCGTACTGCAGAATGAAACTCCATTGCTTTAAATCACTGACATTTCTCTCTTCCACAAGATCCTGTGGCAATGAGGCATAAAGTCACTTGCAATGAGATCTGTGTACAATACTAAAATTAGAGGGGCAGAAAACGAAGAAAGAAAGAAGTGAAACCCAAGTAAGTGGAAGAAAAGTAGAGAGGCATGAAGGACAGATGAAGAACTGCCAGTCCTTTCACACACAAATCCAACACCGAGCAAACAATGGCTCTAAGTCTGAGCATATTAGACTAAACAACAAAAAAAATTGCAGTAAAGCACAGTTTCTTGCATTTTGCCCCAACTTCCTTTTATTATTACTACTTTATTTATCCCAGGAGAGAGATGACAACAATTTGCATGATGACCTGAAAGAAGCATGACGCACTGGAGATCTCCATTTTAAAACACAATCTTGTTTAAATGTGTCATTACATTTAAAGCACAATTGTTCAGCCAACTTCAACATTTCACACTTCAGTTCCAAGTTTGGGACTTTGGATTACAAAAAAAAAAACCCCATCCAATTAACAAAGCCCAGATCATCCTGTCTCATGTAGTGGCCCAAACTGGAAAGCTTAAGTAAAGAATCAGTGATAGCAACTTCTGTCATTCAGAAACAGGCCTCTGCCAGATCTCCAAGAAGAATAATTGCTATGTTCTATAGTATTCTTGGACAAAAAATATGCCTGAAAAATGACTGATAATCAGGAATCCTGGCTACGCCAGAACAAACAAGGTAGTGCTGCTCCTCCCTCCTGAGCACATATTCAACATTTCATGAAGACAGTAGTGAGGGATGAGCTAAGAGAGGTGAGAAAAGTACAGCTGCTGACTGCAGAGCAGAAAAAATGGTTGGAGGTCTAAGAACACCCGGGCTCCCAGAGGAGGACAACTAGAAAATTGTGCACCCTTCTCTGCAGGAAAAAGACCTAAACAGTTCTCTGAACTCTTGTTTTCAGGCTGAGAATCTGAATAGATCATCTGGACCACTGCTAGCTGGAAGATTATGGAATTTTGTTAACAACCAAAATCTCAGCTTGTGATGACACGATGGAATGAGAGCTGTCAGTTCAGCTCGAAACCAGAAGTTCATGGAGCTGCCCTCTGGCTCAGAACAACTGAAAATCGCAACAGTGGACATGCCTGACCTCTTGGAGAGCCATTCCAGAGGCACGGAAACTCACCGTTCTGGATGAGGGTCTGCGACCGCGTGAACCTCCCATGGACAGCTGTCATGTGCAGGGGGCTCTTCCCGTCCTTACTCTGACAGAAATGAAACAGAGCAGCAGTTCAGCGTGAAGCCTTATGAAAGCAAAGGTACAATGAGTACAGAACAATGTTTTGGGTTTTAGAGAAAGAAACTGAGACCAGGAAAGCCGAGCAATGAGAAAACAGCACGAGAGTGGTACCAATCTCTACTCACATCACATCGTGTTTATTGGCATGGGGTTTCACCTTCACTGGCAAGCACAATCCCTAACTTCTTCTTAATAATTCTGAGTTTAAATAGTGCACTGACTATTCACTGATCTCAAGGGACTTACCAGAGGTGTTAAATGCTGGAAGTTAAATGCCAGTTTCACAGATGGGAAACTGAAACACACAGAGATTTAACTAAAGTAGTCAAAATCTTATATGAACTCGGAAGACCTCAAGTCTTCTGATACTTATACCAGCACCCACTGCTGGATAACAGCAAGTCCCTTTCAGCTTCAGCAAGATGTATCAGTTGTGCCTCAAGAATATTCAGATATCCTAAGCAGAATCAGACTTTATAATCTTGGGCTCTAAAGTAGGTAACCAGCAACATTCAGTTTTATTCCCTGGAAAGGCAACTGTTTGGAATCAGGTTTAATTATATCCATATTATAGGGGAAAGAAAAACACTAAAAAGGAATAGTTCCTTGACTTAGCACCGTTCCCTGAGATAACATTTTGACAGAGCTCCTGGGACTATATTTTAGTACTGATTCGTGCCTTCATGAAAGTGGCTGGCCTTGAGTTTAGAGCTGTCATTGTATTTATCAAGGCACTGAGAGCTCCTCTGCCGGGACATAATCTCAACCCAAACAGTTTAATGATCAACATTCTCAGCATTACTCCAATTCCATCAAGGATTTAGAGCCACGCTGTGCTTATTATTACAGTTTCCTCCTGAGATATGTAAAACAGGATAAAGTAAAACTGTAAAGCTGGAATTCGAGTTTTACCTGAATATTAACATCTGCCCCATTATTCACTAGTAGTTCAAGACACAGTGCTCCATGAGTGGAGGCAGCAGCAAAATGCAAGGGGGTGAATCCATTGTTATTAGGCTGATTTACATTAGCACCATAGTCAATCAGCTCATTAACAACAGAATCCTGACCATTGTAACAGGCAATGTGAAGTGCAGTATTTCCATAGATGTTCATCTCATCAATCTAAAATGAGACAAGGAGACATAGTTAAAATTACAGACATCAGCTTAGCATTTTACGTAATGTATCACACACTGCAAATGGAAATAGCTGGAGGCCTGAACTGTCACAGGGCATAGTTCTCACCAGCACATTTCATCGACAAATTATACTCCCAGACAGCTTAACTTGGAATGCTTTACCTTTCCTATTATTAACTTTTTATCCTACTGACAATTTCTAAAACCAGTGTGAAGCTTAAAGCTGATAGCAGGACTATGTAATGACGATAATGATGACAAAAGTCCTAACAAGCTGGAAAGCTTTTCCATGTAAGTGGAAAAGCAGGATGAATAAAAAGCTCACAATCTTTATCTTTAAAAAAATTACAACAGTGAGTATTGAGTTTTTGTGAACAGAACCAGGTATAAGAGCTGTTTCCACAGTTTTATTTTTGGCTAGGGAGTGAAGGTATCTGAGTGAAGAGAATGTGAAAGTGCACAGACATTTACACTTCAATAAGAAACCACTTTCGGTAGCTCAGTATTATAAAGATGTAATTAAGATTATATTACTTCTTGATGACCAATTTAGTATTCAACTGCTGTTCTGTAAAATAGGACCAGACAGACTGTACAAAAGACTTGGGAATGGCACGAACAGCCTTCCATGAAATACAGGCATCTCAAAGATCATGTCCACAGTGGTGGAGAATGTGGAACTTAAAGGGAGTTATTAGCACAGCATTGTTAATAACAAAAAACAGCTATCCCCCTTCAACTTCCCTGCCAACAGCCTGTGAACGTGAACTTCTGGCAATTTTTTGGCAGGTCAAGTTGGCTGAAAATGCCATGGCAAAAGCAATGGCTTTATTTGACATCTCTGATGAGCTGTCTGATTAGGCTCCTCTGGTCATCTCACCAATGCTTTGAGGAGTTGACAATAACAAGAAGTCTATGCCCTGAAAAAAAGTTATTTTCCAGAGTGAAAACAATCCATCAGCTACAGAGGAAATACAGGTCTGTAAACTGAAACAGCCTGAACTGCTGTTTAGTAAAGTATGCAGTGTACATGTCGAGAACAACCACTCATCATATCGAAGGAAAAGCTGACCCAAGGAAAATTTCATTACTCCATCTTCTTCTGCAGGAAGAGGATATATCTCCTGATTCCTTTTGCAAGGTGGCCCGGAATTTACTGTCCATGTCAGACTTTCTTTAATACAGCATGTTTCCTGACTCTTGAACCAATAAACCACATGAAGCATGGGGTGGTCTGGAAAATGGGACCCCTTTTCTTTAGAAGCTGCTGTCTTTAGCAGCATTCATAAGAAAGAAGAAAATACTGTCTCATAACAGGGAGAAACAAAGTGCACATTATCACATACCTCCACCCCCAGGTTAAGGAGTTGTTTCACAATGTTAATCTGCCCATTGGATGCAGCTGCATGAAGTGGGGTGTAACCCTTCTTGTCTTTACAAGTCACTTCTGCACCATGATTAATCAGTAAGGCAACAACTTCCAGGTGACCTTCAAAAGATGAAAGATAGTTATCAATGAGTAGACAATCCTACAGCATCACTTCTCCCAAATCACTGCTTTCTTGCTAACACACTGCCCTTTCACTGCTGTTTCAGTGCTCCCACATTTTTACAAGTGAAGAAAAAGCATTTTCATAAATGTTTCTAATCCTAGCTCCAGGCGTTGTGAAGAAATCCATGCATTCACCTTCTCCAGATGTGTCAAATTTCTCTTTACTGAATTGATTTTCCAGTTGCCAAAAGAACAAAACCACACCTCTTTTCCATTTATCACTCTCAGGCTAACGGTTTGTGTTTTATTCTCTCTCTTACAGAGGACAGTGATACAGTGAGCACAGGAGCCTGGCAATACAAGTCTCCCAAAACAGCATCCTATTGATGTCACCTGCAAACACAACTGCTAACACTGCTTGGGTTTTGTTAGAGATAAAAAATAACCTTGATGAGTTATAAAATGAAGAGGAATAGTCTTATTGCTTCATGTTGAGACAGAACTGTCTTACAATTAAACATCTCTTATGTCAAACACCATACAAAGTTGTGCTCCATCTGAGTTGCACAGCACTTTCATGACAGGGGCAGCTCTGGTCATGTGCAGGACCTAGGAAACCACATGTACAACGTTCACAGATAATTAAATATTCAAGAAACTCTGTGAGGGTTTACAGCTCTCATCTTGGTATCTAACTTCTGTCTAAATTGCACTACAGACTCCATTGCTAATTGAGGCCTTAGATGTTATCTAAATACTTTTAAAAGTATATAATGAATTTCTGAACATATTTAAGTGGAAAAGAGGTGTGGAATTGCACAGCACAATGCAAGAGCCTTTCAAATCTAGAGAGTGAAGTTCAAAGCTCCTTAGCTGAAAAGCCACATCACAGTTGTTGGCAAGAGTCTTTCCATCTGTCTGTGTATATCAAAAAACCACACAATATGCTTTTCTCACAGTTTGAAATCTCCTATTATCTCATTTCCACAAGTGCCAGGATTAAAATCAAGATTTCTGAAAGGTCAAATGAAAGAGTTCCTGGCTGAGAGCACAAAACTCCCCACAAATTGTAACCTGAAATATACAGCTTGGCCAACAAAAGCTCTTGAACAAGCACGACCACTATCACAGGCAATCTTGTATTTTTAAATTATAATGTTCCACTGTAAGACATTTGCCTTTAACTTGAAAGGAATGCTAAGGCAAACTGATTGAATTAAGCAGTATTTGGTAACACCACTGATTTTTTTGAACAGACATTCAGTTGCTCTTGTCCACACTGGAATAAAAGGTGGCAATTTGCTCCTAATAGGAAGAAAGTGCCTATTGTGCATTTCCTAAGAATATCATAACCTAGCTACTTATAAACTTCAATAAACAGCAAAAATTATGATCACAGTTACCTGCATTTCATTGAAAGTACTTTTTAGCAAAAACTGAAACAAATATAACCTGGGTTTTTTTCTAGCACAAATATAGTTCAGGCTTGACTTAGAGTCAGGATGAAAAGATCAAAATGAAAAAGCAACACAAAAAGCCCACAATTAACTGTCTTAAAAAGGAAATCACAGCCAAGATCTCCCTAGCTGCAAACCCATAAATGGACAGTGTTTATTTAGATCAGCTGAACCCTTCCCTCTTCAGGATAATTACAACACTCTCTTTCCATGGCCAGGTCTGTTCTTGTCCATTTTAAGACATGCTATCTGTTTGTGAATAGGAAACGGAAAAGAAGGAGCAGCAGCCCAAGCCTTACCCATGTACGCTGCCCAATGAAGAGCTCTTCTGTCCTTTTTGTCAAAAGCATTGATGTTTGCCCCCTTGGCTAAGAGCAAGTTCACCATCTAGAAGTAACAACAGCCGGTAAACCAACCCTGCGGATCACAGACTCTAAGGTTTATGAGAAATCAATCTTGCAATAAAGCTGGGATCACAAAAGGCTGCATTTGAATGATAAATTTGTGAATGACACCAATACTGTTCAAAGCCCCGTGCATTCATGACATGGACTGGTGAAAGTCACAAGTAGCCAGGGCAACTTCAGTCCACAGAGGGTCTGAGAGCCTGCAGGGCTCTGCTACTGCAGCGTGCTTCAAATTCAGCTTGGCAAACTACCTGGAAGAGAAGCAGGGCTGGAAGTGAAACTCCGCTCCTATTTTGACTGATAAGACAAATCTAAGCTGGTTTTTGTGGACTGGGACAAGATTCCTCCAGACCATATCACAACAAACCCTAAGATCTTCTTGACCTTTCCATAAGGAGTGTCTATTTCTTGCTACGCCACGGTGATTTTAAGTGAGTTCCCACGTGCCCACAGCAGTGTGGACAGCACCAGGCTGCTTCCTGTACTTGCTGGCCTTTTAGCACAGCTAAGAGCTGAAAAGCTGCTTTCCCCACTGCCATTCATCCAACATCAAATGCAATAGAGGGGGAAAAACAAAACAAAAATGGAAATCACAGCCACTTTTTCAGCAAAACATTCTAAAATCCTGAATTCCAGAGCTACATAATTGTCCTCCTCTCATACACTGTTTTGCCAGAAATAATAGCATATATTAAATTCTTACTTCTGATATTCTCTATCCAAAATATTCAGATTATGACAGTTAGACACAGGCGTTACTATCTCTTTCCTACAGTACAGTATTTTAAATGCCAAACACCATCACCATTTTCAGGAGCTACTATTCCTCTTTCTTCTTTTAATTACAGTACAACTGATTGACGTTTGTTGGCAGAGGCTTACTGTTCCAGTCCAAGAGTTTTTATTCCATATCTAGATCTTCAGGTGTGGAATGAGGATCCTTATAGCAAAACCTAGGAGGCAAAAGTCTAGGGGCTTTACTTACGTAAGCTTTTTCATACAGTTAAATAATAATACCAGAAAGGTTTGCTTGTGTAAGTAGGGAAAAACAGAAGCACATTTTCTAGAAGACCAATTAGAAAAGCAGAGTGACTGGATCTCGCACAGCTGTGCGTTTATTCGGTATGAAATGAATCCACCAGTTTTCCCTTCTTTCCATTCTGCTGCTCATTTTCACAGGCAGTCCAGCTGCAAAGAGCCAAGGACACCCCGGAGCTGCTGGAAGCAGTGGCACAGCCAGGAGAGCACGCACACCTCACTCGCACACTGGCTCTACACAAGTACCTTCCAGCCACTGCTGTGTTTCTGCAGGTAGGGAACCCATCAGGCAGTTTGGGAAGCAGCCAAGTGACAGGAATCCTGGGGGTCAGGGACATGAGGCTCAGTCTAGACCCAGCCAGAGCAGGTCAAGAGCACGAAATGAGAGCCCAAACCAGCCAAGCAGTGCTGAGTGAGGCTTCCAGCGCTCACCTCGATGTGGCCGTTGAGGGCGGCGTGGTGCAGCGCCGTGCGCCCGCCGCGGTCGGACACGTTGACGCTGCTCAGCAGGGGGATGAGGATCTCCGCGCACTTCACCGCCTTGTTGGCGGCTGCCACGTGCAGCGGCGTCTGCCAGTTCTTGTCCCGGGCATTGACATCGGCCGAGTGCTTGATGAGCACCTGCACGGCTTCCTGCAACGGCAGCACAGCCATCACGCAGCAGCCCGGCTGACTGCACGCCCCGCTCCGGACCGCTCAGCCATGCTAACTGCCTGGGACACTCACGCACAGCCCGCGGGCCTGGGGGACGCACAGGGAGCAGCATCCGTCCAAACCACCTCCCAAGCTTCTGGAATGGTATTGTCCAGTCAAATGCCCTGGATCACCTCTGCTGCCACCGAGAGCAGTGGCCTCACCACCATATTAGTGCACCAGCGCGCTGGCTGGGCCAGGAGGGCCGCAGCCTGTCCAGAGGTGCCCAGCACGAGGGGAGGACACTCTGTGGCACTGTGGGTGCCTCGCTAGCCAGCTCCCTCGCCTCTCCGGTGGAAGGCACGGAGCCACGCGCGCCCGGGGCTTAAGGATTGCCCAAGCGTAGCCAGAAATTAATGAGTGAGGCAGCCCTTTGGTCGGTATTCCAAGGGTTTATTGTAGAAACTCCCTCGAAGGGGCCCGGACAGAAAGAGGGAAGGAACTGCTGGCCAGGGTGCATTTAAAAGGGGTACAGAAAAGGAGGTGGGGATGACATAGCAGTGACCTATAGGAAGAAGGGAAGAGCAGGACAAGTCTGGTTACCTTTCCTTAGGAGATACAAGGGGTGTCTGTCCACTGTCAGTCAGACAGACCGAGCCTACATCAGGTCACAGGAATTCAATGGGAGAAGCCATTCTCTCAGAGGGGCATTTAACCTTTGGAGCCAGCCCACCAAACCTCTTCATCTGGGCTGTGTGACACCCTGGGCATTACTGTGGTTGGTTCAGTCACCACAACACACCGCCAAAATTTGCCAGGTGGATTTGAGGATGTCCTAAGCTGCCTATGCAGAGAGCCCATCCTGCTTGGCTGATTAACCTTCAGTACCTCACAGCTGTGCTCTCAGTGAAGAAATGAACTCACTTGAGCCATTACTGCCATCACTGATGGGCTCAGCCTTGGCCAGCAGCAGGACAATCCTGGAGCCACCTGGCACTGGCTCTTTCAGACATGGAGGAGCTTCCGGCAGTTTCTCACAGAAGACACCCCCACTACCAGGCCCTTGCCACACAAACCCAATACACACTGCTACAGGAATCATTTACAAAATGCAGAGCATGTCAAAATAACGGCAAAGTGATGTGAGTTTTATTTATAAACAGGAAAAAGGAGAAAATAAAAAAGAATGTGTGAAAACAAAACTTTAGCTTTGCAAAAACATGAGAATGCTGGTGTCCCCGACACAGCATCAGCATTCCTTTCCTCCCCAAGGGCTAAGCATAGGCCAAGGGTCTTGACTGCAATATCCATTCTGTCAGCCTGAGACCAAACAAAATCTTTTAAGGTTAATTTTGTTGGTTAAAAGTGAATATTTCCCAGCGAGAAAATGTTCTGTTCTCTCTTGAGAGTCCCTCTTGCTGGAGAATTCACAATCAGTTCATTTCTGCTTCTACTCATGCATCTGCCATTAAGCAAGTCAGATAAAAACCACAAGTTTTTCTCAAAATTACATTTCTTTTCTTCTTCCTTTTTCCCCCTTACAAACAAACAAATTACAAAGGAACTACTGGGACACAGTAACATTTAAGCAGCCTTGTCTGATAAATTCAACTCACATCTGGTATGTGGGAGAACCCTGGTCCTACACAGCACCTTATTCTTTTCCCACAAACTGCAAAGTTTTCTCTTAAGCCCAGCCAAAATTTTATTAATGAATAACAAATGCATACAGTATGTTAAATAGTACTTTTATATCTAGAATGGCCCAGGAGAGTGCCTGCAGTCTGTATCAACACTACATACATTACTAGGAGGTTTATGTCTTTGTCCTCAACTGATCTCAGCAGTTTCATTTCCTACAGCCATCTCACAAACTGTCCTCTAACAGATTTGTTCAGTGAGCGACACTGCATCTCTTACAGCACCAGTAATGATATATGACTGTTGATGTCTCAATAGGTTTTTGTTTTTTAAATTACAGACCTTCTATTTTAAGAGTAATTTAAATGTAATTCACTGGAGACCTACCCAGCTGGGACAAGAAGTCAGCAGGAAAATTCATGTACTCTTAGTGAAAGAAAGAAAAAGTTAAAGGAGAATTTTCGGAAGTAAATAATAAGGATTGAATAGCCTAAGTGAAAAATACTTAAGACTTTAAAAGGAAAACTTTTACACATTTTTGTTTACATCTGCAGTCTGCTGCTCTATCAGATTTGGGATCAAAAGTTAAAGTCTTTATGGAAAAGCTGTAACCCTACTGTTTCTGAGAGCATGAGCTTTCCCCTTTCATTAATAGAGATTCTCCACATGCATGCAGTGCCCAGCTATGGTGTAAGCCTCTGCAATCAGTGTCTCCAGCTATCCCAAGTTATCACAGTGAAATCTCTTTACTTTTTCAAACTGTTTAAGTCTGGAAGCTGATATATCCATTAACAATCCTACGCAGGCACACCTAAGGGTTGCTGATTCGTAAATAAACATTTAAATCCCTAAAGCCCCTGAAAAATCATTAAGACATAAGTAAAGAAGTGTCCATTCTTTTAATCAACATATAAAAGGGTTCAAAGAGATAACTTCTGAATCCTGTGAAAGCTTCATAGTAAAAGATTGATAATAAAACTTAAAATTTGTCGGTGATCATTCTAAAAACAACTGTGCTCACAAGAACTTCCAAAACTACACTGAGTCCTACTGGTCAACTTCTGGACCACTAATTCATCTTCTGCTATCAATGGGAACTCTGAATTCACCTACTGCTATCAATGGGAACTCTGAATTCACCTACTGCTGTCTATTACGATCACCATCGAAGCTGCACATTTGTTCACTTGTGTAAGAAGGCAAAAAGCAGCACTGAAAGAGCCTCAAAAATAATGAAATCTGTTTCCAAATTGTTACCAAAAGTAGCAATTATAGTATAAATAATGAAGAAAAAAGGCCAGGAGAAGAAAGCTGTATGTGTTTATAAAATATACCATGAAAAAGGATCAAAGGCTGGTGCCTTCCCCTGCTGCCTCACTAATGCACCTGGATCCTCAATGAGAGGTACCAGAACTGCCAGCACACTTTCTCATTGTGCTTCAGCTGACAAAGAGTTAAAGATGAGACACAAAGCCACAGAAAGACATAAAATTTCTGTTAGGACTGTCACGGATGATAAAAATCATGTACTCTGACATATCCAAAAAAAGAAACCAAGCACACTGCAATTCCCGCATCAGAAAGACTGTGACTGTTTTTTAAGTCTGATCTTTGTTTTCCAACATGGCTTTTTGTATTTTGCCTCATTACGGCATTCACAGTCTATCAGATATTCCTTTCAGAGGGTTTCAGTGGATGCCAGCAGCTGGGAAGCTCAGTCAGCAGCCAAACAATGCCCGAGTTCAGAAGCGAGCCCGGGATTCCTGCCTGCAGGCTTGGCAAGCGCTGGACTGTTACGGAGGTGATTCGAGTCCATCAGGCTCTGGAAGACAGCCACCCTCTGTCTCTTTTACAACCCCTCCCCTCATCCTCAGCAGCCAATTCGGTCTGCAGTTGGGCTCACTGTTAACTAAGTATTAGGTGGGTAGAAGTAGACAGGGAGGTCCACAATGGAAAGCCAAGAATAATGGTGCAGTTGAAAACACAGTAAAGCCTGAGCTGCATTCCCAATAGTTAGTGCTGCTCGGTTTTAAGATAGCAATGGAAGAGGTACAACGTGATGCCAGAAGATTTCTATTTGTCAAGTAGAAGAAATAAGGGCAAACCCTCCCTTATGCATGAATCAAACGCATTAACAGAAAACCTAACGGATGCCTTGAAATGTAATTAAGCAAAACAAACTATGTGGTAATGCATGTTGGATCACATCCACGTCCACTCCCTTCTGGCACACACACAGCATGCGCACATCCACGGGGATTTATTCCTCTTTTTTCACCACGTGAAGATGACGTGGGCACTCTATCCCATCCCTGGTCACTACTCCCTATGACTTGCTAGGGTAACATAAAGCAAGGTGGAAATCAAGCACATGAAGGCTCAAGAGCAGCTGCAGGTAACTTGTAAACGCTGGCCTCCAGCTGCAGTGCCCTGCACGCAGGAAATGCTTTCCCTCTTTGCATGCCCATGCCACCTGCCACGGCTCTCCAGGGTTTGCTTTTCCCCCAGCACGTTGTTTATGTGTAAAAGCAGGGTAATCAAATCTTACTCACTTCACTCCTTGAAGCAACTGCTCGATGGAGAGGAGTCAGCCACATATTGTCCTTGGCATTGACACGAGCGCCTGCAAATAAACAGCAGAGGTTACATGCATGCCTTGGGTGTGACGCTGAGAGCCTTGCCCAGCTGTTTCCCAGGAACCAGAGCTGAGTACATGGTACTCTCCGTGCTCCCCAGGACTCTCCTGGCACCATGTTCACCTCGGAAATGCATTTCCAGATGTCAGATAGATAAAGTGTGATTCGGAAAGAAAGGAATCGGATAGATAGGACTAGTATTAGGAATTGCTTTGTTTACAGGACACAAAAGAAGCAAGATTTATTGGAAGGAATTACATGTGTATGTATGTAAGTACATGTGTGTCTATGTAGATGCATTTTTTAGATCAACTGATACAGCTGGGGGAGAAGAAAAACACCCTTTGCTCAAAGCATTCTGCTGTCTGCAGACATAATGAAGGCAACTAGCCTGAGCAACCATCTCTTGTTTCCAGCTCCATCAGGCAGACCACCAAAAAATAACCACTTTGATGCCTTAGGATTTTAGCTTTTATATTTTCATATGTTTGTAATCCTGCAGGTCTTTAGCGTGTAACACTGAGCTCCATGTAGAGTGTTAGCTACTGCTTTTCCCATTTTGGTCAGACACAACAATTCCTCTCTAGGCCTAAGAATCAAGGACACCTCACTGTTTCAGGCCCTGAGAAATGTAAACAAAAGTGCGTTGGGGGGAGCAAACTGGGAGAATGGGACTCCACTGCCTGAAGCTGTAATTGGACAATTAACCTCTGATATGCAAATGGACAAAACTTGTATCTGTCCGAAAATTGTGTGACTGTGTCCATCCTGGGTGCAGTCTCTGTGAGACTCCTGCACTGCCCGAGGTGTACCCTGTGAAGGCCTTTCCATAAATACCTGCCCTTTATCCTTTCACTCTGCCTAGCCTCTGTTCCAGGTCAGCCTCTACAAGGCATCACTTCCCTGCTTCACAAATCTTGCTAGGATCAAGCAAACAGGACCAGGAAATGCTCAGGTTGGAGACAAAACTGGGCACTTACTACATCAGGTTCTGCGAGCGTTACCGAGCAAACAACAGAAGAGCACCAATGGAGAAGAAAGAAGACCACTCATCTGCCTCCTGTGCAGTTCAGGGCTAACAGAGGCTCTGACAAGGGCAGCTGGGCTAGAGGATGGATTTGGGCTGGTTTGCCAGAAAAACGGATAAAGGAACAGTATTTGACAACTACAGTGGTTCTGGCTGACTGCGGACCCAAAAATAAAATTTAAAAAAAGGGATCCTGTACGTTTGTGTGATCAAAAAGATTCGTTTGCAAGAAATACTAAAGCTATTCACTGATGTGATACCTCGGGAAGGAAATCTAGTGATAATGACTAGAGAAATTAGTTTTTTAAAGGGCTTAACCTGAAAATATTGTACCTTACAGGCTTGCAGGTAGCAGTATTAGGCTGAGAAGGGTAGCACATGCAGAAAAAAATGTAGGGAAGCACAAGTGTCATGCACACAGCCTGGGTGAGCCTCTAAACTTAATGAACAAAGGGATGCTTAAGCTTCATTTTGCACCATAACTTAAGTGCATTCAAAAGGCTGTAATTAATAAATCCCACTCTCTGAATCACCAGTATTTTCTGAGAGCTGATTCTCAGGAATATTAAGATGCTTGTCTATGAATCACAGTGGTTATTGGAAATTGTGCTAGATAATCAGAGAAGAAACAAGTTCTTGCATATTTCCACAAGTCAGGATGCAGTTTTTTGGCTGCAAGAAAAACATAGCCACTTTCATAGTTACTGCAACAATTAGAGGCAACCCTCCAAACTCACCTCAGGACCTGGTACCTGGTGGTACCTCTGGAAAAATACCCTTTAGAAAAGACACAGTTTCAAAGAGTTTTCTAATTAATCTGTCTAAGCAAGGAAGCTTTTGCCTTCTTTTGTCTTCGTGAGAAGGCCATTACAGTTGACACTTTAATATCCTGGCCTTTGTCTGCACTGTGTGAGGCTCTAGAGAGAAATAAAGCAACAACTTTCTCCACCATTAGGAAGCTGACAGGACTTCAAGGCACGTTCCATTATCCTGATTTGGCCTGGCAGGAGTCTTGGAGATGGAAACTGCTTATGTGAATTCCTAATGATTGACAGCAAATACCTCTTTTTGGGTTTAGAAATTTATTTTGTATTTGCCTTGTGGTTTTGCCTTATGTTCTTAACTAAGGTTTCTTTTGTTTTATCTTTACCCATTCACTAACTCCTACAAGCAGATGGTTACAAATCAGAAAGGCTAATATGTGGAGTAGCAAAGCATGACCAAGATTATTCCTCAGTATTTAACAACTCCAGCAGCATCAGTGAGTTACAAAGATGATGAGAAAACCTGGAGAAGTGTCTCCATAACTAGCTATTCATGCCCTTCACTGATCCACTTACCCTTTGAGAAACTGAAATAGCTACCAAGAAAGCAACTGAAGAAAAGAGTAAAAGGAAAACAAAACCAGTATAAATAAAATAACATACAGCATGCCATCAGCCTTTTCTTTCTATATGTTTTCCATATCCCTTTACCTCTTTATGCCTCTTTATGTGAAACAGTGAAATTCCTCTTAGGTGTCTCATGCAATGCATCAGTTGAATATGTTTGTGATTTCTGTTTTTCAGGAGTTACACAATTCAGCTGTTGCCTGTTACAGAACCTGCTCTTGTCCATTTATTGAGATGCACATCTTCTGAAGAGATGTTTGAAAACATTTCCTCTTGTACTGCCCATTTCCTTCACCAAAATTCAGCTTCTAGGTTCCCAGCAGTTCTTTGCAAGCAATGGCTAATGACAATGAAAAAACTTCACCAGCACTGATGCACTCCTTCAGGGACAGAAACTATCTGTCATTTTAAGGACGATCAAGCAGAGGCACTGGGGGAGCAGTGCTCATGTTTGCTAAGGTGTCCTCTACACTCCGGGAGCTGGGGGCCCATCCTGTGACAGCCCTGGGGACAGCCCTTTGGAAGTAACACAGAAATCCAATTTTAAAGACTATGTGCTCTACAACAGGCTAATACATCTAAAATGAGCTGTGCACAAACCCCAGAAGCTTAAATTTTCAAGACCATCCCACAACACATCCTCAAAGTCAACCAGAAATTCAGTGTCCCTCTCTTCACTCTGGACCAAATACCTTAACCATGTTTCAGTGCACTTCCTACAGTACTCCATGAATTAATCTGTGCATCTATAAGGACAAAGAAGGCTGATAAACACTCAAATTGGTGTGTATTGTGTCATTCGTAGCACAATCTTCCTTGAAAATAGAATTTGCTCCAAAGATTTCACTTAAAATCCTTTCAGGTAGCCACAGCACCCACCCCACTATAAAATACGCACTTAAAAAAAAAAGCTCTTCAGAGTAAAGCCTTTTCTCAGCCTCACCTCCTGCACCATGCTCTTGGGAGGGCTCGGACCCCTGAGCCTGAAGGAAAGGCTTAGCTGTAGGGGTTTGCTTTGTGAGGCTGAAGTAGACAACATAACATATAGTGTTACAGATAAAATCAGCAGAGAGGAAACTTTCTGTATTCTACTTTTCTTTAATATGGCTGTTTTGTAATCTTTGCCATTTTTCACTCTCAAATTTTTCTGCCAGAAGAGGAAATAATTCTGAAACTGCCCCTGTTCTTTTGAGATCTCAAATAAACCACTCGATGCTGGCTTTCAGGAATAAAGTTAACATCTCTTTATCATAACCAAAGTACATTTTTCCATCCAGCACATCTGCCGAATCCTCATCTCTAGATTCCACAGTGTAAATCTCCAATATTAGGGATAGTCAATGGAGGAAGAACACTCTACTCTTGAACCTATTAATGTCATTATTTACGTGCACCTTTCCAACTTCTCCTGTAGCACACAGCAACAGGCCCACCGAAATGTAAGGACAACTTCTTGGCAAGAAGCTCAAAGCCTTCTGAAATAGTAAAGCAAGGTAATATTGCCAAGATGGCAAGTGCCTTGGTGGGGAACAAGGGGTAAAGGACTGAGCTCAAACGTGAGGCCCTCAGGAGCAGCTCAAAGCCCAGGAGGGGGAGAGGCAGCAGCACAAATGGGAATGCAGCTTGTATTTGCCCAGACAGCTGTTCTTGCACATCCACGACTGTGTCACCATACAGAGATTCTTTCTGTGAGATGGTTGCCCTGGTCCTTCTCCTTTCTGATGGAAAGCAGGTGAAGAAATGCTCAAAGCTCCCTGCTTTCATGTAGCCTGGAAAAACAAAACCACACAGCACCCTTCCCCAGTTTGAACCATATGATTATGGATCAGACCTTTGAGCTGGTGTAAACCTATCTGGCTCTGACCTTTAATGGGCCAGGGTGACTCACAGCAGTTGAGGGATCTGGCACTCTCTCTCCTGTATCAATTCCAAACAGACTCCATTTCAGTGGCTACCTGGAAAGCCATTCCTGGTCTGCCTCCACCACCTGGGCAGAAATTTTGTTCATTAGGCCCTAGGTTTATTTGTGCCACCACCAGCTTATAGACCACAAATCTCAGAAGGTGCATATTTAATTTAATTTCTCTCCTGAACACTGTACAAAATGAAAGGTGTTGATACTCCTCCTAGCTTCTACTCATGCTGAGAATATTGCTTGACACCAACAGCAAGAATTTGTGTGCCTTCTCTCCGTAAAAACACCATCTCGTTCTAAGTCAGACAACAAAGTTTTTCTGCTTATGTAACTAAATGTTATGTTCAGATTAATATTTTATGATACACTTTTACTACTACTGACTGAAGAGGTGACGCAAAGGAAGATGCTGCACTTGTGCAGCAGCCTAGTTCATGGAGAGATCACAGTCACAAAGAGGTGTTTATAACAATTCATAAACCCGCTCCTCCAAGCCTCAGAAACCGCCAAACCTGCTCTTGGATACAAGTACTCATGCTCATCATGAGTAATGATACTTCAGATATTAAAGAACAATGAATAAGTAGAATTTACAACACAAAATTAATTTTGAATCGTGCTGAGCTAGTTGGGAAAGATCCACACAGTTCCTGCAGCACAGTCCCACTGACACAAAGTTCAATTTTTAAAAGCCTACATTATAAGTTTTTCACGCACACTTGGATACATAAAAACTCGCCAAGATGCATCAACTACATTTTCTGCTGTTGATCAGACAAACCCCATAGCCCATGGATGACATTTTGGCAGTGAGCTGCTGGAACTAAGTGTCCCAGAAGAACACTAGAAAGCCTTCTTCCCTCATCAGGAACGTTCACCAGGACATTTTTGGATGCTGTTTGGGGCGAAACTGTTTCACCTTTCTCTTTATGAGGATATTATCTGTGTTGTTGCTTGCAAAACTTGAAAAAAACATTGCTCCTGCAATCTTCTCATGCCACAAAGGAACACCAGTATGTGACAAACAACACACACTGCAAGAACACATGCACAGATTAAATTTATTAACTCCTACCTCCCACAGAAGAAAATCATGTTTGCATTTAGCACATCAAAAGCCCACCCAAGCATAACCTGTCAGCGGAGCACTGTTCTTTTCAACCATTCTGCTGCCATCAGGGGTAGAGCAGAGAGATCTGATGTGTGATTTATGTCCAGCTAGTTACCCTCACTAAGCAATTAAACAACCCAAAATCCCCCCAAAATGAACAGAGGAAACACATAGCTACAGCAAACAGAGCTCTCATTTTCTGCCTTCTTCAGGTCTGGCTAGACTGGTGAGGCAAGGAAATATGTTTGTTTATTTGGGCTGCATGCACCCGTCAACAGCCTGATCTAACTTTGAAACTGGCTGGTGCTCCAAGCAGGAGGCTGGATCAGGTCATCTCTAGAAATACCTTCCAGCCGGAATTATTCTATGATTCAAGGCTGGAAATTAGAAGGTGCCTTGTAACCGCAGGGCTGAGAATTCTGAAATAACTTTAAAAAAAAAATACAGAATTCATTTGAAGAAGCAGTCTAAAAATTCGTGAAACCAATTGCGTAGCAAGGTTGCTTGCAAGGGGTTGGAAGTTTGTACCATAAGGCTCCTTTCAGTCCCACATTCTTAAATCTCCATAAACTTTACTCTTACAGTTCTCCAGCTTAGAAAAACACTGCCTTTGAAATCTGCAAGCATATCCAGGAGTTCTCCATGAATTATGCTCCCTTCTCGAGAGATGACTGCTTTATGCTTTGCTCTGACATATTTTGATCATGTTTTCTGTCACTGTAACAGTTGGGAAACATTTTTTTTGATTTCTTGTGTTTAGATACTTCCTACTATACAGTCTCTAATATCCAAATAAATTTCCTGACTCTCAGAAATATGCTTCTAATGTAAATAGCACTTACAATTAATTTAAACCACTTTATAATTTTTTCACTATTATTCCATAATTTTTGCTTAACAGGAATTCTTGGCTTGTACACCAGGATGTGAATCCACATTTCAAATACGTACTACAGCAAGTTTCTGAATCATAAACACTGCCAGTTTGAATGCTTTATAAGTTGTTAAAAGCTAGTTACTTTGTTTATTAATTCTGCTCAGTCACAGGGTGCGTTTTATTATTGTATCACCAAATTTAAATATATTTTCTAAGCTTGCAACAAATGCAATCAGCTCTGTGAAACTCAGATAATGCCCAAAACTCCCTTATATATGCTTTGCTGGGTATTCCTTGTAGCTTTAAAATTAGCTGATTTATGAGTTAACAGCAGTGAGGAACTATACCTTACCTGACAAAATGAGAAGCTCAATGATGTCTGCATCCCCCAGGAATGATGCAACGTGAAGAGGCGTTCTTTTCTCGGCATCCTACAAAACCACAGATTGTCCAGTTATAAAACACGGTCAATAAGTGCAGGCATTGGTGCTAAAGAGCAAAGGATTTATATATACTTATTTTTTCTGTGTGCATTTCTGTCTGTAATTAGAAATGCAATCTCAGCCAGTGAAAGAACAAAATTCAAGATCTCAACAACATATTTCCTCCCAGTAATCCTCTATTTTTTAATCACTTGTTTCCACCAGACCTTGCAGAGACATTGCCTTTACTCTGATATCCTGTTTACAGGTGAATGAAATCAAATCTAAAATGAGCAAAGACAGCATCTTTAGGTCTCTTTCAGGAACATTTTCCACTCTTAAATATCACAGCAACATAACCCAGATGCTTCTGGATATCAGACTTTGTAATGCAGTTTGCCTCAACAGTACAACACCAGAGCCTTCAGAAGGACATCTCGGCAGAATGGTTTGGAAACCACACACAAGGTCAAGATGCAAACTCCTCTGTATTTACAAAGCTTCTTGTACACCACTTGTACATCTACAGCAGCCCAAAATGGGCAAGTACACCTTGATTGACCCTTAAACATAGATAAAGTGTTATCAGTCAAATCTGTCTTTAAGCTTAGAAGAATTGCTAATAATCATATATATAGCTTCTGAAATACATCTACTTTTATTTGATTTCTGTACTTTTCCAAATTAAGGCGTCTACTTTAAAGTTGGGGTTTTTTTTTATTTCAAGGAGTATAAATACAGTGTTCACAAAAACCCCTTTATTTTATTGCTTTATTCAGCTGATTCCAGAACACCGGCCTTTAAAAGAAACTGCTAAATATTACAATATGGGCAACAACAATCACGAGAACTGCTAATGCTGCTCATTGTGCTTTTTGATCCCTGTTTCCAGTGCTGAATGTATTTTGTTTTGGTTTCTTAACCACAAAAATAAGTTCTAAGAGACCTTATCAATCAAACTTATTGCAACCTACTAGCATTAAGTATTTTAAGCTGGTAACAAATTCAACACTTCCTGCAAACAATACCAACAGAGAAACCCTACCAATATTTACACTCTGTCCCTGAAAAAGATCTCTGAGCCTATAAAAGAGATAAAATACCACTTTTAACATGGCCAAGCGGTCATCAACCAAAAGGTATTTTGGAATATCTTCAAAGTATGCTATAAATGTGGACAAATCTGTGTAGCAGAACCATCTGTCACGGGAATGCTGAAAATTGTTTTCCAGCACTGAGAAGCACAGAGCCGCTGCTCACCAGAATAATTTATGTTTAATTTTTGTATTTGTATGGCTTTTTTAAACATACATGATATACGTAGTCCTCAAATTCTGCTGCATTGGGTTTTGATCTTACATACTGGTCATGCACATAAAACATTCAGAAGACTGGTTACATAAAACCCTGATTGTCACAGGTAAGAGGGGAAGACCTCTTACAGGCTTTCACTTTCTCATGTGGCAGGTAAATGAAAAGAATATTGAGCAGAATCCATGCAGCAGTGTTCACTCAGGAACCAATATCACACGGTACTCTCACATGCTTCATTCCTAACTCCACAGAACAGCTCCTACAGGCCACACAAGTGCATATGAGACCTGTTTTCATATTCTCTGTCCTAAGGCTACCCATGGCAAAAAAATAAACTGATCAAACATATATACAACAATAGAACCAGTTTTATTTTATTTTTTTCTTAGTTTGTTGGCATTAATGCATGAAGCTCTCTTTAGTACAACGCAGTACTTGTATAGCCAGGGTACCTGTCAGTGCAACACAGCCAAGCCTGGCAAGAGCAGAGCAGTTTGAAGCTGAGTGCTAATGGTACAAGACCACACAATTTTCTGTATCATGGAACCACGGCTACTCAGTGCTCTGTCAATTATAAGAAATTTTCTGCACTAAACTGCAAATCTGATGCAAATTTGGTGACTGAGGGAAGAAAGGACATGGAACAGAAAATGTTACCCTTCTGTAACAGGAATAACTGTCTGTAAGCTTTCTAAGCTTTTACTTTTTAAAATCAATACAAAATCCTATCATATTGAGTGCAAATTGAGTTTTCAGAGGAAGATGGGTTTAGTCAAGAAACTGAATTTAAGCTTTATTTCTCCAAGAGGAAAAAACCCTAAAACTTCTCAATTTATCACAACGAGGCACAAATCAGCATTCACTTGCACAAAGAGCCCTACCAGGCAACATTTTCAGGATTGTGGCAGGAAGAAATCCACACACTACACCCGCAGCCGAGCGTGCGGGTAAGCAGCTCAGTGGAGGGACATCCTCGAGTTCCTGTTCAGACTGTGCACAGCACCGATACCGAAAGAGAGGAACTGAGCCTTCTGCCTATGTGCCCCTCCACGGCCATTGTGTGCCCCTCAGGGCCGTGATCCCTCCACCGCTCGTTGGCTCAGCGCCCAGCCCACGCCCCAACATCCACTCAGCTCCACACGTCCTCGTCCTGTCCTGCTGCTAACAGGAGCACAAAAGTAAACCAGTAATGACCTAAAGACTGGAGGCTATACAGACAGAGAGGGATAAAATTTGTCATTTCAAGGAAAGGCTTGGCAGAACCCCAAACCTCAACATACATTATCAAGGCAAGGAAAGTCAGTGGGGGGAAGAGACGGTAACAGGATTATAAAAAGCATTAAGACAAATAATTGTACCTGCTTCAAGTGCAGTTCTCAGAAGAACAAAAGGTCAGCAAGAGACAGTAGATAAGCTATAAACAGTGGCTAGAAAATCATGCTGAGATGAGATAAACTCTCTTTCCAGTACCTAAAGGGGGCCTACAAGAGAGCTGGAGAGGGACTTTCTACAAGGGAGTGTAGTGATAGGACAGGGGGATATGGCTTCAAGCTGAAAGAGGGCAAGTGTAGATTAGATACTGAGAATAAACTCTTAACTGTGAAGGTGGTGAGGTACTGACACAGGCTGTCCAGAGAAGCTGTGGGTGCCCTGTCCCTGGAAGTGTTCAGGGCCAGGTTGGATGGAGCTTTGGGCAACTGGTCTAGCGAAAGGTGAAAGGTGTCCCTCATGGCAGGAGGTTGGAACAAGATAATCTTTAAAGTCACTTCCAACTCAGAGCATTCTGTGATTCTATGGAAACCGTATTAGTAGCCTATATTAGTTGGCAGAAAAGATGATGCCGCAGGTTAACATTATCTATACACCTTTTTGTTTTTTTAAATACCGATAAAAGAAACTAAGAATCTAACAGCCAGGCAATCAGGAACAGAAGGCCTCAGCAAGAAAAACACTCAACACATGCTTAAACTGTTCAAGTGATCACAGTGGCACTGATAAGGCCCTCACAGGGTTAAAGTTGGACTAGTCCTTAAGTGCTTTATTGGATCAGAGCCTGGGGTACATGAAGATTAGCAGAACAGTAAGCTGAATGAATCATATCAACACATGTAAAATATTCAGGCACATTAAAAGGGCCTACATTTTCTCCTCAACACAGCCTACACATCAAAGGAGATAATGGATTTGAAGTTTGATATCAACTGCAACTGCTCAGATCAGGTGATGCTTAGGACAGAGTTATTTACTATTAAAATGTAAGTGTAACTGCTGCAGAAAAAAAATGTATGTATCCTTTCTTTGTCACCAAGCTGACTGAGCAGCTAACAAGAATAGTTGGAGTTTACAGAAGGAGTTAAAGCACCACAAAAACTGAGTTACTGAAGCCTTTGGATTCCCACCACCTTCAAAATGTGCCTGGGTGGCAGAATAAAGCATATGAATGGCTATAACTTCCACTGATCAAGTCTAATCAAAAGAATGACAAAAACAAACCTCCTGCTCATTCACTCCATTTACATTTGCTACATCTGAGTATATTTCATTTAAATAGCACAACAATTAAAAAAACAAATTTTCAGATACAAGTTGACTTCAGAAAAATTAAATATTGGGAACTGTTAGGAACTACTGAAGAGGCTGAAAGCATATGAGCACCTACTTCTCGGGCTATTTACAACTGTTCAGAGCCAAAAGCTGATGGTGTACCAAGAAAATCTCTGCTGCTTCAAGGATTCCCTCCTCCTCATACATTCTTTTATTAACGCCTGTCATCCACAGAGCAAATCGAAATGTTTGACTGTGAGCACCACTGGTGAAGGTGAAAGTCAAGCTGTGTAACTTATGCCTTGTGCTCTTTCTTCTGCATGGTAATAATCAAGCACAGAAATTCCCATCTGAAAATGCAGCAGCTCTCATCCCACAGTCTTCAGTTTAGCCTCAGAAACAAAGATTTTTCTGGACTGAGTCTTAAATTGCCAAGTGCTCACAAAGCAGAAGAGGCAAACACTTTGATCTTCTAGAACAAGAAAAATTATCTTCTTTGTCCCCCCTCATCTAACACTTGCCTTTCATGAGGCTGACAGTGAATTTTATGCTGGAAAAGCGTAACTTTAAAAATTAATTACTAATTCCAGATTGAGACCATAGAAACTGCTACCCTAAAGAATGGAAATATTTTGATCCTTATGGGTATTCACGGTAAGACTCAAAACATGGACTTAAACAACTCCTCCATTTTTATAAATATAATTTTGACTTTGGACAGGGGGTGTTAAGGCATGGGAGCATACATCACTCAGGATGGGAAAAGATTTAGAAAATTGAAGTCTTTCAGGCTGATATTGCTGCCTTTGAAGAAAATAATGCAGTTCCAGCCAAACCCTGCCATGAGCCTTCACTGGTCTATACATCTTTAACTGTCTCAAACTGATAACATGAGTCACCAGCACAGATAGATAGATAGATAGATAGATAGATAGATATAACATAGTAACCATTACTACACTAGCATGCTGTTGCAAAGCAACCCAGAATATTTCAGACTCTCAGTCTCTCCAGCAGAATCTTCTTCACAGTTCAAAAATTTTCTTTATAAATATATTAAAAAAAAATTCTAAGCAAAAAAAAAGAGAATTCATCTAAATGCAAGTCATGCTAGTTATCTTGCATTGCAAACATCAGTGTAATTTCACATTCAATTTTCTTACATAATGGAGAATTGTTCATCATTTCTGTAGAAAAAAAATTCTCCAACACTTCCCACTTAAATAAACATCATATTAAACATCACTACTAGAGGCTAAATACCCAGTGGAAGCCAGCTATTACCTGGCACCAAATGTCATTCTGTGTCAAAGCAGAAGCCTTCCAAAGTTCTTGACTAAATCCTCCAGAAGACTTTCCAGTACAGCAGAACTATGTCTAAAAGAGGAGCATTTATTTCCAGGATAGCTTTATTCTCCTGCAAGGCTCCACCTTCCAAAAAGGTAATCACTGTTCCTTGGATGAGCAGAGACGAGGGTCTGCTATTCCAGGATTCCTGAAATACCACCATTACAGCCTCTCCTAGTCCCAAGTCAGGCAGTCACTCTAAGCTGGTTTCCACTTCAGCTATCCCAAACATGCAAAGCCTTTCAGACTCACAACCCTGAACATGTGCCTGTTTGTACCCTCAAGCACTCACAGCACCTCTAAAAACATGCTTAGCAATAGTACAGGAATATATAGAACTTGTGTGTGTGTGAAGACCTGGATCCTGAATCCTCCTGACAAAGGCAGTCCTGCAAATCTATGCCTTTCCAAGCAGGATAATGAGGAAAAAAGTAATGAACTGCACACATGCATGTGTCTCCACAATGACTTTCTTCCTGCCCTCCTTATCTCCTAATAAACCACCCCCTAAATACATGGTCCTGCATGCCTGGCCCTGCAGTCTCTGCTGGTGCTGCTGCCTGTTCCTCTGCAGATGCTCTGCAACTAGCAACAGGGTTCTATCCAAGAGAAAACACAGCATTAGGGGATAAAAAATAAAGACAGAGAGAATGAAATGACTTGCAAACAATACAGCAGTTATGGGGAAGAATACTGAAAGGTTTTTTGACTTTTTTGTTTGACTTTGGATATTTTGAAGGGAAACTGGAAGACTGAGATGAAAATGGAAATTTCACAGGAAGTATTTTGGTTTATAACATTTCACGTAAGAACTGGACTTTGCAGATGTAAGTGCACGTATTATGAATCCCAAATAAGAAGAGGCTACAACTGGATCCAGACTAGTCCCTAGACTCTGGGGGTCATTCTCTCCCACTCTTCCCTAAGTAAAAACAGCACCCCAGAAAATCCCCATCTACATACACATAGCATGATCACCCTGCTACTGCTGAATGTACCAAATGGCAAGTGTAGAAGATGTCTACCTGGAACTAATCTGGCAGTCTGGGCTGTCCAAGTGACATCACAAATGTCCTGGGAAAACAGCAGGCTGCTGAACACTGCCCACAGGCAGACCACACTTCCCTGGACACAGTGCGTGTTCAGTACCCAGGGGTAGGGAATTGCTCATTGCCAGCTAAGCGTAACAGGCTCCGTGCCCTCTGGCTGCACAAGGGGCATCACGCGCCCCCAAAGCACAGGAAGGGACTGGAGAGGTCAAAGTGACAATTATGGTGGCAGAATGAACTAAAACCAGACTTGTAATCCAAAGAGATTTCACTTTGTTGCAAGTCACAATGACAGCAGTATCCAGAATGTAGCCATTTCCATCAACAAACATGTCCTTGGCTTCGGAAGTTACTAATTATTTTACCAGACAAAATAAAAAGTAATCTTCTAAACTTCTGATTTCCTCCAAACTCTTTCCTGAGATTAATTTTCTCTTGGGAAGTATGCACGTGCATTCCTAACTTTGTGTTGTTTTTCCATCCACTTCTTCTTCTGTCTTCCAAGTATTTCTCTTGATGGAGATTAAAAAAACCCCAATTTTTTAAACTTCAGAAATTCCCAAAGCTTGCTGCAAAACCAGACTTTAATTTTGTATCCCAGTCCTACCTACATTTGAACTATTCCAATGTTAACACAGCCAACCAACACGATCAACAAAGGACAAATCTCTGCCAAACGGTGTCAGAGTTTCCTCTCACGTGAGCAGCCCAACACTAACATGGAAGTAATTAAAAACACCCTTAAAATAGAAACATAAGCATGCAATGCAAATTGCCAGCTCACAGCACAACGAGGGGGAAATCTTTTCATCTTTCTTTAGTGATATTTTAAGCAATTGACACTTCCCTGCAGTCACTATTCAGAACACAACCTTCAGAGTTTGTGTTGAGCCGTATTTTTCTAATTACTTCAAAGAACAGCTCTGTGTTTTGCTCCTGACAAAAAAGTTGTTCAGGCAAAGCATTCTTGGGTGGATTTTGAGCATTGTAAGCAGTATTCTGGGCAAAACCATCCAATGACTTTTTCCATTAGGTACTATGGTACTCATCTGCAAAACACGTATTCTTCATCTAATCTTGCACCTGACAGCTGAGAGCATCTCCCTAGCAACCATTGCTAACACACTTGCAGCCAAAGGATAGAAAAAAAACATTGGAGAAGCCCACAATAACCTCGTACAGGAAATGCTATTTTGAAAATCCAGCATGAAAGACAGAGGAAAATTTGGGACTATGGTGTTCATCCAGCTTGCTGAGGGGGATTTGTTTGGTTTGGTTTGGTTTTTTCCTTCGGTTTATTAAGATCATCAGCAAAAACAAAGAAGGAGAAAACTCAAGAGAGATGATTATTTAAGGAAGCACTCTTAGGAACCTGCAAGGAATCAATCAGGTACTGATAATCACAGGGAAAGCTTAACACCAAGGTCTTGGATCAGTTTTAAGACAGTGGCAAGTCTTTCCTTCTACTGGACAGCAAACAGAGTGGAGCCCCAGTCAACCAGACCTGCAGGATCACCTCTCCAGTTCCTTTTGGCAGCTCTGAACCAGACAGCTGGACCCCACTACCTGCAAAAGCTGCAGTGCCAAGACCATACCAGACCAACGATTTAGCAATGAATAAACGGATGGTTTTACGTCACAGAAAGACATGAAGAAAAGGAAGGTTGATTCAAAAGTCCAGGAAACACCTGGAAATTATCATTCTGCTTCTGCTTTATATTCTTACCACTTTGAGAGGCCACAGATTGTAGTAAGGACTGGCAGGACTTGTTTCTAACAGTACGGATGTAAGTTAAAATCAAAGAGGGGCAAAAAACCACTCCCATTTTTGCAAAAAAGACCAAGGTGAAATGGAGATTTTTTTTTTCCACTGTCAAAGCACTCAACTACTACTTGTTTACAGCTGCTTACCATTCTGGCTAGAATAAGACAATCTGCAAAACAGTAATTCCTTTGTGGGCAAATTGTGGCCAAGATTCTGCTTCCTTACTCTCACTGCTGAGAATTACAGTGAAGCTTTAGTTCAAGTAGAGTCAATGCAAAACAGCTCCTGATCTGCAGACTCTTCATAAAAGGAAACCCTACAGAGAGTAAAAATATGCAATTTTCAGCTGTTTTCATTCATTTTCTCAGTAAGAGAAAAAACAATGTCCCTGACTGACCTGCACATTTGGAATAATTACCATACACTTAGAAAATTTATAGACACCTGCTGGAGACAATTATGTATCAGACTCCTAATTAAGATACCACTGAAGCCCCAAATCTCTTACTTCCCAGTAATTTCCATTCTCTTATGTGTTAATTACTGAGGACATTTTTAATACTGTCATTGTCACAGTCCATAAGTATGGTGCACAACATGCCAAGTCACATACCAAGGCGTTGACATCCTCAGTTTTGTAGATCAACATCCGTATCTCTTCTGGATCACCACTGAAAATCGCCTGGACCAGTGGTGGCTGGAAAAAGAAAACAGAAACAGCATTACAGGTTTGTTTAATTTCTGTTTAAACTGGGACCATTTTACTCCTGCTAACATTTGCTAAAGCTGCCCAGAGACACTGTGACCCCAGCACCAAATCACCAGGAGTATCTCATCAGTAAGAGCTATCAGTTTGCTTGAGGATAAACTGAAATCATGAGCATGTTTGTACCTATAATGAGTGTGTGTGTGTGCACAAACAGAGACCCTCATTAGAATGGCAACTTTTATCAACAACACGCAATTAGCCCAGATGTTCTCCCTGGCATGTAAGGGGAAAACTAATTACATCAGATAGTGCTGCATGCTTACTCTTGGCACAGATTAATGGTCATGCAACACACATTTAGAAACAGAACATTATGCAGATAATGAATTTCTGGGCAATCACTAAACAATTCGTATTTTTTTACTGAATAAATACGCAATGAGCACAGTTAATTTTAACCACCCAAGAAGCGAAATAATTATCTTATTGTCTCAAGTCTGTTATTATGCTATTATGAATCGGAATGCAGAAATAAATAACCAGGCCCACAGGAGAAGCAATGTGCCATGCCCGCTCCTCTCCGTTGCTGGCGTCACCGCCCGGCAGCGGGAGGCAGCTCTGCGCGCGCTCACCGCTCCGCTACTCGGCCAGAGCCCGTGACTTCAGTCCTTCCGACCACCTTGGCAGCAAACACCTGAGTTATTAACCAAGCTGGCAGCACACTGAACTGAAAGAAGATTAACCTTGCTGCTGGAGATGCAGGAAAAGAGGAGGACATTTCACAAAGATCCCTGTGGCCTGAAGCACATGGTTGAAACGGGCCCCACTTTCACCAGCACCCTCCTGAAGGCAATGTGTGCCCCCCAGGCTCACTCCTCGTTGCCTCATGCTCTTACTGGCAAAAAAGAGTCTATGGTGCCATGCAGCCACCAGAATCTAAAATAATCCTGTAAAATGGAAGCATGCATGACTACTTAAGCACATAAAACCACAATAGTTCTTGAGATACTACAGAATTCAACTCTCTTGTAAACAGGCTATCTCAAAATTCACAAAACAGGCTGAAAGAACAAAGAAAATACCATTTCCTCCCTATCTTTTCTTATTCAAATGTGAAAAATACATTTCTAAGTTAATGGTGTCTATTTTAAGACATATTAATCCCTTATGTCCTTGAGAAACATTCACGCTGGAATTTCATTCTTGCCACTCCTCCAAAAGTGAAAAGGACTAAAGCAGCATCTTTCATCACAACTGTCTCCATCTTACATATTGTAGTAGATGTTTGAACAAGAAAAGAAAAACAACTGCATTTCACTTGAACCATTTAGCATGCTTCCTTCCCAGCCATGTCAGAATGGGCAGAGAATATTCCCCACCAGAGGATGCAAACACCAGACCTGAGTTTTAGGAAAGACGGGAGCAGGCTAATAGCTGTGAAGAATCAGTGAATGTTTATGAAATTACGATGCTCACACCAAAATATTTGCATTTCATGTGCATTTACCTTAATATTTAAATGAAAAAAAAAATAATAGGAAAGCAGAGAACTTCCCAATTACAAACTGAATGGCAACACAATCCAGTGGCCAAGAAACAGATAGCTCCAGCAGCTCAGATTATTCCCTGAACTGATTTGCAGATATGCCCAGAACCCGATGAAAAGTATCAGCCAGGCTCTGGTGAAACTTAAGGTTAGACCTCAGACAGAGGGAAGAGAAAAAGAGAAAAAAAAAACACCTCAAAATTCAAATCTCTTAGATTAAAAAAACAAACAAACAAACAAAACAACAAAACCCCCATAAGTTCAAGTGCTGTTACAGGCAACATTTTTCTTCTAAAAAAGGAGGGAGTAAAGTACTGTGTATCATTACATTAAAAAAAAAGGAAGGTCTACAATAAGACACTTTGACCCTTCTTCTCTCTGCCAGAAATCTGAATCAGACACTTGGTTTTACAGGAAATGTTTGACCTTTCTAATTAGCATCAGCTACTTAACACAGAAAGCAGATTGAGAATAACATTGTGTTCTACAGACCTGTAACACACAGAAGATCCTCATCTCAATTTTTGTCCACCATACCATGGTCACATCCACCTGCAGTTCCTTAGATCAAACCCCAGTGTTTATTATGCCTCTGAAGTTATTATGCCTTATTATAACACCCACCACTGATACATGTAACCTTTGCTGACAGGAGAAAGTTGCCATATACCCATTTCAAAGCCCTCATCCTTCAGACCTTTTTCCCCTGTAAGATTTAGTTTTTATAAAATAATCATGATCAAATCTATCTCTGCTAGTTGTAGCAGCAAGAGACAGAGATAAGGGAGAATGATCAGTGCCTGCAAACTGGAAAGAAGAGATAAAACCAGTACAGGTTAATAATCATCTTGAGTCACTGCTGTGCAGCCTGCTCCAGCTGGCCATTTTTCTCATTCACTATGTCATTATTTTACTTTATTTTCAAAGGTATTAGTTTTGAAATGAGAAACATATTATTGCTAAGGCAATTTTATTACATATTGAGACCTGTTTCTGTGTAAGATGTGCAGTCATGTATAATGACCTGTCCAGGAAATACACGTCAGAACTAAGTTGCAGCATTACTGCTTCAGTTTGACCTGAACAGATTACCTTTCTGATCTTCAGTGATAACCATATTCATGCATGAATGACTTCAAACAACTTCTTTTTTCTTTTTTTTTTCTAATTCCTGAAGGGTAGATAATGATCCTTCCTAATTATCAAAGGATAGTATATTTTTGGAAATCATTTCTAAAACTTGTGACATCATTAATGGGTTATTTTATTAACAGAAATATTTTGCTTTAAAAGTCTTCAAATTCAGAAGTTGTTCAACTCTTATAATGAAGAAAAAAAAAAAGCCCAAGCACAGAGCAGATTATGTGTAACTATTATTAGAATTAACCAAGGGTGCAGGGTTTTGGAATGATGAGCAACTGCTTCATCAGCTCAGCTCTCTGTAGCTTCCAAATTCTTAAAGAGAATTTCAGTTGGGAGTGTTCACATTTTTTTCTGAAAATAAACTTCAGCAGCTAACAAAAACCTTTCCATGTTACTTTTTCTACAGAGTTACTATGGTAAGTATGAAACTTATCAACAGGCTTTATTAGAGTGTTCTTTACTTTGTGCTGTAATAAGCATTTTACTAAAAATAAAATTGTGTCTGCAGACACCTTCCAGTGTTGCAACATACTGCCGTCTTTACTGAATGCGGGGCAATCACAAGCTGGACTTCAACCCACCAGGTAAAATTAACTTGTTGAACTGAAGGCACAATGGTTATTTCGGCAACAGAGCTTAAACCCACATGGAAGAATGTCCTGTGGCTCAGCTGGATTCCACAGAGCCAACGAGCATTCTGAGAGAAAAAGTCCGACATTGGGAAACTCTCCTCCACAGATCTGACTATTAGCAAGGGGCATTGGCAAGTCTCTGACTCCAGATGAGATGAAGCATTTAAGTGGACTGTCTCGAGCATAATTTTAATTACTATGTCCAAAGCAGGTGCTGAACCTCCTAGCAACACCACTTAGTATTTTTGTTGAGTAGCGAGTAACTGTGACATATATTGAACATTTTGCCTTGATTTTAGATATCCTGACTCACTAACAAGGACTTATTTAAGCCAGATTTTCGTTTGACAGGAGGTAGGGGCAAATAGGGAAAGCATGATCGACTCCTATGCCCATTTGATATAATAGACTACCATTTGTCCCTGAGAGTGAGAAGACGCTGTATTTCAATCCTTTATAAGTTCTAATTGCATTACATTGAGTTCCTGGACTAAACACTTGGATATATCCATGTATTCACGTAACTAGCAAGGCAGTGTAGCAAGACACACAATCATTTCAAAGGGGTATTGAGTCTTACAGTGTTTTACCAAACACCTCTTTTTTTTCTGGAGGTACTCCCACTAATCCAGATTACAAGGCTGTCTGCAATGTCACATCATATACATCTATTTCCTTCCATTGGTCAAAGCAGAAAGCTAGTCCTCTTCCTAATTTTAGTTTAGGACTTTCTCCCTCTGAGCACACAGCACACAAATATCTGAAATGCTGTTTTAACTTATAAGTCTGTATTAGTGAACAGCCATTAACTGGATTTCTCTTAATTCTTAGAGTGCATTTCCCCAATGCTTAGTATTTATACAGTTCCATGTACAGAAATTACTCAATACCAATAATTTTTAGCAAGCTTTGCATCAGGGGTTAGCCTTTTACTGTGTTTCAGGAATGAATTGCTGGGTAAATACAAAAAGAAGTTTGCTGTTAACTTGTTAATTCAAAGGGTGCAATCCTGTTGTAGGAATTTCTATGTATTGACTTCTGACAGCAAAGTACTTTCACAGAGCTGGTATTTGGAGAAGAACGCCCTTGGATGGCTGCTAAGAGGTGTTCCAGAGCAATTACAGATTTTTACTAAGCAACTCTTAAGGAATATTTGTCCAAGCTACTGAAAGGCCAGCGGAGAATCAAATCTGTAAATTGGGTGGACCGGTTCCCTGGAAGCACTATGACAAACTAACAGCGTTGCTGAGTGAGCAAATGTACTTAGGACACTTATACTGAGCAGATCAATATAATACCCTGTATGTTGCAACATTTCAAACACGGCAGAGAAAAAAAAATTTCAATCCATTTAATTCTTATTATGTCCTTTCATTTATTGCAGACAAGCCCAGTGATTTAAGGATTGCACATCAATCCTCTGCAGCAAGGACAGCATGCATGCCTACACATTGCTATTTATTTCAATTTGTTCCACTGTGTTTCAATGCTCAAGGACCAACAGACTTATATGACACACAGAGGTATTCAAAAAACCACAAGTCAACACTCCCAAAACAAAAAAATCCTCTGTGTGACAGTGGCACTTCCAAGCTGAGAGATCTCCCTGTTGTTTTTAGGCCAGCATTTAAAGGATGCAACTGTGCTCTGACACTGCCCCTGGACCAAGGCCTTTCTAACTTGCAGCCATGCTGTGCTCTAAGTTGCTTAGAGAGATGTAATGGGCATTTAAGTTTTATTGCAGGAAGTGTTGGTTTTTCCTGTAATGGCCTTCATTTCTATCCATGTCATTTATAACAGCTTCTCCAAAGCCTCAGGCTGTGTTTGTCCCTCAGACCATAAAAAGGACTTCACATCAACGGCACAGGGCACACAGGAACAGTGGAGAATTGATCACTGCTTCATTTGCTGTTATGCTCTCCTGAGAATAGGTAAAAAATTAAATATAAGCTCTAAATAGAGCACATGTTTACCTTCAATAGCAACTTCGTACCTAACTTTTTAAAGAAAGAGGAGCTGGAACATTTGCCTGGACAACATGAGCCCACAGCCAAAAGCCTCTCCCGTCAATGCTTTCATTCAAATGATGAATGGCAACTTCATCAAAACACCAAAAAATGCTCAGTGACCAAATGGAAAATACCCCAATACACACCTGTGGCACTCAGTATGGTCTAACCCTAAGGGACACGTACTGAATGGCACCCAGGGCATCAGGAGAGGATGTCTGCAAGGACAATCAGTGTGGCACAAACCATGCTCAGTGTGCTTGGTGCTTTTACCCCTCTCAGGAAGGCAGAGGTGGTTCCTAATTGTTCACAAGTGTCTGAATAATTCATGCAAAGTTAACATGGTCCATAGGTAGCTCCACACAGGCATGCACTCAGCCTTTCCCACAGTGGCTTCCCAAACGAAGACTTGAACATATACAGAAACATTTGGTGCAGAATGAGTTGGAATACAGCGATTCTAACACGATCAGCAGATATTGCCATTGCTAGTAACATTACAAAAACCTGAGTTTAATGGTCGGTGTACATTGCTAACTGCAGGACAATCACAAACAGCTACAGAAACAGAGCAGCTCCAGCCTCACTCTGCTGGACAAAAAGGCAGCTGGTGCACACTGCAAAGCCTCGGGGCAGTACGGCCCAGGGGAGGACCTGCATCCCATCCCTCCAGCTGAATTCAGCTGGTATGCAGTATTGAGCAGGTTCAGAGGCTGAAATTACAGCCTGCCAAAACACCCTTCTGCATCTTCTGGATGGGAAAAATCACATTGTCAGCTTTAGGTGAACAAATATATTATCCCAAACTCCAAGTTCCCTAGTGATGTACAATAGCTGTAATGAAGGAAGGAAGGGAAAAGTATGATCACTGGAAAAGGGTTGAAGTAGTAGCAGTAGAGATGTCTGAAACAAGATTGTCTGGTGATAAGCTGACAAACACCTTCCATTAAGGATCTTGTTTTGAACACTGCTTACACTGGGTTTGGAAAAGAACAACCTGAACTGCTTAGAGCATGGCTCAACCCTGAACAGGGAGCAGGGCTGTCACAACACATCCTGCATCACCTGCTTTTAAATGATTTCCCTTCCAATACAGCTAAGCCTTTGCAAAAACAAATTCGGTTTGGGATTGGAAATCCAGGCTGTGCTCCCACCCACAGGCTTCTGGCTCTCTGCTCCCACTCAGCAAGGCCCTGATGGCTTTTGCTCACATCCCACCCACAAAACTCCCTGTCTCCATCCAGACAGAGAAGACAATAGATCTGATTCTATAATTAAACATAATCAAAATAATCATTTAGTAAGTGATGTGCAAACTGGACTACATTTCAGTACACTTTCCCAGAAGCACGCATCTTGTGAAGTAACAAGAATAAACCAGCTAAACCCCTGCCTCCCCACCACCCCCTGCAGGGTCCTCTCTGTGCTCAGCCCTTTCCCCTCCTCTACTTGCCTTCTCCTAGAGATTTAAATCTTACTCTCTCTCTGCTGCCCCATTTCCATGCTGCTGGAGCAGGGCAGCTGGAGCTCTTGCGTGATGCACACTTGAAGACTTTTAATTGTAAATACACACTCACTATCAAATGGACACTTGTATTGAAAGGAAGAAAGGCAGAAAGAAAGACAGAAAGACAAAGACAGAAAGACAGAAAGATCTTGAGACAGCTGAAACTTTAACACAACATTCATTTAGCCAAGCTTTCACGATACTTAAAAAGGAAAATAGTCAGGATTGACCCTGCTTGTGCAATGCTGGACCCAGCCCGGTATTTCTGTTCGCACAATTTGTGATATGCCATTCTAGACAGCGCAAAGCAAGTCTCCAGCAGATCTATTTCTGGTGTTAGCTTGGCTCCGGATTTTGGCTGCCTCCCATTTTTCATTAGGAAGCCTATCAACTGCCCCAAGAATTGCTTATGTTTCCAGGTGAAGTGAAGGTTACATCCTGCCGTTCCTGGAATTCCTCTACACACCAGAAGTGCTGCAAGTTGCCTATGTTTCATTGAACGTATCCATTAAAGGCACCAAAATAAATCTCGGCCTGTTAAATTTAGATCATTTCTAAAAAGGAAAAGACCTAAAACTGTTTAATTCAGCTTGCCCAGTGTCCTTTCCTTCATTCTCATTACTGGAGGCTGTCCATCGGTCTTGATTTCAAGTGCTAGGGTTTGGTTTTAGTTTTGGCATTTGGGACCAAGGGTTGGTGGGGGTTTTTTAAGTGCTTCCAGATCAGATCAGAAAATTAGTTACTAAATACTGTCCTGAAGTTACATTAATCAAGTGGAGACAAAGACTCAACACGATGCAGACTAGTTAAAATAAGAAAGCTTTTTTAAAGGAGACAAAAATAAACGTAGTAGCATAACATTTGTTACATACACTAGCGTTTGTTACCCATTTTAGTAGAAAAAAGTCTGTCACAGACAGCATAATAAGATTTCTTGGAATGCCTACAAAGATTGTGGATAATCAATCTAACAGTACCCTGAATTTTTATTGTCCTCCTGATGCTCAAAGTTTCTTGGGATTTTGTCTTGATACAAACTGTGTGTTGTGTAATATCTCACAACAGACATATCAGTGACACCATTAAATAACCGTCATGGGATTGTAATGGCAGTACTAAAAAAAGGATCCAAATCCTTTTATACGTTCTCAGCAGCATGTGCTGCACTACTTATCCATTTGAGCACTTCTTGTCATATCTATATTTTGTTTCCCAGAGCTTTTGTCTTTTTTTTTCCTCTCCCCCATAATCCATCAATCATTTAGTCAGAAGCAGGGAAGAAGTCCTGGCACCAAGGCAGTGTTTCTGAACAAGAGCATAGCAGAGAGCAAAATCTCTGGGGGCAGAAATTCCAGCTGGTGTAAATCAGCTGAAGCGAACTCCCAAGCGAGAGGCCCTGTGCCATGTTTCACCACCTGCTTTCTGAAGGGCCCTGCACGCTGTCCCCACCAGAAGCACTGCTGAGAGGTGGCCAAGGCAGCGGGAGGTTACGAACCTCAAGAGAAATGAAACCGCCGGCAGCAGAACAGAGCAACAGCAACCCCGGTGACACGTCTGCTCCTCGCTAGAGATTTCAGAATAAAGCACTTAGGGGAGAAACTCACTTGAAAAACATCAACCCTGCCAAAAGCCTCATTTCCTGCTCAGTTGTCTTCAAACACATTTCAAGCAATTTTTTTTTAAATGAATTGTTTAGGTGCTAAATTCCACAAGAGAGAAAAAAAAAAGACAATTAAAATCAAATCTGTGTGGAGGGGGAATGCTCTGAGGACTGAAGGGGTTCATGCAGCTGGTCAACTTAACCTGAGACATCTCCTCCGTTCAGTGGCCCCACATCCTCTGGAGACCGCTGATATCCTGCCCTCACCCGACTCTACCAGCAGCAATGGCAACCAAGTAGAAAAAGAAAAAAAGAAGCGGAAATGCTGCAAGTTTATCTTCCTTCGGTTTATCACTTATGAAACCATGACTTACCCCTCTTCCTTGCCAAGGCAGGCGTGTGCAAGGGCTGCTACACATGCTGCAGCTGCCTTAAAAAAACCTTTCCACAGCCGTCTTTCAGTGCAGCAGCACAGCAAGACCTGCCTTTCATCTGGCAGCCCGGACACTCAGCAGGACAGAGCAATAGTCCAGTCCATCTGTAATTAAGTGCTCTATCTGATAAATGCAGCATGCATTGATACTCATCACACACACTAATAAAAACCCTTTCATTTTTAGAAAATTAGTCCTGATTTAGAGAACTAGAAAGTGGCATCTGATCCTGTAACATCTTACTTGGTTAGATCAGGACTTCAGCTGGCTAATGGAGTCTGTTTTATATTACTGTACACACAAAGAAGGCAGCCATGAAACAGAGAGTGCCATCATAAATTTACAGATACTTCGGAACTACAAGAGACTACACAAGGACGTTGGAGGGCAAGATCAGAATTTATAATCACCTTGACAAATTATACAAACAGCTAGGCTGGAGGAAGAGTAGGACACTGTTGAGCATAGAGGAGAACACAGCGTGCCTTTTAGTGAGAAATCTAGGGTTGTTACACAGCAGTTCTGTGTAGGAAAGAATTTGGGACTGCAGTTTACTAACTGAATGTAACTGAACAACGTTCCGAAAGAGGAAGAGATTTAAAATAGAATTATGACTTGCCAAGCACAGTGCAGTCCTTCCACGCTGCTTAGTCCTGCTTAGGCTGTGGCTGGAGCGAGACATTTAGTTTAGGGCACCACTTGACTTGAAGACCAAAACAGAGCTCTAAAACACGATTTACAGGGAAAATCTAAACAGATCGGAGCAGGTCAGAATACACAGAAGACAATTTAAAGGAAACATGAGAACTATCTGCAATACATAAAAGGTTGTTACCAAAAGAAATCATCTGTTTTCCACATCCAAGACACACAGAGCTTGAATGGCTGCACACAAAGAGGATGCATTTCTGCTCCATTAAGGGCAATACAAACCAGGACACTGGTTACCAATTTGGCTGAGTTACAAACCATGAACTGCAGAAGACTGTATTTCAAAAATAGAGCTAGTCCAACCATCACTGAAAGTCAAAGGTATTCTTTTCTGCAGGCTTCAGTAGTCAATGGATTGAACATATGAAAGCAAAGGAGGCCAAACAAAATTCACACCACACTTACATGAAGATAAAGGTTAATGCAAAAAGGATAAGCTACAGCAGAAATCAATAAAAATATGTATTTCCAAAAATTCAAGGGGAGTCTAGTGCCTTCGGGTAGAAGCACACTAACGTGGCAGGACTCCAGCAGAATTTCAGATCCCATCTCATTCACTCGTCAGAAGGTAATTTCAGTTACGGGGCTTTTTTTCACATGAGCTCACACACAGAGTTTCTGTTAAGGACAGATACATTTTGCAGTCACAATTTCATGTGTTCCTGAACCTGATCTTCCTCTTAACAATGACCTGCAACACTTCCAAGGTCCTGCTGTCATGGGTATCCAAACCAAGCCTCAGACAACAACAAACCTCCAGGATCATGAAAACAACATTAGGGAGGGAGAAGACATTTTAGCGACTTGAGCAAAACCTAAAGTATCTATTTGCTCTGTCGTACCATTATATTACAAGTAGACCTTGCTCAGGTTCCCCTGGTGTTGCATGTCACACATACAGCCTCACCATTGCCTGTCTCCTACGCGCTACAGTGCAGCTCATTCCTCCGGTCAGCAACTGCAACCCGCACAGCCACCCTCCTGCCAGCTCCAGAAACACTCAGAAAATCTCCTAATTCGCCATCTCCTACATAGCCAGAGTCAAATATACTTTAAAAGACATGAAAGACTAACTTTGATGTTTCCTGATTTCTCTTAGAGGTCATGGAGCTCACAGTGCTCTTGAAGAGCACCACAGTTGGTTATTACTCTTCTCATAAAATACTAAAATCTCTAGCAGATTTTAGTCACTGATATTTGCTTTCTGCATAGCTGATACAAAATTCAGATTAAAAACATTTAACTACTGAGGCTGATGACAGGGTTATTTCCATTAATAGCAAAGTAACTATGTGTGAACATGAAGATCAGTTTATAACACCACTTCATCTCTTTCTTTACATTAGGCATGCTACAGTTGGCATGGAGCTCTGCTCAACAACCAAAGCAGATGTTTTACCTCTATTTTGAATCTGGAACAGATTAGCAAAGTTAGCTTGATTCAACATATCCTGATAATACCCTAGTTCTCAACCTCAATCAAATTATTGAAGCTGACAGAAAAAAAAAAAAGAGAGAAAAGAAAAAAAAATTAAGCTTTGCTGATGAGTGCAATGTCAGCCAGCCAGGCCAAAGAAATTAAATGGAAATTTTAAAAGGTTTCAAAATTGTCTTCACTTCAGAAAACAATTTGGTATCTTCAGAGCATGATGCATCTGACTGCGACAATTGCAGCAGTGTCAAAATTGCTTTGTACAGACACAAATTAAACAGAAAGATGAGCTGGACAGTTATAATGAGCTATTACACTCTTTCTTTGAACAAGCTACCATTGCAAGTTATGAATAGCTTTGTCTGGATACCCTCTGAAAAGCCTGCAAGATGTCTCTGAGACCACTGTCACCGTTTTGAGACTCAGTGTGAGCCTTCCCTGCATCACACTCAATCCCATGCATCAGATACATCTCTGTGTCTGAGAAAAGCTATCCTTGCATGTGCAGCACCAGCCAGAAGGGTAAGCGTGTGCATTCTCATCGGCTGAGGAAGTGGGATGCACATCTTCCTCACTCTATTTCGTCTCCAGTAGCTTCCAGCCATGGCCACAATCTCTTGCTGAAAGCCTTCAGCATTGAGCAGGAAGGCAAGACAAGGGCTCAGCATCCCAGCTCCCAGCACTGATGTTGTACATGCAGCTGTCTCTCCATGCTTACTTCCAGTTTCTGTCATACAAATCAAGCGGTGAGGCTGGCAGTCAGACAGAGCCCAGCTATGTTAGAGACCCTCTCTCTGTCCATGTCACATCTAGACACATTGATCCCTCTGGTTTGGGATAACCATTGCCCAAATGGGGCTTCCTTTTCCAGAGACAAAGGCTCAGCCTGCAAGGGCTCAGCCACAGAGTGAGAGTCCCAGCAAAGTCAAGGCAAGCCCCCCTCATGCCTGAGCAGTCTCATTAGAGCCTCTTTGCAACAGAGGAGGACAAAGAACCATCCAGTGAACAAAAGGGAACACAAGAGAGGGGAAAAGGGCAGTCCACTTCAGATGGCCCTCTACAAAACAAAGTGCTCAGAAAAGCCAGTGAGAGGAAATAAAAAAAGACACTTTTTACAAATGCCTTTTTTAAGCCCAAACTGTAGCTGCCATCTGTAATCCAAATCCCATTTTTAATTTTGCTAGAGATGCCATAGCTTATTAAGGCTGAAAGTTAATTAGACTTGCATAGCTTAACACTCCAGTCTCTCATTTATCTTCTATGAACTATTTCACTTCAATAGTGAAAAGCTTACTATTCTGTGTTGTTGTCATGCACCATGAGTCTGATATCAAAAGAAGTGCTTGCAAAAAAGAGCACCTTAAAGCTTGCTAAAAAATAATTAGTTGGGGTTTTTTTAACAGTTTTTATATTAAAAAAACCAAATCTCTATCTTGAGTCCCTAAACACAGCCACTCACTTCTTTCATGAATATTCATGTATTAGTCTTGTCAAATTTAGCCCAGTAAATATGCGACCTTACCATGAAACAGCCCTTAATCAGCTAACACATGTAACTGCTGCTTGTCAGGACACTGGCAATGTGCTTAACACTCCTTTTTGTCTATGCTGTTAAGCAGGGCATTATTCTCTACCTCTCTAAAGACAACAGCAGAAAGAGCTGGTGACAGCTTGATCAACTGCCTAATGAGATCCGGAAAGCTGAATTACAGTAACCTAGCTAAATGATAAAGCCAAAACAAACCAGAGGATTTCCCATTCCAGTCTGACTTTACCGTTCTTTTGCAATTCCTTGGCCACCCACTTTGGCCACACCACTGTGGATGCCTGTGGTATTTGAACACTTCCTTTTGACAAGGAGCTCTTGGAGTTGTTTTGCCCATCAGAGAGGAGGATGTTTGAGGAAGAGCTCAGGGAACATGTCTATACTGCCACTAGACATCCCAGATGGCCTCTTGGAAAAGGGGATGTCTTTCTGGAATCGTGCTACTGGATATGAACCCCATATATGAACTCAAGAAGAAGCAGGTATAGACTTTACAGTTTTCCTTCTAAATTCCATGTAGATTACAAAACAGAGCCTGCAGAACTAAACTAGTAACGACTTCTACTGATTTTCATAGATTTTTACGAGTGACTCAAGTAATTCCTCAGAAGCTGAGAGCATCTAAGCTAAGCCCAGTCTTAGCCCTTCACTTACTCAACCCTTTTGCAAGGAACTGGTTGGTAAAGCACTGTCCTATTTTGCTGCGTGGTTTAACCACTCTCAGGCTACCCTGCCTCTCTGATCTGCTAAACAAAGCAAATCTCTGTGTCTCACGGCCTTCTCCTCTTAGTCCTTGAGAAGCTCTCGCCTGTTTTTTACGGTGACGGTCCTAATTGCAGACCTGGAGGTCTCCTTCTCTGATGTCTTGTTCCACTGGTGGGTGTAGCACACCCCAAAACTTCAGAGGAAAATATAGAAAAGCAGAGTTTTGCTGTGTCACAGACCTTGGATTTTACAGAACAAGGTAAACAAAATGCATTTAAGGGCCACCTAATGCTGTTCACACCTAAGTTGATGGCAGAAACTTTCAAACTAAGCTAAGAGACAGATAGCAATGCTCGGTGCTTTTAAAAATCGCAAACATATGAAGCTGCATGATCTTTCCAAGGGATGGAAAGGTTTTCAGAGGGGTGGGAAATGTTGTGCCATCTCACCTTCTTAAGCCACTATGATTGCAAGGAGTTTTAAATAAAAAAAAAGGAAACTAAAAAAAGGAAGCAGGCTGTTCCCAAAAGTCTGTTGTACTGCTTTCACTGGGGGTTTTGCATGGGGAAGTCCAGGACTCTTCTGCTTGCAGCCACTTTACGTAAGGTCCAGAATCCCTCCCCCTCTGGGGTAAGAGGAGTAGATGACAGTTTCTCCGTTATCTGCAACATCTCACAGACCAAGTGAAACTACACCGTAAACGGGGCCTGCCCAAAGGGAATTCAGTCCCAGTGCACTGAGCTAAAATGATGGTTGGCAGAGAGCTTTAAGACATGGGGGAAATGGTGAAGTTAACAAAAAAGGTGGATATACCTTTCTCCATCCCAGTCATATGCCTGTACAGATTATTTCAGCTTCTTTAAACACAGGCAGTATGTTTACTTCTTGAGGAAGTAACCAGACAGACGGGAGGGAAAAGCAGAAAATTCTTCCTGGTGAAGACAAGCCACTCCTGGCACCTGCCCTCCTGCTTTGGATTAGCTAGCTCTGTGGTCTGGACTTCAGATCTGACTGGATCAAAACTGGGACTGCACTGGTCCTGCCCCTCCCAGGCTTCAACAAGAGGAAGTTAGCTACATGCTTTGAGTAAGGCAATCTGGACTTTCAGCAGTCTCATTTATAACCTAATTCTGACTTCTAACTTGAAAGCTGAGTATCCTGTAAAATTCAGAAGGTGAAATTCACATAGGCATAAGCAGCAGACAAAATACAGGAAATTTCTCATCCCTATTCATGCCACAGCAGTATGTAGACCAGGGGGCAGACTGCATGTGTCTGATGTATTCTAATTCTAGTTCCTGAACTAGAATTCTCATCACTGAAACTGTTTGGATCCTAAAAGCATTTTAAGTAATTTCGTTTCTGTCTCTACAGGAAGAAAAAAAATCCCAACACCTCCAAGTCATATTAAATATTTGAACAGAATTCTACAAACCAGAAACAAGGTATTTCTAATCTAGGTCATCTTATAGAGACATTAGTGTCACCATGCGAAATTTCTACTCTCCCGAGACAGAGCTGCCACTAGTTAACTTGCTGCACTGACACAGATTCTGAGAAAAGCCCCAGGAAATATTTAAGGCTGATTTCTGCGAAGAAAGAAAAGCACAAATCACATTTTTAAATGGCTGCACCCAGCCCCACCAGCCCATTCAGTTTCAGATAATGGAACCACACAACGCAGCTTGCTCTTGTAAGAAGTAACTACTGATAACATGGCAGGCTTTTTGCAGTTTTTCACTGGAGTACTATGTGACTCCAGCTTTCATTCAGCTTTCGGTACTGAGAGCATAAGTCGTCCACAGCAAACTCTGAGTTTGCTAAGCAGTGTTTAACAGAGATAAGGGGGCAAGTAAATCACAGGGAGACATCACTCACCAGCCTCCAGCCACACTCAGCTCAGACTGGATATGAGCAGTTACCTTCAATCCCAAGCCAACACATCCTTTGCTGTGCAAATCCTTTGTTTTTCCATCTCCACAAACTGCTATGCCTTTTTTATTGACCAAGTTTCTCTCCCAGCAATTAATACGAATCATAGAATAAAAGAATGATTCGGATTGGAAGGGACCTGAAAGATCATCTTGTTCCAACCCCCCTGCCACGGGCAGGGACACCTTGCACTAGACCAAGTTGCTCAGAGCAACATCCAACCTGACCCTGAACACGTCTGGGGACAGGGCATCCACAGCTTCTCTGAGCAACCTGTGCCAGTGTCTCACCACCCTCACAATGAAGAATTACTTTACTGGATGTCAAACTCCTTCCTGCTAAGCTTCCTGAAGGCTAGGATAGCACAGGAGGGGAAGAGGCCCAGGAAGATATGATTTTGTGGGAAAGAATCAATGTTGCTAAAGGTAAGTCAGTAACAGACACTAGAAAGTAAAGAGGAATAAATACTGTGTTCCCCCTCATCTGCTACAAGCATGAGCACTTGTAGCTATCCAAACACACAAACTCTGTGAGCCGTGTCCTCTGCAGCTTCCCTCCTGGCTACAGTCTCGGAGACACAGGCTCCACCTTTCCAGAGCAATGTCACTTGAAAAAGGTTCGTCCTTTGCATATGATACAGTAGCATTAACTGGAAAAACGAAGGACAGACTACTGGCGCACTGCAACAAGTTAGGGTTTTTAATTATGAAGAATTATATTTGTATAAAAGTAAAATAGTCAGGTTTAGGGCTACTGAAAACCAAGTCCTGAAGCGCGGAGTGTGAGGAAAGCTCACCATGTGCACAGACCGAACTCAGACCTGTCCTGCCTAGTGGGCGTGTAGCCATTAATTATTATTTGTGCACTGTGACTCAGGGCTGACAGTGAGATGCTCTCTTGCTGTTATCATGAAACATGACTCTGTTTGCATGCCTTCATGAAGAGTTGTCACATACCTCATCTTAAAAAGAAAAAAAATCATGGCCTGTCATGAAGGTGAAGCAGTTTTCCTGGTATAAGAACAATTTCCAGTGCTGTGCCCACATGCCTCAACTGGAAATTCAGGAACAACAAATGAAAAGGAGATTAAGAAATTCATATATTAAAGATCACATAGCTTTAAAATATAAGCAAGCTCTTAGAGCTGTCAAGGATGGATTTACAAAAACAATGGTATCCAGCACCCAGAATGACCACTTCACTTCAAACCACTCCACAGTGATTTAAAAACCGTGCTTCTAAAAAGTCAAGAATTACACCCTGAATTACAGTCTTCAAGTAATGCCTGTAGCTTGCCCTATGACGGTGAAGTCTCTGCACACCTCTGCTTGGAGGTTATTTTAGAGTCTCTAATTTGCGCTATTTTGTAAAGAAGTATAAGAAAATTTGGTAAGAAATTTTGTTCTCATAGTCAGAAAGCCAGTTCTCACAGTCATTTCTCCTAATCACTTCTCACAAATACTGCTACTCAAACACCCTCATATGTTTAAAATGTAATTAAGATGTTCTGGAGACACAAACAAATGACAAGTCTGTTTGCACGATGAGGGGAAAACCCCCCCACTGAATAAGCTGGAGGTTCCTGAAGCCTATAAGGGGTAATTTTGCTGGTTTACAGCAGATCGGAATTGTATTACCTAAAGTCAATTAAAGCTGACAGGTGAGTGAAACACTGCATTTATAAACTTCCACTAAGGTGACACTGACAACTGCAATGAAATCCATAAATCAGAAGAAATGAGCAGATTCATGCTTCTGCTATTTTGTTCTGCCAAAGCCACTGCAGGTGTCTCAGACCACGTTTTATATGCAATATGTGCTACAGCAGCTAAGCAGAGGAGTTGGGAAGCACTTCCCCCCAAGCTGTCCATCCCCAGGGCTTGGCTCATCGAGGCACAGACACATCCTGCCCTTACTTATTTCCACTGCTCATTTTGAAAAGTGACAGAAGGCATACTGGTGCTGGTAAATGTGTCTGGTAAAATGTGTGTGCCACTGCCTTCAAACTAAATAAAGCACTCTCTGCCCTTTGTGGGCAAGCTAGACAGGCAGCAGAAAACTGTCAGGACTGCATATGGCAAAAAAAAATACATCTACAAAGTATGGCAAATTTGCAGGTGCTCTAAACACATCTCCTAACACCAAAAATGACCCATGACTTGTTTCTTCCAGGCACAGACCTACCAGCCTGAGCTAGTGAGTAGGTTTGAATACTCACTGCGTACTGAAGACCTCCCTTATAATAGTTCAGCATCTCAGCAGAAGCCACCTGAACTGCCACATCTTCCTTTTCCAAACTGGGGCTCAGAGCCACCACATTTTGCAGAGGAGGTAGAAACATTTTTTCATCTCTCAAAGCCCTTCATAAGGGCGGATCCCAACTTCGCAGATCAAGAAACAAGCACAAAGAAGCATGTACAAAATTGTTATAGGACCCATTCTCCTTTCAGGTATTTTCAGGTTCTATGCTTTCAACATTTGCAAAGCACTGTAGATACTTCTCCAATATTTTTTGGTGAGTGACAGCATTATTAAATTTCCTAAGTTAATTGGCATTTATAGAAGAATTGGTGATAAGATCTGTAAATGAACTCCCAGCACCTTAACAAATGGAATTACAAGAAGCAAGGAAAAAATGTTTGTGCTCTCCTTGTCATCCTGTTCCACCCACAAGAGGCATTTATATTAATAGAGGACCTGGCATTCACAAACCTGTACAGCATCACAGCAATGGGGTAACAGCTGCATTCCCATCATTCATTCAAAAAGCAAGAATTTTAAAATCCTTGTTTGCGCTTGGTCTCTGTGATGACTTGTTCATTCTCACTCCCAGCTGTCTTCTTTCTTGTACAGAAGCAAGGGTTGAGGCTGTGAACATCAGGCCCAGTCCCTTTCCAAGGTAGGTGCCGTAAAACCAAGTCAAAGCTGTACGAAAAATGCCACCTAGCTCTGAATCAGGTCACAAAATCAAAGATGCAAATGTACATACTTCAAACATTTCTTAAAGGCTGTCCATAAGGGCACCAACCGGACACAAAATTTCCAAAGGAAAAACCAATCAATGACTGAAAACCACATCCATATCAATGGAGCAGAATCCACTACAGGGGAGTTTCACAGCTCAGGCCCTGTGGACAGGGTAGAAAAGGAGGATGAGGGGCAGAGAACTCCAAGCTGTCCAGGCACCTCATCCTACACGGACACAGAGCATCCTGCTTACATCAGAGGAACCTGTGGGAGTCAAGAGCCCAGCTGTGTTAATCACAGCTAATCAAAAGCCAGGAGAGAAGACCCAGACACTGAGGAAACAAAGATGAATTGCTACAGGGAATCTTCATGCACACACAGCTCCTACTGCCAAGATAACATTTTATTTCTGTTACTGTCATCTGGACTCCTTGGGCACTACTGCTTATTCCCACACTGGCCTGTGCTTTGAAAACCCAACCTGAGGGAGAGCTGAGTGGCCCAGGCACTTGTCTTCCCTTCCTTCCTAAGCAGCTGGCATTAGTCATGAAATAGCCTCAGTAAAGAAACTGGATCAGTGATTGTTCCCTTTCTAGCGCTGCTGTCTCATATCACAGCAAAAATCCCACCAACGCCCTCGGTCACACAGATGGCACAATAACTAACATAGTGTTGGGGGAAAATTCTCCTCCCTGCCCCTTCTCCTCATAGGACTGGTTCAGCAATGACAGCAGAGTGGCGAAGTGGTCTGCAGCCCTCACACCCACACTTGACGGGGTCCCTCACTCAGGTACCAAACACCACACCTGTCAGCTGCCCCATATCCCCAGAAGACAATACATGCCCCATATCTAAGCAGACAGCACCGCATCAGAGATATAACCAACCATTTTTCAGACCCATAGAACACAGGAAGGAAGCAAGGAAGGAAGGAAGGAAGGTAAGGAATAGGTAATTTACCATGCTATAGATACAGAAGATGTAAAGCACTTTATGCAAAGTACAGAGCAGAAGAAATACATACTGATTTTAATATCCAAAACCTTTTAACCATAAGTTGTTTTTTGCAGTTGTATCTCACAGAGCCATGGATTCAGCAGTATTTCTAGGCTTAGAGTGTAGTTCTGGAAGCACTACATTGTATGCACAGTTTGGTCACCAGGACATGCCTAACGTGAGACTGGCTGTAAGCGTCATTGCTCTGCCACTGCTGATCCCTGAAAGCCACCCCAAGCAGCAGGTACCCCTCTGCAGCCTCCCTCTGACATGGGATTCACTGATAAAGTCCCTCTGCAGGAGAAGGGTTAACTAATCTCTTTAAAGAACTATAATTAGTTCAACAGGAAAGTCAATTCTGTCTTCCTGATTCAGGGACAGTGAGTGCCAAGTAGCCTGAGCACTCACGCAGAGGGGGCAGATACACACAGCTTTCAAAAGCAAGTCTGCTCTGACACCTGAATTTATATGAGGGACACAGGCTGATCTGTCTTTAGTAATCTTGTTTATAAAGTATAATCCTTTACTGGGTTTTGTTTGCTTTGTTTTTTAAATCTGTCTAGGAAAACCAAACTATGCCATACCCAACTCTTCTGCATCAGTGCTGAATTTTAAATGCAGATGATTTGTTCTTTTTCCTTTTTCAAAGGCCAAGAAACTCTAGTATTACACAATTACAATAAGTGGATTCTAAGTAAGACCTTGAAAATTAGCAGTTACTGTAGTTGATACATACAGCTTGCTTTGTAGCTCTGGTTGACTAAAACATTAAAATGCAATACTGGATGAGTTTTACAATGCTTTTTTTCCTCCCATGTAAATTTAATTTCATTTATCAGTTCAGCTTCAAGTCAGGAGTTCAATATTTAGTTCCTATATTTAACTATGTTTTCTTTTCATTATGGCCTTTCCCAGATATATGTTTAATCAGGGTGTTCACTGTAATATAAAAATTACTAGAGTGAAAAGAATGAAGTAGTAATGTTCTCATCCTTATATGCAACATCGTATGTTGAATTCTAGAAGGCTGATTAAAAAAGGGCAACGATGTCACTTAATGAAGAACTCAATAATAAGCTCTCAAGGAGAAAATGAGCTAAATAGTGGTAAAAATGAACAACCAGAAGACTAAACCATCATACCTTTTAGAAAGTATCAGGGAGCCATTCATGCTTTAATAAGATGCAATAAAAGCAAAATAATAAATTTAAGTTCAATGCATCCCAACTTCACTCATATGATACCAGTGACTATCTGAATGTGCCGAGTTTGGAGGTGGAATCCAGACCACATAACAGCAGGATCAGAAACATTACCTGGCCCCATCACTTGTGCACCAGGTCAGAGACTAGAAGTCTCATCTTTGTCATTCCAGTACAAAAATTACAATTCTTCATGACCCCAAACTCTTCTGTTCCATAAGAGTGCAAGGAAGGACTAATACTTGTTTTTGACAATGAGTGTGTGCAAGCTGAGTGATAACAACCATTGCTCCTGCTGCTATCACCGTTACCCATCTTTCACTTTGCCTTTGCCCACAGTGAATCACTTTTTTTTCCATGATTATTCAAAATAAAACTTGCTGTTGACCAAGCATCTTGGTTACTAGAAAAGAGGCAAATTTACTGTAAAACCTGCTGTATAAAAATTCTGTATTTCCTATGTATTTCCAGGTAGTAATTCCTGGCTATTGCTGTGTAACATACATATTCTTTCCCCTAGTTTTGTCTGGTTTAGAGTTCTGCTTTCTGTACCTCTTTTTCTTTGCGGTAGTCACTGGTGAGGCCATTTCTTCCTGCAGAAATTACTCATTTTTAATGGGCACCATCAGTCTTCTGTAACTGCCTTTGCTTATTGTGAGCAGACCAAACTTCTAACGCTTATTTTTTCTAGGTCTTGTAGAGACATGTTGTTCATCAAACCCTATCTACAGAGGAAGTTTCTTTGTAAACTAGGCAGAAGGTAGCTGCTTTGCTTCATAAAGCATGAGTTATTGCTCAGATTTTTCAGATTTTTTTTTTTCCATTTACCATCAAATAGTTTTTGGACATTTAAACTTGATGCAGCCATATAAATCCTCTGAAAATATATACATTAACTGCATTTTTAGACAAGGCTTCTCTAGGAAACGCTGCAAGTTTTTGTTATCCATCAGCATCTTCCATTTAGTAGCCTAAAGAATGCATAGCTTCAATTCTTTCTACCTTGTCTTCTGTGCTTTCCAGAAACAAAAGCAGAGAGCCTTGCCACCCTAAACTGGGAGCTGTCAGGTCACAGTCACACAGACTGAGGCTGTTATGAAAGTTCAGTCACCTTAACTTTCACGGACTTGAAAAATAAAGACTGAAACCTCCAATTTAGGAACTGCCTCTGTTCTGGAGATTTGAACTGCCAAAGTGTTTTGGCATTTTTTTTCCCCAGGTCAAAAACTCACTTTGTCTTAGGGCTCTGGCAAGCCATGCTGGGGGAGAGCCGTGACAGCCTAAGGTGCTGATGTCCCCAAGCAGCCACTCTGCACCTCTCCAGCAGCAGAGACACCAGAACAAGGCACATGCAACATCTGCAGCCTCCCGGCCAGCTGCAGCACAGCAAAGCTGTCCTGGGAGCAGGGACAGTCCCACCTGCCCCAAACCTGCTCTGTAGCCACCACCACCCCTACAGACTCCTCTGACACCCACGAGGGTTACAGAAAGCAGTTCTGGGGAGCTGAATCCTACTCTCCAGGAGTCAGTGAGTATTCTTCTGCTGGTTTGAGTCTCGGCAGCTCAATGAGCAGCCCAGTGTACGCTAGCACTGGTGTGCAGGATGAGGTAGGAATGCAGGGCAAGGGCCCAGGCCCATCCCTTCCAGCCAGCCAGCCAACCAGCGTGCTGCTAATGGGAGCCCTTACTGGCACTTCAGTCGGGCTGTGCCAGCAGGGACAAGCTTTTGGCTAGAGCGACAACAGCACTGGCAAGCCATCCCTTCTGTTCTCACTGGTCTTGGGGCAAAATCCATCTGAAAAATGTTTAAGGCAAGCCATGAACCTGTAGCTGAAAGGGAGGAATTCCTTACACTACAATCAAATCTGCCAGAACTTGTCCATCAGAGTCCTTACATGGGGCAAAAAAAATTCCACTCTTGCAAGGGTTCAACCCACCTAAAATGAGTGTTGAGAAAAACTGAGGAATGGAGAATGCTTCAAATGCCCTGTGCTGGATTGCTGCTAATGCTTTCAAAATCAACAACACTGACAACTTTGTGTTCAGAGTGTAGCTTTGAAAAAGGAGAAACCCTTTGGCCAGGAACCTAAAATATTTTCAAGGACTAAGATCCAATGGAAAGCAGGTTTAAGAACTCCGCTTTCTTAAAAAACGCTTAACAACATTTTGTTACTTTGCTTGCTTAAAAACCCCCTGCCATATATGGATGAAAATTATATACAGATTTCTTGTAAAGATAACCACAAGTACCTGGAGGAGTTAAAGGCTTAAGGATGACTGCTGACCTAGCTCAGGGCTGTCTGGGACAACTTCAGGACAACGTTTCTTTTCTGTGTTTATCTCATTTTCTTCCATGTCAGCAACTCCTTCAACTTCTCTTGAGATCTCCAAAAAGGTTCAAGGGAAAGGGGTTGGGAGAAAGATTTGCAAACAGGAAAAAAAAGAAAGCAACCTTAAAAAAACCAAGCGGCAGCAGTACCTGCAAAGGACATGCATCTCATGAAAGTAAAAGCCCCAGCCGACTAAACTTTAGCTTCAATAGGCTTCACAGTTTAACCCCAAAGGGAAAACATCCAGCATATACTGCATGAAAGGCAACAAAAACCCATGAGAAGCAGTTTGCATTCTCTTCTCCATATAGGCATAAAGTCTAGAAAAAAGAAAGCACATGAAGCACATTTCTGTAAGTAGTGAAAATTAATTTTCATAAAGTAACTAGGAAGGCACAAGACAGATGTTACAGGACACTGAGCTCTTCCCTGTCAGAACACCCAGCTTGCATCCAGCCCATATAAATGACAGGGAAATCTATCACGAGGGTTACCCAGTGACCTGGATCAACGTCCATATTTCTAAAAAGAACATCTCTTCATAGATAATTCAAACCAAAACAGAGCTTAATTTTTTAGAAAAGCAAAACATGGAAAATGAAAAACAACCGTGGTGCTGTCTCTGCATGCTTGTGACCAATATAAACCATGTCTAGATGCAAGCATCTCATGTTTAAGTGACTTTACAGCCCAAGACCACACAGCTGGCATTGGTCCCAAGCACTAATCTCATTTTCAAGAAATGACAATTACTGCTCCATGCTAGGGCAATTCTCCTAGGTGGTAACTAAATTTAACCAGATTTCCCAAATATGAAATAGCTAAATAAATAAAGCAGCAGAGAAGAGAGCAGTAGAATGAGAAAAACTAAGTTTTTATCTACAGAAAAGATGGTTCTTATTTACTCATCTCTTACAAACATCCAAGAATATGCTCTGCTGAGCATTTAAATGCTGTAGGGCACTGAAGACAATAATCTCTTATGTATGAACCATTCAGCTGAGGGAGAAAGAAAATTATATTCCACATTTAGTTTTGCTGATGTGACTGCATAAATGAAAACATCCTAGTAAAGACTAGAAGGAACTGAAGAATTTTAAATTGTTTTGTTGGGGTTTACTTTCAATTTTAGTCTGTGCAGTTCATTCTACAAACTAAAATACAGAAGCACTAAATGTGGGAGGCCAAAAGAGAAAGTTTAAAATGAGAAAACCTCCACATACCTTGGGCTGACACGTTAAGAGAAATTTCTCATAGAAGCAGGGTATCACGTAAATACTGTAATTCAGATGTGGATATAGGCATATGTGGGTATGCACTGTGTATGTTCACCCCATTCCATAGAGGCATCCTAGCTCGGACAGCTGAGCTAAAGACAATAGTGGAGTAAGATTAACCCACAGGAAAATCTTCACTTTTACTTTTACAGAAACGCGTTATTCCTCCTCACAAACTTACACTTCACAGCCCAGATCTGTGATTTACTGCTGGGCCAAGAACAAGTCTTGTACTCACCAGCCCCTCAGGTCTTTAATGTTTTATTTGGATGCTTTTCAGAACTGGAGGAAAACCCCTGGGATAACTGGTAGAAAAACCAACGGAGACAAATAAACTGTGCCCAGGAACTCCAGCAAAATGCAAGGGTACCAGAAGATGTGCAACAGAAGCCAACTACATCAACACAGAGATCTCTGCTGTTCAGACAGTCTCACACACCTGCCCAGCACCTTTGTACTATTTGCACATGCTGGGTATGTCAGGCACCCATCCCCTTGAGTCTGCCTCAGGTAATCCACCTCCACAGACAGCTCACACCGCAACAACCTTTTCCAAACTTGCTGAGGACATGCATGTCACATACCGAAGTTTCTCTGCAAATTACGTTTGTGAGTACCCAAGCCAAACAAGACTTCAGCAAATTCTGCCCCTGAAAGCATCGTAACAATAAAGCCATCAGCTCCTGGGTCTCAGGCTGCACGTGGTGGTGGACTGAGGAAGATCAGATGAAAAGCCAGTGCCAACAGGGCTGTGACATGCAGTACTCATCTCAGCCAAGACAATCCTGACAAAAACATCACAAGACCAGAAAGAGCAAGTAATCCTCACTCAACACACAAAATAAAAGGTAACAGACACAGAGATCTTACATTTTTAAAAAGAGCACGAGACTGCCATGTGCAAGTGTGGTGCTAATTACTCTATTTCAAGAACCCTTCAGAGTAATGGACAAAAGGGAGACAGGAGAGAGACAGAGAGTAATTAAGGATTCATAATTATTATTTTTAACCAAAAGAGCACTCAGTTGCAGGTCTGAGCCTCTCCAGGGCAGCTGGGGTTCCTCAGCAGGGATTGCTGGAGCTGGGCTCAGCCAGCCACAGCCCCAGAGCAGCATGGGCAAGAGCAGCGCGGTCCTGGCGGGCAGCGAGTGTCCGGGCCAGCCCACGGAGCGGGAACGGGAACCTGGCTCGTGGCCCACACCGCTCTCCATGACACTTATCATAATGCACTACTGGCACAGCTCCTGCAGCCATAGAAAGACAGGAGGAAAATTAACTCAGGTTTAATAAACACTGTAGGGTAAACATGATTTCAGATAGAGACCAAATATAAACCCCCGGTTTTTTCTTAAAGACACAGTTAACTTCCAGACAGCAGCATTCAGATCTTATAGCCATGAGGTCTCCCACAGCTTTTCCTCATGTCTGCCTAAGAGGTCTGAGGAGGAGGTTTTTTTTCCTCCCCTGTTTCAAACACAGGATCACAATGTCTCAGATGACACTAGAACAAAATGAAGATGGGGTAGGTGTATTACTGAAGGCAGGTATCTGTTACAGCCTAGCCAGCGAGTATCCTTTGCACCAGCTAACCTTTCAGTCAAGATAAACGGCATAACCAGGGCAAGCGTGTTTGTAGGGTCAGGATACAACCAGAAACCCAAACAGAGAGTTTGGAAAACTTCACCCCTCTGCAAGAGTGCTGCTGAGAGCACCCAGCAATATGATGGGCCTCAACTGTACAAATCAGAAGGATAAACACATCTCCAAGTGGCATGGATGATGAACAATTTCTACTGCTTTTGCTTGCTTGGAGCCTTGATATTTTGGCACTGCAAAATACTCACAAAGACTCTCAGACAAAAATAAATTAATAAATGTAACCAGAAGAGAAAAGCATATCAGGACACAGGACACCTAATTGTCATGCCGTCTTCAGAGAATAAGAGACAGTCTCTTCCAAATAGATAGCAAGAAATTATGAAAATGCAGCATCTGAAGAAGCAACAAGGTAAACCTCAGCTAACAAGTTTGGCTCTCATCCTAGATTTCATTAATATGTTATAAGAAAAGATATTCTGAGCCTTAAACCATGTCTCAAAATCATCAGCAATTTAATCTTTTGTGCAACACCGTCAGGGTTCTCCACTCATACAGGTGCCCCTCTCAGAAGGCAGTAATATTAATCCTTTGATTTTGACAGTTTGCCAGTAGAAAATTCCTGCTTTAAATTACACTTGCTGTAACAGACAGTTTGTCCTGCTCCAGCCCAAAGCTTCTCCCCAGCATGTTGTTGGCAAGGTAACGAAAATGCATCCACTACTCCGTTTAATGCTTCCTTTAGCAAGATGAACTGCAAAAGGTGGCATGTCAGAGGGTTTTCATGGAGCAAATATCAAAGAAAGCAGCCAAACACACAATAAACTAACATAAACCATATCAAAAGACAGAAAGTAGTACTAAGGGACAACCCGTCCACTTTGCTCCAAAGTCCTGTTTTGATGGGTAAGGGTAAGATGTAGCAATCGATTTCACAGAACAGTTTGGGTTGGAAGGGACTGGTAAGGGTCTCTAGTACAACCCTCCTGCAATGAGCAGGGACATCCTCAACTACACTGAATTGCTCAGAGCCCTGTCCAACGTAACCCTGGATGTTATCGGGCATCAGGTGTGTACCACCTTTCCAAGCAACCTGTGAGAGTGTTTCACCACCCCCATTACAAAAAAACCTTCTTCCTTCTACCTAATCTAAACTGACCTTCTTTTAGTTTAAAACCATTACTCTCTGTCTTATCGCAACAGGCCCCAAAGGGCCTTTTGGAGGCAATTGCAGTGCAAGAGGCTGCCACCCAAATAAGCCTCATTTAAAGCAAGACTAAACTCTGAAGACAAGGAGGGAATAAATCATCTGAGTAACTGCGGGCTAAAGCTAAATGCCAGGACATTTCATAGGATAAGACAGTCAAAATATATACAAATATTTAAAAGAAGAAAAGGCATGAATTCCCCATGAGACAGAACAACAACAGATAAAGGAAGCCACAGGAAATACTGGTCTGGCTTCCAAACAGCATGGACACAGGCTGTGGCGGAACGGAACCAAAACATCCTCATGTTCCCGGAACTCTGCATTAAGCAAAGCAGTAAGACGAAGACATTGCAGAGACAAATCACGTGAACAGCAATGAGACCAATTCTATAGTATCTGCTGACAAAATCACTCCTACAGGACCTATTTACCTCGAGATGGTGAATGAATCAGTGACAGGAAGACACAAACCATGGGTCCCCCCGAAGCAGTCAAATTAACATCAAAAACTACGAATACCCTCCAGGGAATTTCCACTTTGCACATGCTTCCCCATTACTTTACAGCACCCACGTTTCAGCACAGAGCAGTAAAAAGACAAGGGGGCTCTGTCCCAGCTTACATTCCTATTAACATATGACAAGTCTGAAGATTTCAAATTCCTTTCAGGTGTTCATCCATGAATCCACCCACCTGCATTCCTACAAATATCCAAGAACATCCAGAGCAATAGGCTGGCATCTGAATGCTCCCATAAACACTGTGTCAAAATGAACGCTTTTGCCTGGTCAGCTTTGGCCAAAATGATGTTAGCAGAGCATCTCACTGTTCAACCTGAAACTGAATCCGGAAGGCCACTACCATTACCAGAACAAGCAGATCAGTTCTTCATATTGACAGATGCACAAAAATCTTAACAGGTATAGGCAAGAGAAAAAAACTCTTTTTAAAAGAAAGGTGACAAGATGCCAAAGATTGATCAGATCAGAGATGGAAACCCACCAACCCATACAGCAACACTTGCATTTGTTATTTGTCACAGTTATCAGACACCCTTACAATTGCTCTTTGCCATTAAGCAGCAAGATAGCACTTCATGAAGGGAAAATGCTGACATTGAGATCATCTTGCTGGGTGATGAACGAGTAAGCTGTGGCTGACATGGCTGAGGCAGAGGTTCTCCAAGAGCACAGTGCTCAGCAAAGCCACCTTGCATTCCCATCTAGACTGCAACCTGCTGTTTCCCTGCCCTGAGACCTTTTCTGTCACATACGCTTCACCAAGTCCACATTCATTTTTCTCTTCCCATGTCTTCCTGAAAGAAAAACCTAATCCTGCATTGGTAGAGACAGGCTGTTATTATTATCTACAGGAAAAACAAAAGATACTCATCTTATCTGAGGCTCAGTGTAAACAATGGGTAAGGAGAAGGGAAGCGGAGACCACACCGCAGTGCTGCTGTTCCCTACAGCCCTTACAAATACCAAAGGTCTGAGAGCCTTGTCCCCTTTCTGCAGGCAGGGAAACACAGAGGTGAGGGTGGGACACTGTCCCTGGAAGGGTGAAGGCAGAGCCCACCACCCGCAGCAGGATCTGCGGGCAGCACTGCCTGTGCAACCCAGGGTTATCTCAAGCAGTGCTTCCACGACATGGAGATCAGCATCTGAATGAATCATGGCTTCCCTCACATAAAGAGGAGAAAACGAAAAACATTTCCCATTCCACAGGAGAGCAACTTCAGCCACACCACACTCGTATGATTTCAGCTACAGGGACGCTGCGTAGTGGATACAGCCCAGCCCAGATTCAAGTTAATTGCTTCCTCAGACGCGGCCAAGAGAAGCAGTGCTGCCAGGGATGTTTACAGCACCCTCAGGGACCTACATTAGGACAGAGGCACTTGCCATGGCAGGCAACAGTGAGAGCTACCTGCCACCCTGCCTGTCCCACAACACACGCTCCTCTCCAGGGAATAACGAGTGTGTCCTGCTGGGAGAAGCTCTGGCGGTGTTTTGTATTTGGATGCCAGCTGGCACAGTAACAGCCTAATTCATGATGAGGGCATGATACAACAAACTGTCCGTATTTGCTTGTCTATTTTCTCTAAAAAGAAAGAAAAATGTATTGCTTTCTCTACAAAATAAAATGAAAAAAATCAGGCAAAATATGTTTACACAGACTTTTGTGCAGGAGCAACTAGCTAGGACATTATTTCAAAAGAAAGACAAAATCATTGATGTAGAGCCTTGCTTGACAACTGCTTCACTTATTTCCTTCTAAATAAACCAAAATCACACCAGAAGTTCTTGTTGAAATACAAAATTTCTTGTTGATTCTGAAGTGATGGAGAGAGGACTTGGAGCACAACAGAAATCTTTCATGAAAGGCCACAGTGAAGAGCAATATGTTAGTGTCAGGTAAGAATTCAAGCAACAAATCTCATGGGAAATATGGGTCTCCAGAAGTTCAATTGCTCAGTAAGCTTCAGCTGCATGAAGAAAATGTTCAAGAGAAACAGAAGACATCAATTTTCAAAGTCAGGTTCATGAGGCGGCTCCATCACCTCATTATGCTGCAAAACAGTGGTAGGAAAGACGTAGTCATTTCTAAATGTTCTGTCACCACCTCTTGCTTGACAGCCCAGAATCACTTTTCACAGGCAGCCATTTCAGACCTGAAACAAAATCAGACGTGCTGTAGCCAGGATTTTTACTTTCTTCTTCTGATCTTCGAGTTGGTTCCTTCCAGCGCAGCTTGGCTGGCATAAAAGGAAGGATATGCTGCAATATAGTCACATCTACTGGCAATTATCTGTTTGCTTCAAAATATTAGCAAAACATCTTGGGTGGAGGAAGGAGGTGACAAATCATCTAAAGGGTGGCGAGAGAAGGATGAGAATTTCCATTACAAACTACTTGTTAGGTAGTCCCACCCCAAAAACATCATAGTGCTATACTAGCATATGAGAAAAGAAAGCTCATAGTTTATGTGTGTCAAATTGCAAGAGTAACATTCACATTATTTTAGGGCAGGCTCACATCCAAAATCTGCATGAACACCATCAACTCCTAAAATGCTTACAAGTGACCCTTGTATTTCAGTCCAGCTTGAACATATCTTTAGATCAGAGCTTTCTTCAGACACTGGATAAGTCTTTAACAAATATTTTCACACACCATAAGCTTTCTTACTTTCAGTCCCAACTATAGAAATGGACCGGGAAAAGGTAAAAAGTAGTTTTTCAAGTATTTTTTTACTCTGGTAGATGCCCTCTTAAAAACCCTCACAGTTCTAAGAAGGCCTAGAACAAATAAATGATTTGACTCATAGATTAGATAATCATAAAATATTTAAGGATGAGAGACACTGACATTCATCAAGAGACTCAAAGCAAGAGAATCACGTCAGGCAGTCTACTTTACAGAGGCCACCATTTGCTGTCTGGATCTCTAACCTACTTCAGACATGTAAAAAACTGAAGGGTTTTTTTTTTAAAAAAAGAAACTGAAGCAGTTTTTTAAAAGTAGTTAGCAATCACTATTTAGGAAAAGCTATTTTGAGCATATAGATTATGTTACACACAAAGTAACCTATACCTGAAAGCTTGTTAAACTCATTTTTTAATAAATTGAGGCCTACCACTACATCACTTATCACATACACTTTTCCTTTTTCCTTCAGAAACTGAAATCATAGGAGAATTTCAGTGTCTGTCTCTCTTTTAGTTTTCATGTATGAATTTAAAAAAAAAAAAAAAAAAAGAGCTGCTGTTAAATTTTAAAATTTCATTGAGTAATGCCAGGGTAGATTTCAGCTCAGTAAACAGTAATTGGGGAATGCAAAAGACATGTTCACAAATTCCCTCAGCAGATCCGGCACACCAAACATATGTCTGCAGGTCTCCACCAATAAAAAGAAAATCAAAACCAAACAAAGCAAAAAAGTAGTAAATTAAGCTATGCTTAACTTGATCATATGCAGCACAAAGCATGGGTATTTCCTCTACCAAAAACATCAGGCATTCTGATAAACAGCAAGCAATGGCAACTAGCCAAAAAACGCATCGTAAATAGCAAGAGCATTTTTCACTACCAAAAAACAACAATGAAATGAGTTGGACTCCAGGAACCCAGCTGGGAAGAGATTTTTACAGAAGCACATTCATGGATTTTTAAGTTTATAATTTCAAACATGTACATATGAAAAGGTTAATGTTCTTCTGTTTCTTCCCTTTGGAGGTCATGAAGCAGGCAAAAATAAACCACTCTTTGATACTATCACAGCTTACAAGGAGCGGCTATTTGACAGTATGAAGCTGTCTGGAGAAACACTAATTTTCTTCAGAGCAAATCCCAAAGTCTTCCATGAACTCTTCACATAATAAACATCTATTTCATGTTTTTCAAGATAAAATCTGAGGAAAAAAACCATTGCTCCAAAGTTTGCAAGTCCTTGAATTCCTGTGTTAAATAATAAGCATTAATCAGCGTCTCAAGTTAAACCAAAAAAAAAATGTATATTAAGAAAAAGCAGCTTTGTAGCCTTTGCACATGAATGTGCTTGGGTTTGTGCTTGGGTCTTTCCCCTCTCCCAACATACACACGAGCTTTTACATCCCAGCAGTAATTTTAAGTAAGTCTCTAAAACAGCATCTTGTTGTCTTGCAATGTGTTCTGGGAAAAATGGAAAACTTTCAATATAATAACAAATGATGTGTTAAGACGTAACCATGTTTACTACATTTCCCATAAAGTTTAAGCTTTTCCGTAGCAAAATCTCATGCTACATAAAGTTTCCATCAGTTCCTGCTCCAAACACTGTCCACAGACTCTGGATGACATCTCACACATAACTCATTCCTATCTATCCCTACTGCACAGCAGAGAAACCAAGGACCTGAAGGACAACGGCGTGTCACAGAAAGACTGTGAAGAGCTGAACTGTGAGACTGTTATCCATTACATGGCAGAGCCAAGAATAATTCTGCATTTCACGGAGACGCCACCGTGAGAAGAGAGAGCACCCGATTCCCCTGCAAGTAATGGAGTGTTATCCAACAGGGTCAGTCTTTCAACCCGGGGATTGCAAACACGCTGCTGTGTTGTTTTTTTCCACTTGCTCCCCCTTTTGCCGTGGCTGACAGTGGCTGTGGGAAGTATGTGTGCACTCTGCACGGAGTGCTGCCTCCATCCCCGAACAAGCCCAGCCTGAGAAACAACACCAGGACACATCGTGCCAGGCTGGTGGGGCTGCTGAGCTCCCGCCATGCCACGGCTGAATGGCCCAGGGTTCATGGGGATCCAATGGTCGCGGTCTCGGTTTCAGCTCTCCCAAATCACGTCAAAAAACACAGGAGAGCAAAACAAAGACCAGAAGACTCTCCCTTTTGAGGAGGCAAGCAGAAACCAAAATACAGCACAGGTTTGGGTTTTCTCTCTTGCTTATTGAAAGAAATTCCTCCCCACAGCCCTCTTCCTTCACCTCTAGTCCTTGGGCAGCTTCATTTAGTCAATGCCTGGAAACTGGGCTTCATTCAGCACCTTAAAATCTGCTTGCTCAGACTGCTCCTTCAGGCACTGGCAAACTTTTTAACTAATAAGCACTCGCCTGTTAAGCTGAAGATGGAAATACTTATAAGATGAATTACATATCTAATACCTTGCTGGTTGAGCTGGTTCTCACTAACATCTGGAAGAAGGCTTGGTAGCAGCTTGGCGTTTTTGCCTGTTTCTGTGCAGGCTGTGCAGCTCTGCACAAAGATCAGGGGAGGATTATCCACAGCCCTGGGCACCCACAGAGGCCACCTCTGGCCACCAGTGACCTTCACAGTGCAGGAGGAGAGATGGAGCGTCGGCACCACAGCCCAGGGAGAGCAGTGGCATGTTCACCATGACAACCAGGACGAGGAGGTTTTTACTTGATGAAAGATTAATGCCACTGCAACTGTAGTGGCCATTTACTTACCCCTGTGTTTTTACTCACTAGCACTTTAAGGAGAAATAGGAATCAAAAGGGGAGGGGAGAAGAGAAGAAAGGAAGGGATGGAGAAGTAAGAGCTCAGGTCTGTTCGCAGGAAAAAGAAAAAAACACAGCTCTGTTCTGGTGAAAGAAAAGAATTAGAGGAGTTATTTGAACTTCCGTCTGCATTCATCTCCATACAGCAAGCAAGGACTCCCAACAATTCCCTAGGCAATACAAGTCTACAAATTGCATATGTGCTTTGAAGCAAGCACTGAGTTTACAAGGCAGACAGAAAACATCTTCAGTCTCAAATGAAAGGCTTGAGTCTTCCAGAGTTAAAGGAAAGTAAACATGCATGAAGAAGTCAACTTTTTTTCTGGAAGTCATGCCTTTTCCCTTTTGCAACTGAAAAAAGGATCAATATTTTAAAAATATGAATAAATGCTAACATAAGGTCTGTAATACTGGGATCACAACAACAACAACAGAGACATTAATGGAGTTGGCATTTAACAAGAACAGGCAGAACTCGCTTGTCATTTTCTTGTATTTAAACCAAATAGCTGCGAGGGCAGCATCTCAGCTTAAAATAGAGAAGTAAAACAGTATCAAAGTAGTCATTTACAACAAAGCCTCAAGAATGACATTAGGTAATCCCATCTAAGAAGATTGTACTGCAAAATTTGGAGTTGCATTATTTTTTATGTTTGGGGATTGTTTTTATTATTTATTTATTTCAGCTTTGGCTAATTACTTTGAAGGCATTTGAAACTTGCCAATTCTACTGAATGTTGCTGGGAGTTCATTGTCAATTGAACTCATATAGGAAGGAAACAATGAAGTATCTGTCTCTCAGGAAGTAGGTTAACCTTTAACATTCACAGTATGACCCTCCTCCTCCTGGCACAATGAAGGGGGATCAAAATACTGGACAAGGCTTCTGAAGAGCAACAATTAACACAGCAGAGCACAGAGCATCTGTACAAATGCCATATCCCACCTAGTCACCCCCATACAGTTTCTGTGTCTGCTGCGCCGCTCTCGCCTCACCACAGACAGATCCTCTGCCCACACAGAGCCAATTATGAGCTTCTTAGTCACTAAGAAATGATGCCAAGCAGAATTTACCCTGTAACTTTCTGCTGGGGTGGACAAGTCAGCTTCTCTTTCAACATGGACAGAAGCAGACTGTTTTGAAAACTGCCAGCAATTACTTGGATCCTTTCACTGTGCTTCCTTAGGTCAAGAAATTTGTTGTCTCTAGAAGTCAAAACTTTACCAATAACACGTGCAACATGTTATACATGTACATATATCCTACATAAACGCATACATGTGTTATATATACCACAAACATATTTCAAAAAATATCTCCAAAGTTAGATGTCAGGCCTTAATCCAACTCAAATAATTGGAGCATATGAGAAAACTTTTGTGGATGGGAAGATCATCCACCACCTGTGTTTTTTCAGCACCCTTGCACCTCTCTCACAGTTTCAGAACTTGTCCACTACTAGGTGTGGGACAATGGATTAGAAGTGGATCCAATGCCATTAGAGGCTTCTTATGCTCTTTAATCCATGAGGGTTTCTGCAGGGAAGAGCAGAGGCAGTTTGCTGGGGACAGGCTGTTTGGGGTTTCTTCCGCCAAGTCTATTCTGGGACTTGGTGTCACACAAAAAGGGCAAGGATGGCTGAAGGGAAAATCTGAGGTATAAAGCACTGTCATGTCCTGAGTGGTAGAAAAATGCAATTGAACAGAAAACTGTGGGTTTCTGACCAGAGAACTGTGATTCTGTTAAAACATGCGAACTGTGTTTACCATACATACGGCATTGTTAAGGCTTTATTAACACTCTCTGGTATTCAAATTTGATCAGTCAATAGGTGAGATACACTTCAGCTGAGTATCTTATCCTTCTGATACTTAAACTGCAAAGATAACTTGAAAAGATAGCTGCAGTCAACTATTACAGATAAATACCTTATCGTAAAATAAAATCACATACACCCCTTTCCTGTGCAAAAAGTAGTTTTGCAGCAAGTACTTGAAATAACAGATTCTGTTCTACCATAACATGCAGCAGTGGACTAGGGATCCCATCATTCTGCATGGCTATTGCATCACAACAGAGCCAGGACAGCATAGTACAGGGTATCTATAGTATACAGTATCCGAGGGAAAATTATATATTATAGTTTCACTACATCACTGGCACAACACATCACGACCATGCCAGAAAAACTAGCTTGGGCTGCTCCAGAGTGGATCAGTGCTGCTGTTAAACAGGCAGGGAGGTGCAGCTCTGTGGGTGCTTTGGGCACTCAGGCTCCCTCCTCGGTCACAGAGCAGCCAGTTCTGCACCAGACACTCCCAGCCCTCACTGGCTGCAGGGCAGGATCCCCAGACTGGTCCTTAGGGCTGCCCTCCCCTAAAGGCAGACTCGGGTTTTATGTGCCATTTTAAAGATGTCAAAGCTCCCTGACCAGTATTCCTTCTGCAGACACACAGCATTAGACTCTCCTGAAGCTGATGCAGGGAAATCCAAACATTACCAAAATTCACTGCATTTCCATAAATCTCCCACTAAGGCGGTTTTTTGTTTTGGTTTGGTTTTTTTCCTGAGAACAGCAGCTGAACCACTGTGAAAGTCAGGTACCATGCAAAGACACTGAAACACACCTTCTGTTAATATGTCTTCTCGGAAACCCAAAGGCACTTTTTACAATTATTCTTAAACAAGCATGGCAGCATAACTAACTCATTTTATATCCTGTGCTGTTTAAACCTAAGGCTATTGGTAAAGGCCAAATTGCTACATCAGGAAAAAATTACAGAAGACACAGCACTTTTAACATCAATGCACCTGCTGAACTTCAATGACAAGTTGCTTATGCACATATAAAGATTTAAGAGACTGGCATGACTAACATGAATGAATACATTCATTGGGATGCACCAGGAGAGAAAGAGGAACTGTGCTATTTTGTCTGGGATACCTTTAATAACCAGCTTGCTCTGAAAAGCAGCGACAGAAATGCAAACCACCTGGTTTGGCTGGATGCCTGCTTTGCAGGGCACTTGACCCCAGGACTTCCTGAGCTCCCTGCCATACTGGATCTCGAACAACAGCCTGGATGAGTAACAACCCAGCAGCGCTGACATGCAGCACCAGGGTTACAAACAACTTCCTCTGCTGAGACATCTCCTGCTCTAATTACAGCCGAGGCGAGCGGCAGGGGCAGGGCACGCCAGCGCCCTGTGTTCAGCACCACTGAACCTGTGTGCATCCATTAGCTATCCCACACCAATCCTGATCCTCTACCTTTCCCCTCAAGTAACCCCAAAAGTCTCTTTAGCACAATGCTAAGAAAAGGGGGAAAAAAAAATTATTGGGAAGTGGAGCAAAACAAGATGGTCTTATGGAGGTTTTGGGTTTACCTACAGGCTTCTTGCTCATCCTTCAAGAACAGAAAACAGCAGAGCTTCCAGCCACAACAGCCCAGCAGCTTAACAACAGCAACCTCCAAACAAGCAAGGTAAAATCAAACAAACAGCTTTGATGTCTGCAGCAGACCCTGCCCAAGCTTTTGGTCAGCAGCCTCCACCTTTCCCCATCATGGCTCATTATCTCCTTTGTGCCTCATCACCTCTCGCTGCTCCCAAGCTTCCAAACTGTAAATTACCTGCTTGTACTAGCTGTGCTCTTGCTTGGCTCACAAAGGACCAGACAAATAGGTTTGTGCAGAGGTGCATCAGAGAAGTATCATATAAAACGGGTGGAAAGAACAACAAAAAGGTTTCCCCACGGCCTACAGCACAGGCACATCATAAAAAAGGGTGCAAAGGTACCAGAACTTCAACCACCAACCCCATGATCCCAGTGAAGGCAGTGGCCATGCAGGCATGCAGCCCACCCAGGTCCCAAAGGGACAGCCTTATTAGAAGCCAGCTGGAGTCACTGTCCCCAGCTAGAAGCAATCTGCAGACATGCAAACTGCTTTAGAAAATTAAAGTACATTTGCAGCTACAACTTAGCCTTAATAGCTCTTTAAGCTACCAAAAGCTGGTTGGGGATTTTTTCTTTATTGTTTTTCGGTGTTGGGTTTTTCTTAATCTCTGTGCCTCATGAAAATGAACCTAGAAGCACACTTTAGTATAAACAATAATTGGGCAGTATCATTGTAGTTTAATGAGCCCTAATAAATCTGGAGAAGACATTCACAAAGACAGTATCTCTCTTCTGCAGGGTTCACCAGGTAATTCATAGTCACGGTCAATAACATTCATTATTGCCCATGCCAGAGAGAGAACATCATTTCACCAAATTTATTTGGGAGAAAGAAGGCGGAAGCAGCTTTAATTATATAATTGTTAGACTGTAGCATGGAACAGATTGACCTGCCAGACCTTCAATTCTCCAACTAACCCTGCCAAGTTTGGAACTAGGTATCTTCCAGTTTTTCTTGTGAAAGTCGCGATTTTCTCCCATACTATTACAATTCCTTTTAAAATACAGTGATATAATCAGAGCTCCATGCTCTTGCACAAATACAGTCTATTTTGTTCAAGCAAGATCTTTAAATATAATTGAAGTTCTAGGGGTGGGTACAGCCAGTTTGTTTTGATAATGTTTCCTGTTTATAACAATCCTAAATTTCACTGCATAGAAGAATAAGATCATCATCAAGGCATGGAAGGAGGGAAGTAGGATGTTTATAGCATCCAATTCATTTTACCTGAGCTTAGAGACTTAATCACTTGGCAAACCTTGAAAAATTCAATCTGCAAGAGCACACAGAAAATGCAGACAGATCATCTGTGGCTGAAGAGTCTCTGCACAGAGAAAAACCATCACTCATTTTCCCAACCTCATGTTGTAAGCATCCTCTGAACATGTTACAGAACAAGGAAAAGAAGAGAAGGTTGAGAAGTTTTAGGAGGAAGAACTCACACTCTGAACACATTTGAAATTTGTTACAGGCTAAAGAAGTAGTTTCAAGAATTTATCTCAACAGAAAACAATTGGAGTATTTGGAAACGATGCTATACCATCACAATTCTGTAACAATGCCTGAAACCTAGACTGACTTCCATCCTCAATCCAAAAGACAAAGGTTAGCTTCTACCTGCTAAAATTAATCACATTCTCAGAGATCAGTCAGATCAACGGTGGGTTCTCACACCACTTTAGAACAGGGAAGACAGACAGACACAACAAAAACAGCTCAACACTTGAACAGAGCATTCGTGAATTTTCTGAATTGCTAAGTATTTTCCAGATAAAAAGCCTCAACCTGTGCAGCTTATTTTGTGACTCCCATGTGATTGACAGAAGAGGAGACAGCAGGAGACAGTGAAAGTAGCCCTCAATTCAACTGGAATAACAATGAGTGGGGTGAAGCAGAGAGTCTCACTCACTTTCACCAACTTAATGTCAAATTCAGGCCACTGCTTCTCATGCCAGGCATTAGCCCACATTATATCATTCAGTTCTTTCATTATTAATGAGGCACAGCAAAAGAAATCATGGCACTAACACTGCTGCGCTGCCTTATCTTTGGGGCCCTTACTGCTGCCCACATGGTTTGTTTGCCTCTGTATGGAAAGTTTCCAAAACCTACCCACATAAGCTATCTTGTGAGAAAGCAGAGAAGTCAACCTTGCTCCTTGAACACAATCCCCTTCTGTCTTCTCAACACTGTTTGCTTTCAACTAACAACACATTTGAGAATAAACGTCTGTAGCTCTTAACTTCATGCGTAGTTATTTCAGTGTGTGACCAGCAAGGTCTGTTCCACTCCCAAGCCTTTGGGCTGCTGGTGGGAATGTCCCACTGACTGGAAATAATGGGATGTTTCTTCTCAAGAGAGGGCAGGGAGAATTGGTGGCAGTCCATGGGGAAGCAGGGCCTGGACCCGTTCCTGACCAGCAGTTTAGTGATGAACACGTTCCACCAAGTCAGTCTAAGACTTTCCACTGCATTTTGCTGGGATCTAAAGAAAGCAGTAAAACCTTCTCAATGTCATGGTTTAGGGAAGAAACAAAGGTTATACCAACAGGCACAGAAGCAGCAGGAACTAGTGAGACAGCTCATGTAAGAGTTGATTTAAGATGTTATAATATTGTTTTCCCAATCAGAAATACAATACAACCTTCGAAAGAAGGCAAGCTTAAGCTTCTATTCATACTTTGATGTGTGACAACTCGCTCACACTATTGTTCTCTCTAGAAAATTTCCAGTCTCTGTTTCTGTTTTATCTTTTGTTGTACTAGTCCTGGCATTGCTCCAGCTGTATTTTGACATACATAGTGTCATATTAAACACTGCATTTTGAAAGCAGCTTCAAAATCTTTCCATTTGCAGCAGAAGCACAACACAACATTACACTTGAGAGTTGTACCTCTCAAACTGGATGAGTTAGGAAAGAGTTTACTCCCAGCTTACTAATATTTCATGTAAGTGCATATGCTGTCTACAATACTCCTCATTCTTAAAGATAACATTAGCTGTCACATGAGGTACTCACATGCTATATTTCAATTTTGTACAGAGTACTACAAAACATAAAATTATTACTGTTCAGGTAATATGCACAAATCTGCTTACAGTTCTTTTAAAACTACCTTGCTAAAACTACACAAGCTAAACATGTACCTTTTCACTTAAATAATGTGGAAGTAAGACAGGAATTTTCATTGTTCCTGCCGAACACTGGGCTTCTCATTCTTCTTCTGAATTAGTACCTGTCCATCTAGAAAAACAGGCAGCTGTCACTTTATCATCTTTATTTGTACATCTAGGCAACCAGGACAGAGTATCATGCAGAGTGTCAAGTTAACACATAACGAAGGTCATTCCCAGCTGAACAAAAGCAACCAAAACCCTCCACCATATTGTATTCTCCAAGTTTGTCACAGAAAATTAGGTAATGCTAATACACCAGGAATAGTCACATAGATCTGATTTCATGGACCACTGACCCTTCAATACTAGAAATTATGGTGGTATATAAAAACCTATTTATATAAAATTGTCTGTCACAGTGCAGAACACCTCAATTACAGAACGTCCTTGCTATTAAGTGCAGCAAACTGATATGCAGCTTACATGTAATTGAAGACAGCAGATTCATTTAAACTTGCAGCTAAGATCATGAGCATGACATGAAGAAATTTTATTTTTACTAATTACAAACTCAGTAAAACCCTCCTTAGTGTCTGAAATAATACAGTTAATAAATAACTAGTTGGCAGCCATATCATGTTCTCCCCTTTCTTAAAATGTTTAGACTTGAATAATTTAATCTTCAGATTACCAGAGCAGATTCTTGCAGGTACAAGCTTTGTTGGAAGGAAGAGAAATCCCTGAACTTAGTCACTAATAACAAATTAAACTAAATCTTATTGTCATATACAAAAAGGAGCATTCCCAGCTTTGAACCAGGTATACAGAATGGAAAGGACAGTATATGTCAGTTCCAGTCCTGTCCTTCAGGAAGGACTGGCATTTGTTTGCAACGGCTGTCAAATATACTGGTACTAGAATAAAGCTATTCATAGGGATTTTAAAGGGATATAAATTATTCTAAACATGGCTGGGTGCAAAAGGACAACTGTGTAACAGTTGAAAATATCACTGAAGAGGTCAGGACAGACAGCAAGAATCAAGATGTACCTAGAAACTAACAGTACTGCCATTCCCACAAAAGATTAGATGGAAAATGAGGATATTTCACACACATGGTAAATGTTATTTACCAAAGGAACACCCTTTTCTCCTGTCCTCCCAAATGTCCAATGCATGGAGTCACCAGGAGGATAACGAATGCAGCAAAGCTCATCACATTAAAGCAAGAGGTGCCAGACAATTCCTGAACCTGTGCCATGTGATACACCCCCATGATTTTCCATTCCATTCCTTCCAGCAACATCCTGAAAATCACTCTGGTTGCAGGCTGTTTCAGCAGCCACAAAAAAAGACAGACTCAACCACAAGTGAAAGATTGTGCTCAGAGTTTATTTTTTCCTTCTGGCAAGGGTAAAAGCTGGTGCAATTGCCCAGCAGGAGCTGTTTGGCACAGCAGTGGAGGACACTTCGATCACAGCCATGGCACCAGTGTGGAAATACCCGGTGCACAGGGAGCAAAACACCTGTGGCTCGGGAAGGAGAGGCAGTCCATTGGGATGTAGGCACGGGGTGACACGGCGAGGCTGTACCTGTGAGCGTTGTGCCAAAACCTGCCTCTGGCAGGGTACCTACAGCCAGTACTGAACACCTCCGAGAGCAGGAGCATCTCCTGAACGTCCCACAACACAGCAGCCACCACAGCGGGGTCACAGCTGAGGCTGGTCACAGGACTGAGCCAGTTCTGCAGCCAGGACGAGAGCTCGGGGTACTCGGCCACCCCATGACTGTCACCATGTGCCCACTTTGGGGCGGAGGCCAAGCACCGCCACTGTCGTGAAGCACGTGAGAAGCACGTCCCAGGAGCAGCCAGCTGAAAAGCAGAGCACGTTTTATGCGTCACTACAGCACCACTCTCCACCCAGATCATTTCTGTATCTGTTCTCAGTACGATCCACCAAGCAAAAGACTTACTGATGCCTATCCCAAAAGGCACCCTGGTCTTTTCAGGACGTGAACTCCAAACACCAACCCTTCGTCAAACGTTTTCCACCCTCTCCAAGATGCCTCATCTGGCCAGCTGCCAGCACCAGGGTGCCTCCTCCAGCATGCTTGGTTCACATAAGGAAATTACCAGGTATTACGTTAAAAGCAAGACCAAGATCTGTGCAGTCACCACGCAGGCTCACGACACAGTCAATTTTAACAGTCTATTTCAGTAATCCCAGCATTAACACCTAAATTAAAGACAAAGCTAGAAATTAGGGGTGATCTTCCAAAATTCTAAATACAATCTGTATTAAATTACTCATCTGGATTAATACTTCAGTATGAAATCTCCAAGAGATGCTCCACCAGCACAACGATTCCAGCCCAAGGAGCTCATGCCAACAGACACATATGAAACGCAAACAAGGCTGTCTCTTGACATTCCCAGGATCAGGAGCCAACATCCAAGCGGGAAATGCTAGTCTGCTCAAGGCAATGGCAACATGCCCATAAATTTTGGTGGAGCCAAGCTTTTATGTCTGCACATCTAAAAGGCAGTTCCTGAATGGCAATAATATTTGCCATTATCGTTATAGACAGCTAACATAAACCCAGTAAGTTGTGCTGGGAGTTAAAAATGCCAGGAAAGTTTCATTAAGGTATTTTGCGAGCGGTTAATTCTAAAAAGCAAGTGACATTCAAAGAAATTGCTTAATGACCAGAGAAGAGATACTTCTACTTATCCCACAAGCAAACAACTATATTTTAAGTCAGTTCTGCAGGGCTGCTGTCTCTGCCAGCAGAAGAGAAATGCATTTCTTCTGCTTGCTGCACATTTCTTCTGAACCTGCACATACTGTATAAACAGATTGTAGAGCAACAACACATATGCAGGGAGTTCACACCAGGCCTGCAAAACAGATGGCCCCACAAGCCCCAGACAGCCCTCCAAGCCAGTACTTTGTCCTGCCATGTCACCTTCACCTTGAAAGGTGAAACAGGAGTCAAAGACAAGGAGCAATGAATGTCTTTCAGAAGATCAGTATTCCCCACAACTTGTTCCTCCAAATAAAGAGGAGTCTCTGCATGCTCTGATAGTGTGCCAGGCTAGCTGGTCTCAGAAATCCCAGAATGGCACATGTTGAGGCACAAGTTATTCCATGGAGCAGTTTAGACCAAGGTGCTCGTAAGCAGCCCAGGATGCAGCACCACTGCTCAGGTGGGCACAGCCTGGGGTGAAGGGCTGGCAGCAAGGGATCGAAGCTGCTCTGCAAGTCATTTCCTCTGCTGGCTGTCAGGGTCACAATCAAGCTTAAATTTACACACAAGTGTCCAAAAGTTGCAAGAGATACTGTGCAAAATAAAATACTGACACCTTTTCAACAGAGCCTTCGGGGGGAAAATAATTGTGATTTAAAGGAGAGGGAAGACAGACATCACAAATAAAACAGGACCAATTAAAGTGAAATCACACAGCTGTAAGGCATCTTGCTAGAGCAGCTGTGTTGGAGCATCACTCAGTTGTAGGAGTTCCTTTGGCAGGCAGTGCTTGAGCCAGCAGAGGGAACTGATCCTCACTGCTCTGGCTCCCAGGAACTAGGGAGTAGGAGCCCTGGCTAGTTTTGGGCAGCCAATTGCAGATAATCCAGGTCCTCTATGTACTGTTCACAGAAATTCCTGTGATGACATAATAAAACTCACAGGCCTATCGCTATTTTAGTCCTAACTTCTTTTATTACAGCACTCAGGGATTGAATTTTTAATTTATATCTGTATATTGAACACATTCCTGAACATTCAGTAACGCTTACCTTTTAGAGACAGGATATGCCTTTATTGCTGTTTTAAGCCACACACCCAAATAAATTCTTTTTAATAAAATAGTCAACATTTTTAGAAACCAAATTGCAGCTATAAAAGTAGGTGCCTTCTAATAGCTCGACAGAGTGCTTCACACACAGATTTTAGCACCAGATACTTCAAACCCAGACAGAATACAAAATACAAGGCACAGTATTTTATGGCCCTGTGATAGAGAATGACTTTCAATGAGGAATTTCTTTACTGAAACGGTTTCAATCAGGAAACAGGGGAAACTATCTGGAAGTTGCACTGTTCACAAAGTACTTGGGTGTAAAATCATCCCTGGCACGTGTGTGCGCAGTCACACAAAGCACTCCTCATTTAACAAGAAATGCCTGGCTCTGCCTCGCCAGGCCTGAGTCTGAGTGCTGGTTTTAGGGACACGTGTTGAGCTGATCCCCCAGGCCACAGCAGCTTGCCACAGGCCATCTGCAGAGGCCCCCTCTCGCTACAGAAACCCTGCAAGACTGCGACAGTGCCAAGAGCATTAGCCAAGCAAAATCACAGCCGGCAGAAAATAAAGCAGAAAGTAGCTCCAGAAGACAAGAATACAGCAGGAGAAAAATTCTAAGAAAGTAAACAGATGAAAATAATTATAAGACAATTTCAGAGACAGTCTTTGGGTGGTTTAAAAGGAAGTAAGACAGTTCAGGAAGGGAAAAGCAAAGGCGGCCAAAGGGTCTCAGCTACTCTGATAACAAGGAGAGAAATGTCACAGGGGATCAACACACTGAATTTAATAACCATTTGGAGCCAGGATTAGGTGGGAAAGATGGTGTTAAGTTTTTTATGAAAGATTCAAGCGTTGGCAATACAAAGACAGTAACTCCAAACAGTGTATACCGACTTTAACAAGCTCTGGAGGAACACAGTAAGAGAGGAAGAAACAGCACCGTTCCTTTTTGAACAGCAGGTTCACCTAGGCCGTGCAGCCCCAGAACAGCAAACACTGGGGTCACTGGTTGCAATGGAAGCTTGCAGGGAGGTCAGGGCCTCCTTGAACTTTCGGGAAGTGTGGCTGCTTGTGTGCAAACCCACACCTTTACAAAACCAGCTGGGACATTCGTTGTACATTCACGGGGACAACGAAGAGCAACGCCAAAGACTCCGTGTTGGAACAGCACAGTCACTGAAAAGTCAACTCCTAACATTTGCACAAGGAAATGCTGTAAGCATGATGTCTCTATTGCTTCTTCCCAACGGATGCACAGAAGTGGATCATTCCTGTTCTCTACTCCAGTCCTCCCAGGAGATCCCTCTGTTTGGAACGAGCACCTGCAGTGGTTTCATTAGGAACTGACTGGAATGGGAAAGAGATCAACAAGCTCAAACGCTTTCAAGAATGCATTAAATCTATCCATGAGATCCAGCCAACCCTCTGAGGTAAAGGTAATGTTTACAATGTGGTTTGAGAGCATGGAGCTCAAAAAGAACTGGCATCAACCACAGAGAGTTCCTACCTTATCAAAAAGGCTTCTCAAATCACAAAATAACCTGTCCCAGGTATTTGAGGCACGCGGAAATCACGTTCCCTAAGGTTCCTCTCATCTAACTTGTCCTTTGTTTTCAAGATTAGATTTAATTCCCTTCACCTTGAAGGCCTCTCAAGCAATTACAGTGTATGTTCTGCAATCATGAGAAACAGGTAAATGCACTCTGAAATCTGCTGTGTACAGGTATCTATTCTCTTAACTCTCTTAAATCACTGTTCCTTTCAGATGGAATTGATTATAAAGTTAGAAAGGAGCCAAATATATCAAACCTTTAAAATCCATACAAGCAGCAGAAATTCTGGTTTGTCTAGCTGCAGCCAGAAGAATAAAATATTCAAAATTCCGAATATATAACAAATATTATGAGAAGTTAACTGCTCCATCTGGCAAGCCATTAAGCAAAAGAGTCTTTTTCAAGGAGGAAATCTGATACAAAGAGACCCACATCACACCCTAATATTAAAATTTCCATTCAACTGTCCTTCAGCTATATCAACAGAATCAAAATGCCCACAACAGACAGCTCTTTTAGACCTCTTAAGAAGAAACCTTCTGATCAGAAAACATCACTTTATCTCTCTCCCTTCCATTCATTCATCTGTCTTGTAATATGCTGGAAATATTTATACTGGAATGCAAGAAAGCAACTTCAGTGCACCATTTAAGGATTAAAAATGCTTCTGAAGACAAGAGTCAGTATCTACAAGCCACTGCTACCTTATAATGCTGGGTAAATTCAGACACTGTCAAATTCCTTACATATTTTAGAGTACATTTATTTTCCTTCAGCTTTACAGCTTTCACTAAACTATACAATGGAATATTTTTCCCCTTTGCATGCTGAAACTGGAATTGCTTGCCTTGGCAACAAAATCCTGTAATTTTATCCATGCCAAACGTGTCTTTCTTCCTGTATTATTGACCAAGTTTGCTGCAGCCATGGCAAAATCTTGATCAGAGAGCTGCATCACTGGCAGAAAGTGAAGAGCTCCCTTCAGAGGGTCTGCAAAGAAGAGTCAGGAGAACGGAGTGGTGAAGATTCAGCGGGTTCTTTTATCAGCTTCCCAGTTTAGAACCAGTTGAAAACTGCCCAGATGTCAGCCTCTCTCACCACACTCAGATGAGGAACAAGCCTAGCACTTACTGTTCCCTATTACTCCCCTCGCGGCTGGAGCAGCTCGCAAAAGTCCAGGGCCTTTACAGGGTAGTTTCTGCTGGTGGTGCAAAAGCAAGTTTCAAAAAATGTGCACCCATTTCCCTGAACAGAGCAGAAAAATCAACAGCAGAGACTTCACTTCTCAGAAATCCCGAGATTCTAAGAATCTACAGAAATTCTGTCATGCCAGAGACTTCTGAGAACAAGATATTTTATGACTTTTAAACATCACAATCCTCCTTATATTATCAAAAAGGCTGGATGCCATTAAATACAGGGAAGTTCAACTGCTGCTGAAATTTGGGGAATCAGGATGCACCTCACCATACTTAGAGCTTTTAAAACATAAATCAACTATAACAAATGGTATTGTAGTTCCAAAATCTGAAATAATAACAGTCTTCCCACCTCTCCGAATCTTTGTAGGAAAAAAGTAAAGATATGGGCCCTTCATTAGGACTAACATTTCTTTCCATGCATTTCTCTGGTTTTCTTCTTTGAATTAGCTTAACATCATCCAGATACCTATAAATCTGTCCAACAGCTTGCTTTGTATACTTCACAATGTTGGCATTACACTAATTCCCTGTCTTCTCACTTCTCCTCTTTTAAAATAGGCATAACATTTGCCTGTCTCCAGTCTTGTATCTTCCCCATCCTTCACATACTCAAAAATAATCTAAAATTTCACAGTGCTACTACAGCTATTTTACGTTTCAATTTTTCAGCCTTTTCTGATTGCATCCATTACTTGTATACCTTCCACACTATATAACTCATCTTTAGTATCATTTATCATCTTCAACTTACACCTAACATATTCATAAAGCCATTTTCATTTTGTTTTAAGAGAAAAAATATGGGCTGTTTATAAGGCCGAAACAAATGAAGAAAAATCTCTTCATGAAATCATCAGAAATGATGAACCACAAATGACTTATGACACCTAAAACTATTGAAAACTAATGACTCTTGCTTGTACTGCCACCAGCTCAGGTTTTTTGGTGGTGTCAGGAGAAAATGATCCTAGTTCTTCTGAAGCTAAGAATGAAGGGGATGATGAAACTTCAGCAGAGATCCAAGGGATTTCTACCAGCACACCCAAGGGAAGGACTGCTGCAGAGGGAGCTTTAACTGCTACCTTTCATCTGACTTCACAGCACTGAAGACACTCTGGCAGTTGGCAAAAAAAGGAAAAGAGAGACTGTGCTGGAAACATAAAAGGGGGTAAAATCAAGGAGTAAAGTCCAATACTCGGACTCTGTGACACAAGCTGGGCACAGGGGAAAGCACAGACCATCTTCCACCACACTCTGAAAACACGAGAGGTATGAGGAAGGAAAAATTGTGCTAATACATAGGCAAGAGAAATAGGGCTTCTCAAAACAAGGAGTAACATGCACAGCTCTAAAGAAAACCATGGTTGAAGGCAACTCAGAAATCCAAAAAAACATATGTTAAGGATCTATGCATGTACTATGTAGTGCACACCTTAAAACCCAGGTGTGTGGGACCATGGGCCACAGCACTGAAACGGAAGAGCTGTCACTAACACCAGCTTTGTACAGTATTGCCCATTCATTGGATGGGCTCCCCTGCGGCTCGTGAAGAACCCGGCCCGAGCCTGAATTTGAGAAAGTGTTACATACCTAAGAGAAGCAGCCTCCCTGGATGTGCTGCCTGCATGGCTGCTGGAGCACAGGATGAGCTGCCAGAGCCAGCGAGAGTCACGCCAGTCGCTTAAAGAGGGAGCTGGATGGGAGGGAGGAAAAGTGGGAACGCCAGGCCGTAACCACCAACTACACTTTGGGGTTAATAAGAAGAGGTGTCAGTTGACTTCTGTTTCCCAGAGTGGGTAGTAAAAAAGCGGAAAAAAAAAAAGAACAGTTGTTTTTCTATCATGTAAGAATTACTGCCTTCCTTTTTATCAAATACAGAAGCTGTGTGGCTGCAGCAGAAAAATCCCATTTGCAGAAGAGACGTCAGCTGAAACATCACTTTCCTCTGCCCTGAGATCTAAAGTGAAAATCTCTTCCTCTCTCCTTCTCATCCCCACTCTCAGGCCCCTATAATTAGTCGCATCATTATAAATGGTTAAGAGCATTCCATTACACTTTCAGCCTATACAGTTTTTACTCATCTGGCCCTATTTGGTTGCCTGTATCTCGTGGTAGTGTACTAAGCTACTCTTGTATTAGCTGTTTGCTAAACGGGCTCTAATTAAGACTAACAGCCCAGGTGGCAGAGAGAGGAAAGAAGATGAAGGATTACACTTAACTGCACTTACTTTAAAAAAAAAAAAAAAGAAGGAGGAGAAGATCGTTTGTGCTATGCCTCTAAGTTAAATTAACTTCAAGAATAAAAACAGGGCATATGAACTCAGGAGGCTTCACATTCCAGCAGCAAGAAAACAGTTGCTTTCTCTCACTTCTCTCCTATTGGAGCAACTCGAATTATCCAAAGTGGCTCTTACTGGTCACTGCTCTCAGCAAGCCTGAAGCATTCCCATGGCTCAGACCTTTGAATCCTTCTGTGACAGTCTACAGTGACCTCAGACAGGAAAGTGGTTCAAGGGACAGCAAAAAAGCCAGATGATGAAAAATGTACAATGCAAGGTTAGAAATTCATCCTTCACATTAATATGCACACTGAGCCAACAAAAGGATGGCCACTCCAAAAGGCCGAGACAGTTTCATACTTCTAAGTATCACATATTCAGGAAAATAAGATCTATTTGGAGTGTGGAGGGGCGAGTGGTACAGAAATGGAATGCTTTTTTCTCTGAAGGTGTGCTGAATCTTGTTCATTTTCCCATTTTTGGACTACATTTCAGATTATTAAAGAAACACACAAGAAAAAAACAGTCCTGCATAAAGTCTAAATTGGAGGTGATGAGTATAACTCTTAATTATCACACTGATTCCTAATCTCCTGGCAGTCCTATAGGATTAACCTGAACAAAACCATTCACACAAGAGCACACTTTCCATTACCAGCACTGCAGCACTCGTCCAAAGGCTTCCACCTTCTACGTGGAGGTGACAGAAAGCCTAAGTGACACAGTGACCCATGCAAGGTCTGCCAGAGTGTCAGAGACACAGAAGAGAACGACCAGTGTTCAGTCACCTGGAGGAAGTGTTGCTCCCTCTCCAGCATCAATTTTGAGGGAAATTTCTATGTAAACAAGGCAGCTATCAGACAAATCAAACATTTTCAGCCTGTAGCACTGCAGAGATTCAGACTGTTCTGCACAGCACTTCCTAAGTAAGCAGCACAGTTAATTAACTCTGTGTTGATTAATGGTGCTCTCTCACATCAAGAATTTATTGAGTCTGTTATTATATACAAGGTCATAATTGCCAAACAGCCACAGCTAAGTACCATTACTTGCAGTCTACCCCTTAAGCATCATAATGTAAAATTAATTGGTACTTGTTTGTTAATTAATATTAAGTATTTTAAACCATGCAACATAAAACTTACCACTGCTCTTTTCTAAACAGACATGAATGAACAGAACTATTTAAATACCTTGGGAAGAACCTCCTCTTTGGAATCGGGGTGGGATGGGGGGTGTCTTTGTTCTTTGTAGTGGGCTTTTCTGTGCTCAGGCATTTACCAAAAGCACTATTCTTGAATAATTAGTCAGCAATTATTCCAGTTCCATGGTGCACTAAGACAGACCAGCAAACTATGCTCTTATGCAAGAATATGAGCACCCACACCAAAATATCTCTTCAGAATAGTTATTTCGGAGTAGCTGTTCCAGTAAATTTCCAAGCACAACTGAAATCAGCTCACAGCAAATGATCCAACTTCGCCTCAGCAACAAAGATCAAAAAGACACTTCAACTCCTTTGCCCCTTCTGGGATCTTTAAATCCAGGGTTAGCCACTCTTTAGGGAAAGGGCTGGTAGCATAACAAAGCAGACCCCCACTGTGAAAGAAAGAAGCCCAGGGGTTGGATCCCTAATCCTCAGGATGGGGAAGCAAATGCTTTGCACTGACATGGCCCCTTGCCAGAAGCAGGACCTGGGCAGCCACTGCCAATAAAGCTACGCTGGCTTTACCCAGCCTGTGGCAGCTCCCCCTCGTCTCAAGGCAAGTCAGCGCCCAGGCCTGCCTTCTGGAAGGGCAAGAAACCAGAGACAGCGTCCCAAGCCTGGCTCTGCCACGCAGGTAAGGAGAGCATTGTGTCCCAGGAGCCCACCAGGGAACAGACCCCAGCCAAGTAAAGCCCCTTGTACTTATATTTCTGCGGGTGGTTTTACTACACTCTGAGGGCTCGCTGGTAATACAAAGCTTGTCTTCAACCACATTTGTTTCCCAAAAAAAGAGGCATGGGCAGTATAAACTAGGTCTGACTGGTTTTTCAGCTTTGTTAAGGCAGACCTCAGCAAAGAGACAGCTTTTACGTTGATTCCACTTGTCATGCTATGAACACCAGGGATCAGCACAACTCTGTGGGGCAATACAACATGAATGAATTTATGCAGTAAGGCACAAGCAAGCAAGCTCTCCTCTGGCTGAGCAAACTCTTTATCCCTCTTTAGAGAGAATTACCTTACTGGTGAAACATCTACCATGGCTTAAAAATAATACTGCACATGTCCAAGGTTCAATTAACATATCAGCTGAACACTTTGTTAAGAACAGGCAAAACTCTGGAGTGTTCTCTCCAAGCCTACTCCTGAAAGCAAACAAAATACATCAACAGAAGCAGTATCAGGAATAAAACAAACACAGCATTATAGCTAGAATTGTATCCACAGAGAGAACCAGTAATTTTCACTGCACTTTTTTTTGACGTTACAGTATTTCAGCAAGTAGCAGTGCAGTTCAGTCCAGCAGACTCTGAAAAGCTTAATAATCTCACAGGAGAAGAAAACGCATAAAGAGATTTTGTTACTTCTGTGGTCAGAGCCTTCCCTATTTGCTTGGTCCTAGACAAGCAGCTGTACACAAGTCCTAGGAGAAAGCTTGCTCTATGCTAAGAGTTTTTTGGAGGCTTCAGGCACTGAATTACACCTGCTTGTCCACCTCCTTTTAATTTGTGTCCCTACCACAGAGCCAAATGAAGAATCCCCAGACAACAGTCTGAAAGTGTGCAGGTCTTTAAAGGGTTGGAGACCATGTGTCTGCACAGAGTCATCCCTTAGGAGTCACACAAGGGTTTCCAGACAGTTGTTTGGAGCTGTCTTCAGCCGGCCCCGCGGGAACAAGAAGTGCTGAAGATCATGTGCCTGCTCTGTGGTTTGCTGTCATTTGTCTCTCTTTTTCTAGACAGCTCTCTGGTGAATCACAGACCTGCCTTGGAGGGCATGAAGCATGCATAAAAACCGATTAAAGATATGCAAACTCTACCCAGGAACAGGAACCAGGAGATCCCAAACGCAATCCTTGATTAATGTGAAAGCTGTGCCTATGCCTGTAGGAAGAGGATAAACGCAAGGCTTCTGTAACCAGCTACCTCAGGTAACTGCACCTGCCAAGCCACGGCATGCAGGTGCTCCTGGGCTGGGTGATCTCCCACCAACAGTGGGCAGGCACATCCTCAGAGAACCCAGGTCTGGATAATTCATTCTCAGAGCTACACAGGCTACATGGCTGGTTTAGCTAGTCTTACCCTTCTCTGTGGAGGAGGGCAAATCTGTTCGGCTCCATTTGCTCCCGTTTGCAGAAAAGAAATAACACTCCTGTGGGAAGCACGGGTGATGCACAAATTAACCTGTCTACTTGAAAATGCTTCTGGAAGGAGCAACTTCTTCTAATTAGAAACTAGATTATCTATAAATATTTACCTGTAATAAGCAGATCTTAGTGAGAAGACATGGATGGGGTTTTTAAATGGGTTTAAAATGCCTGCTTTGTATTCAAGTGGATTACCTGTGTTAGAATTGAATTTAAATGCATTGATCCCTACTTAAGGAGGCATCTACATGACTTGAACATGGCATGGGAATCAGCCAGCGCTATGTTAAACCACAAACATTTCTGCTGAAGGACTGTGTTGTATCCTGATGAGTCTGTGCAGTGTGCCAGCTGTGATGGTTGTTTAATGGTGTTTTCAACAGCTGGACTCAATGATCTTAAGGGTATTTTCCTACCTAAATGATTTTACAATTCTAAGACTGCTGAGTTTGAGCCGGACATGAAACAGACCTTGTGTGAAACATACCCAAAGGGCACCATCTAATCCACTGACAGTAAGTTTTCAGATTTGAGAGGCTAATCTCCATTTATCTGAACAACCCAGCTTCATGTGTATGTGTGCTCCATGGCAGAGTCAGGCAATCCTGGATTATTAGGACATTTAGGCTAAACAAGCAGCATCGATGCACAACAGGCTGATCTCACTTTTACCCTTTGCACTGCCAGGACACGACGCTAAGCCTGTGACACAAGATTAGTGACCAAAGACAGCCACCCACAGCAATCAGCCAGAATAAGTCTTTACCTACCAGGTGACCTAGAAACCACTTCCTAACAGAGCACTTGCTCTTAAGCAGCACCAATGCTGATTTTACACTTTACAGAACAAGTGTCTAAAAAACCCGCTATGTTCATTGCATTTAACACTACTATGACAGTGCATGCCACCATTCATTTCGCACCTTGCAACATCATGAGATTGGCATCAGCCCACACGGTAAACACTGTTAAAACAACCTGCAGGAAGGAAAGGAGTCACTGTGAATCTGCCACTGAAAGAGGTAAACCAGGATGTGGTTCTTGCTCTGTCACCAACTCGCTTCTCAGCCCGACAAGTCACAGAGCTTCTCTGCAGCCCAGTTCTCGAGCTGTGAAAAGGGTAACAAGCATCTTCTCTTGGCAGTGCCATCAGGCAGCAGCACTGCACCTCCAGCTACACGGTACCTGCCTTCTCCTATCATCCCTCCTGCTCTCTGCCTCAGCTCCCCAGGGCAACTCTTCTCCTTCCACCTCCTCCTCTCTGAACTGTAAAGCCACCTTGCCAGCTTCTTAAACAAAAAAAAAAAACAAAACAAAACAAAACAAAACCAAAACCAAAAAAAAACCAAACCAAAACAAAAACCAAATAACCCTCAGATTTCTGACCAGCCAAGGTTATTAGAGCCACAGGCTCCACTTGCAGAAAACCCCATCAGAAGCTGGGCCACATCTGCATCGTGGAGCAGGATTATGCATATAGCTAAAGGATCAAGGCTTGTTTACATTAAAAGAAAAACCATTACTAGGCTTGATTCATGCCACACAGAGTGCAACAAGATCACTCACCTAAGCCTGCTACTCTCAAACAGAGGCAATGGTTGTAGAACCTGGCACATCACATTTACTTGATTGGTAGAATGCTTTGGAAATGTTCCTGGAGTCAATGACTAAATAAATCCCTGTCTTGATTTTAAATTGGCCATAAGTGCTGCATGTTGCACTGGCAAGCACATTAAAACAGCTGGAAGCATAAAGACAATATGGGGTATTTAAGGCCCTTGTTCTTTAATTTTTTACCCTGGGCATGTTAAACAACTAAAGATCACACTGAGCAAATCAGTGTTTTACCAGATAATACTGTGGGATTCTAGCTTCAAGATGCCAGGCTCCTTGCTGGCACCAGCTCCCATAGCAGGAGGGCTGGCTCCAGCAGTGACACCAGCCCAGCCTGGTGGCCTGTGGACCCTCCTACTGCTGCCAGCAAGGCCCAACAGCACAGGCGCAGCTTTGTTGTGCTGCCTTACTGCACAGAAGACAAAAGTAACCTTTATTACAAAAAAAAAAAACCACTAGTGAAAAGGACATGATGTCCGCCTTTATCTCTTGTAAGTAAGGGAAAAACTAACTTCACACATAGAAGCACAGCAAGGCAGGTGCTGCTACCAGTGTGTTACTATAAATACGAAGCAGCTTTCCCATATTCCTGCGAAGCTGGTCTAGATTTGATACAGCCAAAAGCAAAACTTCATGTGAGGATGAGATTTCAGAAGGTAATCTGTGGCCCTTTCACCTTGGAAAGCCAAGGAGCCTATCATGTTAAAATGATGCTATGATAAAATGGGTTATGTTCTCCATCTGAATGGTATTATCTACATTATTAATGATGAAGTGCATATAAAAGCTTATTAATGTTCACACTCACTTCCTTTACCAGAAACGATTTGATCATATTTAGAAAGCGAAAGCTTGTGCACCTAATGGTGCAGTTGACCGGCACTTTTTCTTCAGCCAATACACTGCAAGTACAATATTTGATTTTTACATTTTTACTCTTTAAATTTCTGTAAGTTACATGGTCTTTACTTCTGGCAATACTTCATTTACAGTGACATGTAGCTAGAGGTATGCAACTAAGTGGACACCAAACAACTATTTTGCCAAAGTTTTTGTATGGACAAAAGACATTTGTTCAAGCAACAAGTCTATAAAATTACAAAGGCTGCAAGATGGAGAAAAAAACGGGCCATACAATGAGATCCGAAAAATTGCCAGAATAAAAATCCTAACAATTAAACAGCAAATTATTCATCATTAGAGATTATTTGCAGACTTTGTGCCATTAAGGATATCAGCACATGGCCCTTGAAGCAATCCTACACATACATAATTCAATAGCCCAAGGGTTTTCCGTAAGAAACCAATTCCTTTATGGAGAGGAGCTGAAGCCTTAGCTCAGTAAATAGATGCCATCAGTTAAGACCACATGGAGGAGTCAGCTACTCTGGTTTTGCCTGCTTCCTCACAGATGCAGCAGCATGCAGCTGCAAGGGGGAAGCGGGGCTTTGTGAGGGCATTCTCCCCAAGTACTCTCCTAAAAACAACAGAGCAAGCCTTGACAAATAATTTCAGCACAAAAATGCACGTCCGTATATAAAAACTAGCTAGTAACATGAAGAACAAACATCAAGCAGACAAGCCTGCTAGGCCAGGAGGTTCAGCACTGCATGGAAAAAATTCATTTAACAGCCTCCATTTTTGGTTGTACATCTGCAGACAGGAAAGATTTTTCTTCCCCCAAAAGCAGAACGCATGCAAATGTCTGTCATCAAAAAGCACACACTCTTTCAGAATGTCACAATTACCCAGCCACAACTAAATGCTGTAATTTGTTGACCAACTCCTTGCAAACTTCCAAGAATGACCTCAAACCCTTGGTTAAAACTGCAAAATAATTTCTCCCCTTTAAATGTAATTTTGTAATGCTTTGATTCCCACCCATCACCAGGCTGAAGGGTTCCAACAGCATGCTGCTACATGTTTCTAGTGCAGCAAAGAAAAAAAGGCTGAAGCCACTGACAGCAACTGTGGAAACTTGCCAGCCCAAGCTTTCCAGCTAACAAAAAAAAGTGACAAATGACAGATATGTACTTCTGGAAATAAAAAAAGCTAATTTAAATATGGAAACAGCCCCAAAAATGCACTAAATGGTTAAAATGCAGAGGTAGTCTGCCAGCGAGTTTAGCTCACCTGTATGTTCTGCAACACACACAGGCAGTATGTGAAGTACGACATTCAAGAAAAGCAGGAATAAAAAACACAGGAAATGGTCAATGCTATCAGAATTTACCTTGAAACATCTGCCTAACAGGCTTACACCTACATATCTGGCTCCCGTAGGCATCTGTTGACACCAAGTTAGTATTAGTACCTGTATTAGTACCACTGAAAGGAAAAAGTTCTGGACAGAGATTAAAAAGAAGCTTAAAACCATAATCTGTTAGTTGAAGCATTAGTTATTAGCCTGAAGACAGCAATAACTCCACCAGTAACTCCTAAAGAGTAAGCTGCTGATTTCACAAGCAAAGATCTGTTAATGGTGGGGCAGCTTTAGGAAGAGGAGAAGGCACTTGGCCTGGCTCCTCCCTGAACAGACCGCAAAGCCTGCACAGGGAAACCCTTCCCATCACCAACACACCGCTCTGCCTCTCTTGGCAACAAACAAGCAGCATCAGCTACGCACAGACCTCTAGAAACAACGCTTAGAAGTTTTCTTTGCTCGCAGGGGTTTGTTCTCCAGCCCAGCGTGTGACCGGCAGCGCTGTTGGTGCTGCTGACAGCGGCACGGAGCTGAAATCGCGCCCCAGGGGAGGCACGGCACACGCGGCCCCCGGGGCCGTGACCGGCCAGCTCCAGCTCGGGCACTCCTGCTCCCAGGTCACAGAAAACATCTGTCCACCCTCCAGCAAGGATGCGGATAAAAACGGCGCCTTCCTGGAACCAAGCCATTACACAAGCATCCAAGCTGGGAGCAATGTTTATTTCTCTGCTAAACGTAGCCATGACAACGACATCTTCATTTAAGAGATGAGCAGGAAGAGGTCATGAGGCACTTGTCAGGTATGGATAAAATACCACACCTCAAGAGAGTACAGGAGGGTAAGTTCTGATGGATGCCATCTGTAATTCAAGAAAACTAACACCCTACATGACAGGCACACCCCCCTCAAAATAGCCAGGCATCTAGGCACAACCACTCCAAACCTCTCCAGCATTACCAAAGAGCAACCTTCTGGAGGATTTCTCTGCTAAAGAAATACCTGTGACATATTTGAGCCAGAAATTCTCCTGACTCAAGTGCTTCTATTTTACCTTGAAACAAGCTTACAAAATTATCAGGAAGTGAAACATCGCAGAAGCCATGACCAAAAAAAAAAAAAAAAAGCAGCTTCCTTTTCAAGCCTGTATCTTGCTCTCTTTGGTGACCCAAAGCCACCTCCTCTGAACAGGACCATCCCTGGAGGCATTTAGAAGGACCATAGGGACATAGTTCAGTGGTGGTCTTGGCAGTGTTGGGTTTATGGCTGGGGTCTATGATCTTAAAGCTCTTTTCCAATCTAAACAATTCGATGATACTGTGTCAGAGTTAAGGTGCCATCTGTACCAAATGGCAGCAACCATCACTCCTACAGGTCTGAACAAGACCAGGAATTCGGGCACATCCCGGTTTTTTCCGAAGTTTTTATTTTATTTTAAAAAGCATGGAGCCATGTCTCAGAGTATGCATGACACCTAGGAACATCATGGCTCTAGAAAGACAGTGGCAGCCACAGTGGAGTTATTTTGGTCCAACCACATTTTCATTTCACACAAAATAATAGAGACATGCTCCTGTGGGTAAATTCCTTCTCCTTCCTTCCCCACAATTACCTTAGTTTTGTGGCTGAGTATTTTGTACTAAAATGGATTATCTCTTTCTGGCTGTGAGCCCTTTCAAAACCACTTAGAAGACTGCAAATTAATATACACACCTTAATATTATCTAGTCATAATAGGAGGAGGGGAGGAATCGTGGCATCCCATATCACACAAAATTAACTCGTGGGCTGCCTGTGGCCACAGGGCACAGGTTTATTACTCCTACTTTATACATCAGATTCAGGGGCATTTTCTCAGATGCTTTTACCTGTCAGAAAGAAAGAATACACAGAAAGACATTCTTGTCAATTGACTGTTCTGAAATAAATTAGACACACCATCACTTGGAAATGTAATTGGTTTTGTTAGGAGACTATTTGTTACTGTTGTATTCATTTTGGTTTTAAGTGTGTTCAGACACAAGTCCAGCCTTTGCCCAGCGGATTTTTATGATCTTTGACATCTGTTTAAAATTATTTAAACATCTGTTTAATGCGGTTTCTCTGTGACCATAATAAAAAGGATCCTGATGGTCAGCAAAGAACTGTCAAACACAGGAAAACATTTGGGAAACGGAGAGAAATGGTCCTTTCAGTTCTAGTCACACTGCATTACTCCCAGCAATAAAGGACAACAGGCAAAATACCAGGAGGCAGGACGAGGGTTTGCATTTAATAGCAGCCTAAGTACATACACTAACCATTTATCTGGGCTCCATTACCCTTATGCATGCATATGCATGCTGGTAAGGGCAGCCTAAAAGTAATTCTGTTGTTTTGTACATACAGGGCCTGGGCTGGTGACACTGAAGTCACAGTAAACTATGACCCTCCAGAGGCCCTGGCCCAAAGCTAGCTAGAGCCTGAGTCTGTCTCAGATTTACAGCAAGCTTCCCACTGCATCTGGCAGTGCGGCCATGAAACCACCAAGCACTACATTTCTTAAAAGCAGCTACGCAGGCTGCACTTCTAGGTAACTTCCCATTTTATGTTTGTTATAGGAAAGCTTCTCAGTGTCTTTCAAAGACAGAATGCTACATTTCCTCTGCAAACATGCACAACTATAACCAACAATAGGCAGCGGAGAGCTTGCATCAGGCTCTGACAGACATCAACACGCAGGATGTCCCACGCACACCCCGCTCCGACGGGCACAATGGGCACATTTGTGCCACGGAGGTGAAGGCAGAGCTGGCATCCCAAATCAAACAGCCAAGCACAGAGCAACTTTGTTGGCTTTAAACAGAAAGAAGAGGACAGAGTTAGCTAGAGAGACAACCTGCAGGCCTGGGGACAGAGCTGGCAATTCTGCAAGGAAGGCCCCTGCTGGCAAGGCAAGACTGAAAAGGAGGTGGAGACACTACAGAAACTTTAGATTCTTCCAAAATAATTTTCCAAAAGCTGAATCACAGAAGTTTACACACAGAATTATTTTAAGATGTTTTACCCGCTCACACAGCGCTGACAGGAGCAATTGTCTGTCTGCTGCCCAGAACCATCAGTGGAAACCCTGAAAAGCACACTCAACAGGACATCAGCTACCAGGCTTTCTCTGGAAAAGTTTGCAAGTGGCAGACAAGCAGTTCTTAAACAACCAGGGTAGTTGGTGCAAGTGTGAGGAATAAGCTGGGCAAAGAACTGCAGACAGCAAGCAGGGAGAGTGGCAGCAGGAAGAACATCTGCCGATTACTCAAAGGATAAGAGGTGGGTCCAGGCAACAACTGCTGCTCAAAAAGCAGCCACGAAAGTCACAAATGGATCAATACCTTCATCCTTTGAGAGCGCCACTCACACCTGAAAGCCTCTGGCTGCTCACTTCTTGGAGCACTTGTCTTCCGCTCCTGAACTCTAGTTTAATTACAACAGCTAGAGGCTTTTATCATAAACTGTACCTTCACACAATATAAAATGCTAATGCTTACTGAAATGGAAAAGGTACAGCCAATGACTTGGATGGGGAACAGTACAGCAGTAACTCTTGGAATTGGAAAAAAAAAGGTCTTTTTCAGTCCTTAAAACAACTCGCTTGCTTGCTGTAATGAACATTCACTGCAGAGATGGTAAAAAAGGACCAGATAAATGTGTTAAGATTTAGAGCAAGTTTTGCAATATTTGTATATGACAACAGAAATATTTAGAATATCAGAATGTTTACAAATGCACAGACACCACTATTCACAAATATTATAATCCTATGAATTAGTTTAAGTTTTATGAATTCTTTTAGCTTGTTTTCAGCCTAACATTTAGTCATTCAAAAGTGACTAGTGCCTGAAAGAAATTCATCTAGAAAGGAATGACAGTAGAATACACTTCTTGTGGTTAAATCACTTATAGGTTTTTCTTGGCTCAACTGATGAGCTAATAATTACCATCACTGGAAGCAAATTCAAGTAGCCTAAACTAATGCTAAACTCTTAAACTAAGCTCTCTTGCCTAACAAGTGAATGCAGCTAAAAGAACTGATAATCTCTTTTAAGGTTTAAGTGTAGCAATACTTTAGGACCCTTCAGCTATATCAAAAAAGCAGCAGCAATTAACCTCTGTCTTCAAAGCCTGTAGGAGAAGTGGTGTGATTAGTTTCTCATCTGTCTGAATGCCACCTGTGCTGTTAGATACACTTGGTAAAAAAAGCCAAGCATGGAGGCAAAGAGGAAACAGATCACTTATGAGAAAGGCATGTTTAAACTCCCAGCAGGGAGATTCTCTAGTCATCTCCTACATGATGCTCTCCTCACTGGTCAAAAAAGTCGTGGGTCCAGAAGAAAGCACATTTTACAGAATTCCCAATGACAGGCAGAGAGCTCTTGGTTTCAGAGTCAACTTTCCGTGAGCATCACAACTAAGGCCTGAAGCACCTCACACTTGGTGCACAAAGAGCAGCCCAGATCCTGAGAGCTGCAGGGATGCGTGGAGTGTCCCTCGGACTCCAAATCTCACTGCAGGACATTGTGAGCTGTGGCCTCTGGTATTCAAGAGAAAGGAAACCGTTTCCTGAATCGCTGCAAGTTATCACTGTCACAGCTGCCTCAATCTTCAAGAGCAGGAAGAAATGCAGAAAGAGCCTGCTCCCACAACCCCAGCAAGTCTGAGCACACGCAGGAGTTGTTACCGGGATGCAAATCTTCCTGGACACATCATTCTTCAGCCCAGATTCACCTGTGTTTTGACTGAGTCTATCTATAACCACATGGGGCTGCTGCTACGGTGCCTCTCTCAGCTAAAGGTGGGCCAGCCTAGGGACAGCACTTCTGCAACCTGATGCAGATGAGAAGCAGAGCTTGCCCTGATGCGCACGGAGCTGCTGCGGCGCAGCCCCGGTGCCTTGGTTACACTGCTCGGGCTGCAGGTGGGAATGGCTCCACCAGCAACAGCTCCAAGCACACAGAAACAGGCGCTCAAACATTTCTGCTCTCCGTTTAAGAGGAAGCACCACAGCCAGCTTTGAATGTATCCTCCCCCTCCTCTAGTCTCTCAGAAGTGTAAGGAAGAGATGTGTTGAAGAAAATTAAGGAAATAAAAAGAGATCCAAGAGAACCAGTAGGCTGGGTACAGGTAGACCAACATATCCCTCTGTGAACAACAGGAAACCTATGTCCACAAAGAAAAATTATCAGCCTGTCTTATCGCGTCCCAGGCCACAGCCTGACCAGGAACAATGATGAGCATTCACCAAAATTTTGAGCATTCTCAAAGCAGGCACACTGCAGGGGTGTAACAGCAGCTCTGAGGAAGGAGCCTTCTCCCTCTGCTTTGAGGGTTCTTAGAGAAGACGAGAAGGGAGAACCCTAAGACAACAGCCTATCATTTTTCTACAGCATTACAGACTTCATCAAGACGTGATCTACTTGACTTAAATCTATTTTGACTTCTACTGCTGCTGCTGCAACAAAATTCTTGCTGTAAGATCTCAACAAAGGTTTAAAAATGCTAAAGGCAGTAAATTCAAGGGCTTCACTAAACATGCAAAAAGCACTGAAATGGTACAATTCTGGTCCTTTGTAACACATGTATTTTTAACATTAATGCTTGCTGTTGGGATTTTTAACACACAGCTCCTACCTGAATTTCCCTATTTATGAGATTTGGTCTGTGCACCATGGGGTAGTGAAGCCTCATGGTGTGAAACATTTTCTTTGCCAGTCATAAGCACCACATCTAAAGATGAAGATATTCAAGGGACATGTCAGGAGACAGCCCATAAATACAGTCTTCTGTTACACATGAAAACACATTACAGTCTGGTCCCACAGTATCGCTCTCACTTTAGAAGCAGCTTTATCATTTTCTGCTTTCAAAACTCTTTTCAATGTGCTATGTGGCAGCTTTGTGCGTGTGGAAGATTTTTTTTGAAAAGCATAAATAGACTGCGAGCGAGGCTTGTGATCTCCAAGCACGGGTGTTTGGAGAGGGGCGGGCTGCAGACAGTCCTTCTGAACCCCACAGGAAAGGTCTGAGGCTTGCAGGACGCCCACACTGCAGATCACAGGCAGACCACGTTGAATTAAAAATAGCAGATTAAAGCACGCAAAGTGTGTAACAGTTGGCAGAGTATATGGATAAATCAGGATGTGGGAGTCATAATATCAATTTACTAAATATTTATAAATGCTTCTAATTACCAGTGATAAGAAATACTTTAATACTGATTACAGCTGTCTGCCCATTGCTAAATTTAACACGATCCAAGTGTTTAATACTACGGGTTTTCCCAGAAGCCTGTGAAGAACGGCAACAGCTTTTTCGAAGAGGCACTTCCTAAGTAAAAAGGCGACAGGAAAAATGATTTCTATGTATGGCACAGCAATGAAAGGATGGAGAAAGCCAAAGGAAGGATAGGCAGAGCCGAGAGGCCTTTCGAAACGAGCCGACATCCACTTCCATCCCACCCCGCCGACGGGAGATGTCAGGGTTTCACCGGGGACCGCGGGGCGGCCGCTCGGCGGGGACGGGCGAGCGCCCGCACCCGGTACCGGCTGCCGGCGCCGCAACCCCGGCGAGCTGCGCCCTGCCC
>VWPU01000439.1:5013-27696 GCA_013398955.1 Callaeas wilsoni
CGGGTGTCGGTCCATCCGTCGGCGTGCGGGGCTGCGTGTCCGTCTGGGCGTGCAGGGCGGTGCGTGGGCGTGCGGCGCTGCCGGCGTGGGCAGCCCCTTCCCGGGGGTTCGTGTCGGTGCGCGGGGGTGGCCGAGCGCGCCGGGGAGCGCGCGTGGGTGTGTCCCCAGCGCGCGGGGGCGACGGCTCCGCCACCGCCTCTCGCCGGCTGGAAGGTGCCGGTGCCGGTGTCGGCACCCGGAGCGTGGTCGCCGCCGCTGCGCTGCCGTGGGTGGCCGTGACCCCGGGGACGCCTCCGGCCTCGCTGCGCGGCCTGGCCGCGGCATGGGCGGCCCGCAGGGAATTTGCAGGATCAGAGGGAATCCAGCCGCTGTGCCGCGGCCATCCTCCGGCTCCTGCCGAGCCCAGGCCGGCAACTTCATGGCTTAGCAGCGGCGGCGGGTGAGTGGGGCGGTGGGTGGGAGGGGAGAGGGCCTGGCTCCGTGCAGGGGGCTCCATGCCTTGCAGACCCCGGTCCTGGGAGAGCCCTGCTTTGTGCCCAGCTGTGCCAGTTCAGCGAGCCCCCCCTGCCCGGCCAGAGCGGGACCCCACAGGCAGCCCACAGCCCTAACCCTTTCATGGCCGAGTCCTCCTCCCTGGCAGCCACGTTCTTGCCTCGGTGTGCGGCGTGTGGCTCCCGGCCAGCCCTCGCTCAGACGAGCCTCGGCACAGCCGGGAAGCTCGTCCGACCGGGATGGGGAGATCCCAGCCCCGAGGTCTCTGCTCCCATTCCCTGCGGAGCTGGGCCGGGGGCTGTGTCTGCTGGGCCGGGAGCTGCGCACGCTGCGGGGGTGCACTGGGGCTGGGGGCTGCGTGCAGTGGGGAGTGTCTGCTTGGGCTGGGGGCTGTGTGTGTTGCAGGGGGGTGTGCTGGCTCTGGGGGCTGGCGACTGTGTTCATTGGGGTGTGTGTGCTGGGGCTTGGGGAGCCTGTGCATTGGGGGAGGGGGTGTGCTCAGTGGGGGCTGTTCGTTGGGGGTGTGGGGAGCGGAGCAGGGCTGCAGCTCTGTGTATGCGAGGGACAGGGTCCCCTCTGTGTGTCTGTGTGCTGGTCCGTGGATGGAGCCGGGGAGCCCCAGCTCTGGCTGCCAGACGGCCCCGCTGCCGGGGAGCGGCACAGCCGGTGCCGACATCTGTGCTTCGAGCCCTGCCTGTCTTCAGTTCACTCCTTGGCACAGTCACAGTGGCAGTTGGGTCCCTCCGTGCCTCTCCGTGGTTTCCCCCACCACCCTGCCTCTCCGTGACACAAACCTATATCTCTGGTGTGTTTTCTTGGAGGGGAAACTGAGGCAGGAGGGAGGGAAGCAGAAAAGCCCTCTCCTGATCCCTGTCATCCTGAGGCTTGATCCCACGCCTCACCCTAGCTTGTTTTTTCCTGCCAAGTGATGCCAAGAGCCGGGGGGAAGAGAGGGCGTCCTGGGACACAGCTCCTGGCTGTGTCTGCCCGGGGCCCTGGAGCCGCCCGGCTCCTCCTGCCGCTGTCTGGCACATCCCTGGCCTGGGGCTGCGAGAGGGGCTGGTGGCGAGGCTGTAGGACGACCGCCTGTGGCACGTGTTGTTGGGCGGTGTGGTGACACTGGTGGCAGTGGTGGCAGTGGTGGCAGTGGTGGCAGTAGTGGCAGTGGTGGGAGTTTATCTTGGTGGGAGTTTGTAGCGGTGGCCGCGATGGCGGTGGTGGCCATAGTGACAGTGGTGGCCATGGTGGTGGCGCTGGCCATGGTGGCACTGGCCATGGTGGCGCTGGCGGCGGGCGCTGTCCGCGGTGCTGATCCCAAGCCGCTGTCCCCGGCCGCACGCTGCGAGCCCGAACTGCAGACCCGGCTCGGAGGCCGGTCCCGACCCTCGCTCTCCCCGGGGGTGCCCCTGGGCGCGCTGGGGCTCGGGGTCCCCCCCCTTCCCCGGGGACGTCCCGCCCTGCCCCTGACCTTTGATGTGCGGCAGCTCCAGACACGGCTGGTGGGACGGGAAACCACCCAGAGCTGCGTGCCCGTCACCCCACGTCTCGTCACCCCACGCCCTGCCACCCCCAGGTGTGCCCGTCACCCCACGCCCTGCCCGCCGGGCTGGGCACAGCCTTCCCTCCACCGGGCGCTGCTGATGGTCCCGCCGGGCAGGTCGGACAGGGACCGGGTGTTGTGAGTCGGGCTGGAGAGCGGGGCAGGGCAGGGCAGGGCACGTGGGGACATGGGCCACCAAGGCTCCATCACTCCCTGAGGGGTTTGGGACAGCCAGGGAGGGGCTGCCGGCCCTGCTTGGTGCTCCCGGGTAGGCACAGGTTGGCTGATGTGAAAGGCCTGGGGCAGCGCTGCTGGTTGGTGACACTGTGCTCACCTCGGCCCCCCAGAACCCTGTCCCCAACCGCAGTGCCGGTGTCACTGCTCCCAGAACAAAATGTCAACCCATGCAAATGAGACTGCGGGAGCGGCTGATTGAAGGGCCCTGCCCCGCCCCGGAGTTGCAATCAAATATGCAAATGGCTCCCGAGGAGGCTAGTGAAGGCTATTAATAGCGGGGATGAGGCTGGGAGAAAGCGTGGTGTTCCTGAGGGAATGAGCCTGGGGATGAGCTGGTTCTGCTTGTCCCTCTGCCCAGCGTGTCCCTCTCTGCAATGCCCTGGGCAGGTAACAGGTAGTCCCTGCGGGCAGCCCGTGGGCACCGGTGGCTTTGGCCACTGTCACCCTTTGCAGGGCAGGTGCTGCCCGTGTGCCCACTGCCCAGTGTCCAGAGCGTGTCTTGGTGCTGAACAGCTGGGAAACCATGTGGGAAAATCACAGTTGCTGAAAACCCTGGACTGAGATTTCAGCCGCAGAGAGTCCAGCCAGGAGGGAAGAGGTGCCCAGTGGGACCTGGGCTCTGCTGGGGGTGTTACTGTGGCTCAGCCTGGGCAGGGAGCTCAGCCTGAGGCAGCTGTCACCACACTGGGGTAGGGAGGGAGTAAGGGGCTCCCTCCCACTCCCCCACCCTTCAGCCTGTGCCTCCATACCCCCTTCCCTCTCCTGGTTTCCCTCTGTTGCCAATAAGGCAGAGAATGTCCCTCTCCTGCCAGCTCCAGCGTGAGCACAAGGCACTGGTGGGAACCGTGCTGTCCCCAGTGTCCCCAGCCAGCACAGGGGTCTCGGTGTGCTTGGGCCCTGCTGCAGTCCCTCCGCCCCATCTCTTGGGTTTTGGGATCCAGGAACCATCTGACCTTTTTTTAGAAAATTGCGGAAGTCAGGCTGGAGTCAACAGTAACTAATTATTTAAAATCTGAAACTGGAATAATTAGCCCAATTAACGGTCTCAGGTGACGTCTGATTCCATCTGATAACGGCCCGAGGAAGAGGGAAATTAATTAACCCGTCAGCTTGACATTTGTAGGTCACCACCGGCTCCTCGTGGTGTCGAGGTGGGCACGGGGGTGGTTTGGGGGGTCCCATCCCTCTCGGTGCAAGGGGTCTGCACCCTTTGCGGGTCTCAGTGCAGGGAGGGGGCTGTGGGTGAGCCCAGGTGCCACCTGGGGGAGACGGACTGGGGGCTGCTGGGTGGGGGGTGCTGTTGTTTGAGACCAGGGTGCTGGGCAGGGGGACGGGCTGGGTGTCCCCCAGAAATGCCACAGCCGGTCCGTTAGTGAGGCGGCAGCTGTGGGCCTTTAAGGTTGCTGTGGAAACGGCGCTGCTCCTCACCGGGAGGAGCCTCCTGCTTTCCAGGCAGGGCCCCCCCATCTCTGCAGGAGGGAACCCCCACCCCGGGCACCTGGGGCTGCACGGACCGCCGTGTCTGCAGAGGGACACGGCGATGGCAGGGCTGTACGCGCGCGGGGGGTGGCCTTGGGTGTGTAGCCCCCTGCAGCACGGACCCCTCACCCCAGCTTGCCCTTGGCGTGGCCGGTGGTGCCAGGTAGGGCTGTGCATGCCTGGACACACCTGGAGCCACATGGACACGTATGGACACACGTGCGTCCTGACCTGCCCGTGCATCCCAGCCGTGCCCCCGTGCCCCTGGGGACCCTGTCCTTGCACCTCGGCTGGCACCTGGACCCGGCCTGGCACTGGGGCTCTGCTGCCTCCCCCCTGGCATGGCACGGGGCCCACGGGGAACAGAGTGTGCCGAGGCAGAGCCCCCGGCTGCAGCCCGGTGCCGTGCTCAGCTCTTGGAGTTTTAATGAGGTAAATTGTATAAAAAGCTCCGTTTGCCCTAAATGCCCATCCCTGCGTGAAGCTGCTGCGGTGCAGCGCGGGCACACCCCGGGAGCTGGGCAGGGGGCTACGGGGCTGGGCACACGCTCCCGGGCTGGGCACGTGGCAGCGGCAGGAGGAGGAGGAGGACGAAGGCGGTTTAGCACATTTGCAATCATTTCCCTCCTCCCCCCCAAGTTTACAGCTTACCTCAGCGGCTTATCAGCCTCCAATCTCATTAAATCAGGCAAATTGTAGCATCTGATATTTTATGGAGATTAAGGTGTGCGCCCAGACTCTATAATTATCGGCAAAGATGTATTTACAATACCTTGTTGCTAGTAAACAAAAAATAACTTCAGATCAAAGCTCTCTTACAGGGGAATAAATCTGCCCATCGAGCCCCGCTGCGGTGCACGGCAGGGAGACACCGGAGCCGCCCGGGGTGGGTTTGGCATCACGGGGGCACACACGGGGGGCGTTTCGGGGATGTCCCCGGTCCCACGTGGCCGTTTCGAGTCCCATGTGCTGGATCCATCCCCAGGGTCTTCCTTGCTGGCATCTCCCATGAGAGCCCGGTTGCACCCACCCCTCCGGCCAGGGCTCCACCGGGGATTTCCACCCCAGGGACCTCCCTGCTGAGACAAGTCCGGGATTCATGGGCACATGTGCGTTGCCCCTGGATTCCTCACGGCGGTGGGAGCGCTGCGGATTACCGATGTGGTGACGCTGGTTTATTGCTGCTTGAGGTGGATTTATCCGTGCGGCAGGGCCCGGGCTCGCTGCCGGTGTAAATCACCACGGCACGGCTGGCAGGAGCCTCAGTGCTGTGGCTGCATCCTGACAGGCCCTTGGCATTCCAGCCTCTCCGGGGGTTTCGTGGCCGGGCTCCCCGCGGGACCTTGCGCTCCACACCACGGATCGGCTGCCCCTTCTCCATCTCACTCTTGTGCCCACTGAAACGAGAATAAAATGGTGATAATGCTGCCGACGTCCTCTGGAAAGGGCTCTGAGGCAGATGAAAAGCCCTACTTAAGAGTGAGGCCATTATTATTAATAACTCGGAGTGAGGCTGTAAATTCAGCCGACACAGCTATTATGGGAAATGAACCTGCTCCCGTGCCGGATCGCGGGCTGCCAGGTGTGGGATGGGGATGGGCTCAGGAGAGCGGGGCTGGATGGCCCCATGGCTGCTGGCTGGGTCGTGTCCACAACTGCTGGGACAGCATGGTCAGAGGGGGCAAAACCTCTTGGCTGACACTGGCTCAGTCTGGGTGCTCTGGGATGATTTCTTGGCTTTTCTGGGAAGGCTGGAGGTGTGAGGGAGAGATCCTGGAGCACAGGTCTCCTCCCAGTGGGAAAGGAGTGACTGAGCTCTGCAACAAGGCTGAGACCTGGCCCAAGCTCAGGTCAGGAGTGATGCAGGATGTGAGGAGCATGGCCAGAGCCAGGTGCTGGGAGACGGGCCAGGGTGGTGCAGCTGGCCTGGACAGGACCCGCCGTGGCCATCCTGGGCTGACTGTGCCCATCTGGGGAGTGTCCAGGGCGGTATCCCACCTTGGCAAAGGTTGCATTAGAATAAAAATAACCTGGTGCCATTCAGCACCCATTGCCTGCAACGAGGTCAGCAGAAGGCAAAGAGCTGCCGTGGCTCCCATTCCATCGGGATGACTTCACCTCCAGCACTGCCACCCCAGAGCGGGGCAGCCCCGTGGCCAGCGGGTGCCCAGGGTGGCAGAGCTGGGCGTGGGGCCGGGCAGAGGGTGCTGTGGGGGTGTGGAGTGCCATGAGAGTGCCACACGGGTGTCACGGGGGTGTGGAGCAGCGGCCATGGGCTCGTGGTGCTGCCTGCACCCGGCTCAGGAGCTTCTGCGGGGGAACAAGCTTTGATATAAATATCTTTTTGCTCAGCACACGACCTACTTTCCAGACAATGCCATTAGCCTCCCGACTCCCTCATTCATCTTCTGCCATCCTCCCCCAGCCCGCCTCGCACTGGCACCCGCGCCAGCACGGCACACTGGCCATGGAGTGGTGAGCCAGGACGGGCACCTGGCTCGGTGGCACCGTGGGGACCCCGTGCTGGGCGTGGGGCCAGCCAGCAGCCCCGTTCCTGCAGCTGGCAGAGGGCTGTTCCTGCTGGTCCTCTGCCCCTGCTCTGGCTTTGTAGAGGGTGGCTGGGTCCCCTTGGTGGTTTCTCCACCCCATCCCACAGAATACTCAGATCTGTCTCCCTGTCTGCTGCCTCCAGCCCCATTCCCTGCAAAGTCCATGCCCTGGCTGGCAAACGGCCTCATCCAGGGACATCCTCACCCAGGCACAGCCCCGTTGGGTACATCCTGGTCGGGGCAAAGGTGAGCACAACGAAGCAGCCACGTGTTGGCTCAGGGCTGGCCCAGGGGCAGCGTGTGGGGTCGGGACCCCTCCTGAGCACCCCCAGAGCATCCCTGGTGCTGGGCCCACACACGTGGTTCATCCGAGGACGATGCTGCAGGAGCTCCCACGTGCTGGCAGAGGCTGTGCCGTGCAGCTGGCAGCCAGCGAGAGGCTGGTGGGATTAGGGGCAGGTTGGGCAGAGGGTGCCCGCTCCCACTGACATGACACTGCCCAGCCCCTGTGGCTCGTGGGGACAGCCCTGACACCATTTTTCCCCAAGAGCTGGAAACACCTCTCTGGGCCCACCACCCGCACACCTCCGTGCACCCCTGGGATGAGCCCCCGCTCCTCCCCTGCAGTTAAAATTAAATATTCAATTTGTATTGCTGGTAAATCCTGCAAATCTCTTTTATCTCTAAGCTGTTGTAGCAGGAATATTGGTGGTGTAATCTCCATGGGGGCTCATCCTGCTGCCCTTCACAGCTCCCTGGCTTGGACCACGCTCCCTTTTCCCCGCATTTCCCCCTGGGATGCTTCTGGCGGTGGAACAGGTCTCCAGTGCCAACAGCAGAGCATCCTATGGTGCCCATCCTGTGGGTGCTGCCGGCTTCGAGGACCAGGGTGTGTGTGGTCCCTAAATTGTGATGGAGGTGCTCTTGGCCCAGGTGATCCAGGTGGTCCCACCAGAACATCCCCCATGCCTGCCGTGCCCTCACTCACCAGCCATGCCCCCCCTCCCCTTGCTCTGTCCCCGCGCTAAGAGCATTGTGCAGAATTATGTATTTAAATATTTAGGTTTTCATCAGCTTTGCAAATTAAGCCCATCCATTAAAGCGGCAGTTTGGGTCCTCTGCTGGCAAGCTGGGCTGTGCCATGCCTCGGGCTCGCTGTGCTCATCCCAGCCCTGGCCCCAAGGGATGCAGCCTGGGAATGGGATGTGATGGCCCAGAGCATCCCTGCTGGCACAGGGACCGAGGGCTCCTCTTCCTTGCTGTTCCTGGAAACTCCGGCCCCTGTGGCCCTGCTGCAGGAAGAGCCGTGGGAGGGGATGGTGCTGTGAAGGGAACCGGTTGGGGTGGGTGTTTTTTGAGGTTGGAGTGGAGAGTGCCGCGTGCCAGGGAAAGCAGGATGAGGAGCAACGCTGCTGACAGGTGAGAGCCCTGGCTCAGCCAAGCACCCGGCAGGAGCAGAGCAGGGATGGAAGCGCCAGCCTGGCGGAGGCTCAGGGGGAATGAAGCTGGGGATGGAAGGGTCAGCCTGCCCAGGGGCTTGGAGGGAACGGGCAGGAGGTGGCCAGAGGTTGTCACTGCTGCCACGCTCAGTGCTGAGGCTGTGCTGCCCCGAGCTCACCAAAGAGGCTTTGGCGTGATCCCTGGCTTAAGTCATTACACAGCGTGGCCAGGGAGGTAAGTGGCTCTTTAAGCCTCGGCAGCATGGCCCGTCTGGTGGCTCCATGTGGGTGGGAGGGAAAAACGGGGGCGATGGGGAAATGGGGTTCATCCAGCACTGCTGCCAGCTGGGGCCCCTGGCACAGCCGCAGGGCCTGAGGGGGCTGCCACGGCCCCCAGTGCCTCTGGCACAGGCAGAGCTAACTCTTGGGCCATGCTGGAGCCCACCGCCCGCCTGGGGCACCGCTGGTCGCTGGAGTGAAGTGCCCGATGGGAATGTGGGCAGAGCCCCCAGGGCGAGTGCAGCGCAGGGGGATGTCCCTGCTTGTCCCTTCCCTTTGCTGCAGGTGAACATCAGGCTGCCGTCTCTCCATCTCCCTGGGCTCCCCAGTGTCACCTGCATGTCCCCCTTTCCCACCAAGCCCTGGAGCACACCGGAGGAGCGTGCCGGCTGCCGCTGGCCCCAGGCAGTGCGGGCAGATGTCGAGAGCGTCCACGGGAGGGGAGCTGTCCGTGGGCATCACCGCTGATGGGTGCTCATCTGTGCGGCTCAGCGCCCACGAACCCTGTGCCAGCTGGGGTGGGCTGGGGTCCCTGCAGCCCTGCCTGGCCTGGGGGTCCCTCCAAGGTGGTCTTCTGACTCAGTTGGCTGTGCTCCTGATGGTCTGGCAGTGGGGTCCCACCTCTGGCAGTCAGTGCCCCGTGTGCCATGTCGTGGCTCCTGTGGGCAGGAGGAGCATTGCGGCAGGGCCGAAGGGGCTGGGGGTGCCTGTGCCATGGGGCTTCTCACCCCTGCCAGCCCTTCCTCTGCCTGCACCTACCCAGGGATGCTGCCATGGCCCATTCCTCACGCCACCTCTTTCCTTCTCAGCCAGCTTCCTGGGATCTGGCCGCCAGGCCTGGGTGTTCCCTGTCCTAGAGGGCTTTTGAAGATGTGGCTCTTCCACCAAGATTGGGTTTGGGCTTTGCAGGGATGCAGTGCCAAACTCCTTCCTCCGCTGGCTTTGCCTTGGCAGCTCCAGGATGCTCCATCTCCCTTGCACACCCAGCACCGCAGCACGGCTCTTGACCCCAGAGAATCAGGTCTGGGGCCAGGGTGGGTGGTCCTGGGCTGCGTGTGCTGTGCAGGGAGGGGGTTCCTGTTCCCCCCGTGGTGGCAGCAGCCAGAGACACCGGTGTTGTGGCGGGGAGTCCCAGCGCTGGCGGCCGTGCCGGGATCCCTGGCAGCTGGGCGCGTCGTGGCCGTATTTCCTCGCTCTGCTCCAGGAGTAATTGCTCAGATGGGGACGTGGGGCAACTCCCATCCCTCTCCCGGCATGGTAATGAGTGAAGAAGACTCAAAGACAAATGGCTCATTAAGAAGCAGTGCTGCATTGCAGGATTTTTCATCCCACCAACCGCTGCATCAGCAGAGGCAGCACCTCTCGCGCTCGCTCTCCCAGCCCTGGAGAAGGAGCTGTCAGGCAGCTGGGGCTGGTGCCAAAATTAATCATGTGCTTAATAACGTGCCCGGCCCGTCGAACGGCCTGTCCTCAGCCTCCCGGCGTGTGGAGCGGGGCAGCCGCGCGGGACTGGAGCCCTGGGGCGCCGTGGATTTGGGTTTGGTGCCTGGGAAGCGCCCGTGCTCAGGGAGAAGGGATGTGCCAGGGCAGGGCTAAACCAGGGGAGATGCCCCCAGCCTGGGGCTGGCAGAGCCCCCCAGTTATGTTGGAGTGCTAGAGTGCCCCAGCTTTGTTGAGGTGCCGGGGTCCCCCAGATTTGTTGGGGTGCCAAAGCCCCCCAGCCCTATTGGGGTCCCAGCCAGCTGTGCTGGCTTCTGTGGCCTTCTCAGTGGCCTCGGTAAACACCTCTTACTCCACACACATTTGCAATTCCTCAGCTCATGTTCATCTTTCATGACTTTTTAAAAATCTTGCCTCATCCGTTTTTTCCAGCGGTGCCCGGTTGGATCCTGCCCCTTGCAGCCCTCTGCAGGCAGTGCCTGCCTGCAGCTGCTCTGTTTTCTTTTATTAACAGTAATTGGTTTTGATTTCCTGATTGCAGCCAGTGTATTTTCTGTGATCTTTGCATCCTGTTCACACTGTTTTCCTCTTTCTCTTTTCCTCTTTCCCTTTTTCCCCTTCCCCCTTTTCTCTTTCCTTTTCCTCTCTTTCCCTCTTTCCTTTCCTATTCCCTTTCCCTTTCTTCACCTTTCCACTTTCCCTTTCCCCTTTCTGTGCTAAATTAGGTGATCTCTTACTAAGCCCCTCTTTTTTTTTCTCCAGGCTGAGTAAATTTTACTAATTCAGCCTCATAAAATAACAGAGCAATTAGTAATAAAATAAAATGTTTGCTTTCCACAATCCTTCTCGCTTACAATGAGCGGGGAAAGAGTAAATAGATTAAAAGCACGGAGGAAACGACCTGGCGGTATTCCATATTTATTTTCTTCCGACGACCGTAGATCAAATTTGTTCAGCCCCTAAGTGGGAAAACCACTTTATTTTATTTTTTCCCCCAGCTCCAGCTCGCACGCGGTGCCGGGCACTCACGCTGCGTGTTTGTTCTCTCCCGCTTTCATCCCAAGCCATAAAGGTCCCCAGCAGGACCCAAGCTGGCAGAACCTTGCGTTAATTTGCAGAGCAGAACAGGCCGAGCTCGCGCCTCTCCCGGGCTGGAAGCTGGAAAAAAGTCCCTTTGCTGGCGCTGGAAAGCCGGGATGGCGGGAGGAGGCTTTGTGGAGCGAGATGCTGGATCTGGAGCAAATGAAAGTCAATGTTGAGGTGGCCGCTGGGCCAGCTCCAGCACCCGCTGGCAGGGAATTGCGTAACGGGATGGGGCTGGGGATGGTTTTGGGGCTAAACTGGGTGAAACACGTGGCCGTGGCCGTGCTGAGCTGTCCCCGTTGCTGTGCTGGTGTGGGGTGGCCTCAGGGGAGGATAGAAGGCTGGGCTGATAAAAAATACACAGGGAGGTGGGTTAGGCTGGTTTTGGGGATGAACACCCTTGCTTTGGCTTCATCCCACTCCTGTTCCTCCCCCAGAGCCTGCTGCCCCCGGGATTCCCAGTGTGGAGGAGCTGCTGCTGGTGGGGCCATGAGGACAGCATCCCCCTGAGCGCCGGGTGGTGAGTGCCACCAAGAGGCTTCACTGGGACCCTGGCATGGGCTGCCCATGGTGGGGCTGCTGGGGAAGGGCAGGGGGCCAGGACCCCCCGAGTGCAGGGCCATCAACCCCAATTCTGGGGCTTAGACCCGTAAGTGTTGGAAAACCCAGTCTTGCCCTGTGTCAGGGAGGTTTGCCAGACCCAGACACTGCGGTGGGGTTTTGATGTCCTCTCACCTCCCCGCTGGTGTTCCTGGAGCTGGAGGAAAGGCAGGAGGATCCTGGGTGCTATGGGGTCCCAGGGAAGCTCAGGCTCCTGGCAGGTCTGTCCTGAATCCTTGTAGCCCTGGGCCTCAGCACGGTGCTGCCTCCAAGGCAGGGATCTCATGGGGCAGCTGCTGGGAAGTGGAACTGCCTCTGCCAAGTGCTCCTACGGGAAATTAAACAGGAGGCTGAATTTCAGGATGGCCTGGAGCACCAGGGACTATGAGCCCCTCTCCTCCCTATGCTGACCCTCGCAATGGAGAGAGATGTCAGAGGGAGGTGGTGGTGGGGAGTCGCTGGTGGGAGTTTCTCCAGGCGCTGGATGCAATAAAGGCAAGGAGTGAGTTATTTGTAATGGTAATTATGCTCTTCCAGTTTATCCTAGCACATAATTGTGTGGGCGGTAGGTTCCCACTGGTGGTAATTACCCTGGTGTTAAATGGCACAAAACTCAGCTGGGCTGGGTTTTTCCCCCCCTGACTTCAATCTGTGCTTTGGTGGCACAAATCCCTCCATCCCAAGGGCCGCTCAGTGGATTGGCCTTTGGCGGGACGCAGCTCCAGCTCTCGGCCCTCTGCCCATGAGCCGCGCTCTGGCCGCCTGCCGCAGTCCCATGTGGGCCTCCTGCCCCCGCTGCCCTCCTGGGACAGGGCAGAGCAGTGGGCTCAGTGCCCTCTCCCACCCTCTGGCATGTGGGAACGGCAGAGCTGCGCTGCCTGTGCCGAGCCCCACGGGATCGCTCCCGACCCCTTCCCCACCCTGAGGTTGCCGTCAGGGAGCCCGGCTGGTCCCTGGGCATGGCGTAGACGCCTGTGTCGCCTTGGTGAGCTGGGACATGGATCCCTCACCACGGCACGTCCCCACCCGCTGCCAGCGCTCCACAGGTGCGGGGGAGCTGCGGCACTGCCTCGCCTGCGGTTCCGGCATTGTTGAATTCCTGCACCTGCCGAGCACAAAAGCCCGGCGGGCTCGTGCTGACGGGCTCCGCAGATATTTTGACTCCTTCTTGCCGCCGCGGCAGCAATATTTGGATCAGCTGAGAGCTTCCCTCCCTGAGCAGGAGATGATAGCTCAGCCTGCGGAGGCAGAGCTGGGCTGGGAGCCTGTCTGTCTGTCCGTCCTTCCATCCTGCTGCTCGATCCCAGGGCAGGGAGGCAGCTCCATCCCACGCTGCTGCTCCTGCTCCTCGCAGCAGCTCTCTCGGGAAGGGAGAGGCATCTTCTGTACCAGCTGCAGCATCCTTCCGTTCAGGTTAAGACGCAGCAATTAGGGAGCCTTGTCAGAGCAGGAGCGGGATCTGAGGATGGGGAGCGGTGCAGGACGGAGCCATCCAGCCTCAAAGCTGGGAAGGAAGGTGGTGGTGGCTTAGGGCAGATGTTCTCCCAGGGCCCTGTCTGCTGCTCAGGGCCAAAATGCCATTTCTGCCCACCCCCACACCCCTTGAGGACCTCCAGCCGCCCTCCCCTCCTGGGTTGCTTGGGGGCAAAACCCCCTCCCACACAGCCCTGGCCCTCCCAGTGTCCCTCGTTTCCAGTCTCCGTGGTCTAATCCCCATGTGCCACAGGGAACGTCCCACGGTCACCTTTCCCTGCAGCCAGTCTCGGAGAAGTGCTGTCCACAGCACCCTGCCCAAATATGATAACAAGAACGTTAACGATGCCTGTTAATTAGCTGAGATACTCCAGAGAATAAGTAATTTCCTCATTTGCAGTCAAAGCAAAGACAGAGCCTTTGAGGGACTGTAAGGCACACAAACCTCCATGGGTGCAGGCGGCTCTGGCGGCTGGCGCGGGCTCAGCCTGGCTCGATGCCGTCCGTCCTCCTGCTTTGGCCTGGCGCTGCCCCTCACACAACACAGCCACCTCTGCTCCTGGCTCCCCATCCAGAGGGCTTGCAGGGCAGGAGTGCCCTGGATCGTGGGTCTCCATCCACAACTCCATGTGGGGCTGGATGGAGACATCAGAGCGTGGCCCCCCCGTGCCCCACGGCAGCTCATTAGCGGCGCTGTGAATTGCAATGGCTGAAAAACTCAGCCAGAGCCGCTTTCTAATGGAGAAACACTTCAAAATATTTGGTGTTGGAGAAAAAACCAAGGATCTGCTGATGGCAGCGTGTCCTCCTTCGCTGTCTGCAGGCCCTGCTGCCTGCATCGTTGCCTGCAGCACCTTCTCCTTCCCACTGCCCCCTGAGCTGGGGGTAGCCCCGGGTGCCTGGCCCAGGCGCTCTGCTCCTGTCATCACATGGAAAGCCGGGAGTCTGGCGCTTCACAGGGCCTCACCCAGGGCTGAATCTTGCCCTGGAAGCTTTCCGGCCTCCTCAGCTGGTTCCTGTGATGTAGCCCCAATATTCTGCTGGTGGTGGGGTACAGATGGGATCTTAACACTGTCCCTGTCCCCACAGATGAGCCCGCAGGGGCATCCCTGCAAGATGCCGAAGCTATGGGGTGGGTGCTGAAATGATGAAGGGCTACCATGGGGAGCGTAGCCAGACACAGCCCTCCTCCGGCCACCGCTGCCGCTGCATCCCAGAGGACTGCGAGCATCCTGCTGACTACATCCCGCACGGCCCTGAGGGCCGGCCGCCGTACCTGCTCAGCCCCAGCGAGCCGTGTTCCCTGGAGCATCCCTACTGCCCGGCGCGGAGTCCCGGCGTGGCCAGCGAGTGCCCGGGCGGGCCCCTGAGCGAGCCGCCCTCCGCCAGCGCCAGCAGCACCTTCCCGAGGATGCATCACGCGCAGCAGCCCTACGACTCCTGCGACGAATGCATGGCGACCGCCCACCCTGCCAGCAAGATCAACCGCCTGCCCCCCACGCTGCTGGACCAGTTCGAGAAGCAGCTGCCGCTGCACCACGACGGCTTCCACACGCTGCAGTACCCCCGGGCCGGCGGCGCCGAGCCCCGCAGCGAGAGCCCCAGCCGCATCCGCCACCTCGTCCACTCCGTCCAGAAGCTCTTCGCCAAGTCCCACTCCCTGGAGGCGCCGGCCAAGCGGGACTACAACGGCGCCAAGATGGACGGCCGCGGGGACGGCTACCACCACCACCACCACCACCATCACCACCACCACCACCAGTCCCGCCACGGCAAGCGCAGCAAGAGCAAGGACCGTAAGGTGGACTCCCGGCACCGGTCCAAGATGTTGGGCTGGTGGAGCTCCGACGACAACCTGGACAGCGACAGCAGTTACATGGTGTCTGGCCGGCACGCCGCCGACCAGGGCACCCAGTACTGCGTGGACGCTCCCGAAAGTGCCTTCAGAGACTTGACCTTGAAGAGTCTAAAGGGCGGCGGGGAAGGAAAATGCCTGGCCTGTGCCGGCATGTCCATGTCTCTGGACGGCCAGACGCTCAAGAGGAGTGCCTGGCACACCATGACCGTCAGCCAGGCCCGTGAAGCCTACCCCAGCGCCGGCGGCACCGAGAAGACCTTGATGCTTCAGGAAGCAAAGGCCAAAGACCGAGCGTACCAGTACCTGCAGGTGAGGGGCTGGCAGGGTGAGGGCCTGGGGCTGACTGTGCCATGGGGCGAGCTGGGGCTCGGCCCCTCCATCCAGCAGTCTGGGGTGCTGTTGGGATGCTCCAGCTCTGCTCTGTGTCCCCAGCGCCTGTGCCCCATTCCCACGGTCCTGTGCTGGCCCCCACTGTCCCCTCAAAGCCCATCTGCTGCCTCCTTCCCTGTGCTGCATTTGGGGTCAGACCAGCTCTGTCAGCTCAGGGCCACCAGCAGCCCCGTGCCTGCTCCCTTCTTGCTGCTTTTATCCTGCCTGTGTGCCTGGCTGGGTGCCACTCCTTGCCTCATCACAGGGCTCCCTTCTAGGTCACCCCCCTTCCAATTAAAAGCTAATTAACTCTTCTCTCCCTTTCCCGGGGGAAGGAGACAGGGAGCAGCAATGCCGTGCTGGCTGGGGATGGGGGTGGCCGGGGCCCGTCTCCGCCAGCAGCGGGGGCATCAGGGCAGGGTGCTGGCCCCATCACCCTCGCCGTGGGCCCCGGGGGACAACATCCCCCTGCCACTGCCCTGTAAAGACCCCGTGGTGCTGGCGTCAGCAGCACGTGGCGGGACTGGTGCCCGATACGTCAAGCGGGTGCTGCGCTGGCATGGGTGGGATTTGGCCCCGACGCTCCTGCCGGGGGGGCTGTGAGGTGGGAGCTGCTGCGCCGCCCCGTGTTGTGGGAACGGGGAGCTGTGGCTGTGAGGAGGCATCTGCTTTCCTGGATTTTGGGGCTTTCCAAAGGGGTCAGAGCCTCCAGGGTCTGTCCCTGCAGCTCTGGGGCGAGTGGGGAGGGCAGGGGGGTCGGGCACATGGGCTGGCACATGGATTTGGGCCGGGCTTGGGCTGGCACATGGCTCGGCTCTGCATCCCACCTGTGGGACCCCGGCCACCGCGTCCTCCCACGCTTGCCTCCTGCTCCAGGTGCCGCAGGACGAGTGGAGCGGGTACCCGGCGGGCAAGGACGGGGAGATCCCGTGCCGGCGGATGCGCAGCGGCAGCTACATCAAGGCCATGGGCGACGAGGACAGCGCCGACTCGGACATCAGCGCCAAAGTGTTGCCCAGGGCGGCCACGCGGCGAGACAGCTACCGCCGCTCCTCCAGCGCCGACCAGGCCAGGACCAAGTAAGGGCTGTTGCCTCCCGGCCCCGTCCCAGCACTGCAGGCAGAAGCGGGGCCATCGGCCAGGGCTCCCTGGGAGGACAAGTGGCGTGTCCCTGCTCAAGGCAGTGTCCCCACTCACAGCACCATCCCTGCTCACGGCGCTGTCCCCGCTCACAGCCACACTCCCCAGCGCAGCAGCACTGAGCCCTGTCCCTGCTCTGTGTCAGGGCACTGGGGAGGACACGGCTGTGCTGGGCTTTCGGGGGGACCTGCTGCTGCAGCCACATGCAGAGCGTGGGGAGAAGGGGCATATTCAAAGGGAGATGACTGAGATGTGCTCCAGTCCCAGTGGGTGACAGTTTTGGGGGCAGCGAGGAGTGGGGACAGCAGCAGTGGCCGGCGGGAGCACCGCTGCGCTTCCAAATGCTCTGCTGGAATGTGTTGCTTTTGGTGCGATCCCTTCTATTCCCACTGTCTCTCATTAGGTTTGCAAGTAGGCACTATTCTGATTCATATATCTGTAACTGTCCCAGCTGCTGCACGCCACCACGAATGCTCCCGCGGGGACAGAGCTACGGGCGTTCCTTCACCACCGGCCAGGTACGTTCCATGGCACGGGTTTCACGGGGCAGGCTGGGGCGCGGATGTGGTGGATGTCGCTCCAGCATCCCTTTCCCTGGCTCAGCCTCACCCACCGCTCTCCCCAGATCAACGACGAGCTCAACCACCAGTTTGAGGCCGTCTGCGAGTCGGTTTTCGGCGAGGTGGAGTCGCAGGCCGTGGAGGCGCTGGACCTGCCCGGCTGCTTCCGCATGCGGAGCCACAGCTACCTGCGGGCCATCCAGGCGGGCTGCTCCCAGGACGACGACTGCCTCTCGCTCTTCTCCATGTCGGCCCCTCCCGGGCCGCCCATCACCAGCAGCATCCTGAAGCCCAGCACTTGTGAGTCCTGGGGGGTGGTGAGGGCTTGGCCGCGTGAGGGACCCGCACATCTCCCTGCCTGCTCACCCGGGCACCTGCCAAGGGCTGCTGCTGCCCTCCTCCTGTCCCTCGACCCTTATAGTGCCCGGCACAGGGTGTGATCATCCTGCTTGTCACTCAGTCCCAGTCAAGGGGCTGCTCTGTGTCCCCAGCACCCATTTGCCATCCCCTCCTTCCCTCCACTTCTGTCCCCATCTCTGCCCCTTGCTGGGTGCTGAAGCAATGTGGCCAGTGTGGGTCTGGGGTGTTTCCCATTCCCAAAAACTCACCAAACAGCCTCTCTGAGCTCCAGCTCGGATCTAACCCAGCTTAGGGGCAAACCCTGTGGGGCCATGATCCCCGTGCTGTGGGAGGAGATGGGCAGCTTTCCCCGGGGCCCCTGTTCGTGGCGGGAAATGAGCAAGTGTCTGTGTTTTCACATGCCTTTTCATCCTGCGCCTCTCCCACAACAGCCTTCAGTTACAGAAAAGCTCCACCTCCCATCCCTCCAGGAACCAAAGCCAAACCTCTCATCTCCGTCACGGCACAGAGCAGCACCGAGTCCACCCACGAGAGCTACCTGCCCAGCGAGGTCGCCCGCAGCCCCGCCTGGTCCAAAGATGCTGCGGCCCGCTGCAACTCGGCCGAGAGCCTGGAGAGCTCCAAGGTGACGGCCGTGGCCCTCGACTTGCCCCCGGTCCAGCCCCGTGCCGCTCCCAAGCCCTCCACGCTCATCATCAAGGCCATCCCAGGCCGGGAGGAGCTGCGGAGCTTGGCTCGGCAGCGGAAGTGGCGTCCCTCCATCGGCGTCCAGGTGGGCTCCGCTCCTCCCTGCGGGCTGCCCGAGTGGTGTGGGCGATGCTGAGCCACCACGCTGCATCCTGGGGCTGCTCTCCAGCGCTCTCCCTCTGCCCCTTGGCAGGTTGAGGCCGTCTCTGACTCGGATACGGAGAGCCGGAGCCAGAGGGAGTTCCACTCCATCGGGGTGCAGGTGGAGGAGGACAAAAGGTACCGCGTGGCTGGACTGGGCTGAGACTTGCCACTCTCGCTGCACGGAGGCATTGGGTTCCTGGGGGCTTCCTGAGCTCCGCACACCACCACTACCCCACAGCATCTTTTCCCTCTCCCCTCTGGCTGAAACCCCAGAGCTCAGCACCATCCCCATCCCAGCCCAGCTGCCCCCACCTGGGGCAGGCTCTGGCCTTTCCTTTGCCCTCGCTGCTGCTCAGGAAAGGGGCTGCCCTATTCCTGCCCTGTGCTGGGCTCAGCCCTTAGCTTTGAGCCCACGCCAGGTGCAGATGAAGCTTTGGGCATTTCTGCAACTAACCATGACATTTTGGCTGGGATGGGAATGCCAGGTGTTCCAGAACCTGCACGGCCTGCGGGAGGGGAGCTCCGGCATTGTGCCCATGCAGCTCGGTGCGCGCTCCTCTCCATCCTCGGTCCAGTGCTGGTAGCCATGGAAACAGGCTAAGAGCAGAGGAGATGAGGCACTTGGCAGATTGCAGCTGTCCCTGTGGCCCTGAATGCTCCGGGATCCACCCCGGCATCCCCAGCCCTATCCTGCATGTGGGCATCCCTCACCCTGCCCCTGCCGCTGCCGTACGTGGCGTGGGGAACAGGACAATCCCTGCTGGCCGCGAGGGTCCCCACGCTCTCCCTGTCTCCGCAGGCGAGCGCGCTTCAAGCGCTCCAACAGCGTGACGGCGGGCGTGCAGGCGGACCTGGAGCTCGAGGGCTTCACCGGCCTGGCCGTGGCCACCGAGGACAAAGCCCTGCAGTTTGGGCGGCCCTTCCAGCGGCACTCCTCGGAGCCCGAGTCGGGCCGGCAGTACGCCGTGTACAAGACGGTGCACACGCAGGGGCAGTGGGCGTACCGCGAGGATTACCAGCTGCAGTACGACACGGTGGAGGTGCCCCGGCGGGACGCCTGGATAGAGCGGGGCTCCCGCAGCCTCCCTGACTCCGGCCGCGCCTCCCCATGCCACCGCGACGGGGAGTGGTTCATCAAACTGCTGCAGGCAGAGGTTGAGAAGATGGAGGGCTGGTGCCAGCAGATGGAGAGGGAGGCGGAGGACTACGACCTGCCCGAGGAGAGTGAGTCGGGTGGGGTGTTGCAGCGAAGAGAGGGGCTGGGGACCCTGGAGAGCTGGGGGGGCACAGCCATAGTCCAGCAGTGCTCCTACCTTGGAGCATCTTCCCTGCCAAGGCTAAAGAGATTGGGTGAGGGCAAGAAACCCTCTGGGGCTGGAGGGGTCTGAAGGAGAGAAGAGACATGATGTGTTGGAGGGCTCTGAGCTGCTTGTGACTGTCTGCTCTCCCCCCCAGTCCTGGAGAAGATCCGGAGCGCGGTGGGCAGTGCCCAGCTCCTCATGTCACAGAAAGTGCAGCAGTTCTACCGCCTCTGCCAGCAGAACATGGTGAGTGTGGGCAGCGGTGCTGGGGGTCAGCTGTGGTGGGGAGGGGGGTGTCTGATACCCTCAGCCAGTGACTGTGTACCACCATGGGGGAGAGCTGGACACAGAGCCCCCCAGCACCGGGGTGGGATGGCCCCATGGCCAGCAGATGGACAAGGATGACACTCTGTTCCTCTGTCCTCACAGGATCCCAACGCATTCCCTGTGCCCACCTTCCAAGACCTGGCTGGCTTCTGGGACCTCCTGCAGCTCTCCATTGAGGATGTCAGCATGAAGTTTGGGGAGCTCCAGCAGCTCAAGGCCAATGGGTGGAAGATCATGGAGCCCAAGGTAAGGGCAGGGCTCTGCCACTGGCACTCGTCCCTGTCACCTCTCCCTCCCTCCTCACCCCCAAGCACGTCTGCACCCAAACCACTGCTGAGCTCTCACTGGTGACTGCTTTTAGGAAATTCTTGAAAAACAGAGCTGGGAAAAAGCGAGGCTAGAGAAGGGCTGTTCTCCCACTGAGGTATCCCAGCTGCCTGCAAAGGGCAGGGCAGGGCCCTGGCACGGGGTGGATAAAGGGATGTGCAGCCCTGCCTCGCAACACGTGGGAGGGTCTGTGGAGGCTCTCACCATGGCTTTGGCTTTGGCACCCACAGCAGGAGCTGTGGCAAGCCCGTTGGGATGCCCATTCCTGGGAGGTCGCAGCCTGAAGCCTCTGTTGTCTGTGCAGGAGGAGAAGAAGGTGCCTCCCCCGATACCAAAGAAGCCGCCGCGCTCCAAGGTGCACCCCGTGAAGGAGCGCTCCCTGGACTCGGTGGACCGGCAGCGGCAGGAGGCCCGCAAACGGCTCCTGGCAGCCAAGCGAGCGGCCTCCTTCCGCCAGAGCTCGGCCACTGAGAGCGCGGACAGCATCGAGATCTACATCCCCGAGGCGCAGACCCGGCTGTGACCGCAGCCTCCGCTTTTCTACCCGGACTGGACGGCGCGGCCGTAGCTCACTGTGATGGGGGGCCGCGGGGACACCCTGGGGCAGCTCTTGGCCCCACTCACAGCTTCTCTCTTTTCTATCTTAGCCCTTTCGTGGATCCGACGGCGGGCGAACGCAAAGCCCGGTTCTGCCCCGCCCCCTTGCCCCCCGCCCGCATGCCCCTGCCAGCCTCTCCTGGGGTCCGGGGCTCTCCCTCCCTCTGCCCTCCCTGGGGCTGTGTCCCAGCTTTCCGTCCCCTTCCCACTCCCCAGCCCTTCTGCACACCCGCCCCCGCATCCCAACCCAAAGAGAGGTGACCTTCAGCACCCGGCCCGGCCGGGCTGGAGGGGAGGGGGCTGCAGGCAGGCCCCCCCGCCTCTCTGTACTCAGTGCAATCCCCTGGTGTGTGGTGGGGACGGGCCCCCAGCCCCTGCCCAGCCACAGTCCCCCAGCCCTGCCCTGCCGGCACGAGGCTTTGGGACGTGGCAGGGACAAAGGGGTCCCCTCGCTGCTCCCCCCGCCTGCGGCTCAGGTGCCGTGGGGACCCAGGGCTCCCTCCCCTATATACATATATAAATATAACCCAAGGAATAAACCAGAAACTACACGTGACCAGCGCTGTGTCCTGCCTGGTGGGACGGGCCAGAGCAGCAGAAACCCCCGGTCACGGCGAGCCGCCCCGCTTCCCTCGCACGGAGCATCGCCATGCGCTTCTCCCCTTCCTGCTCAGCCCTCCTTCCCCTCAGTCCATCCCTCATCTGTCTGTCCTTCCCTCCTGCCAGCCTGGAGTCCAGGAGAACCTCTGCAATGTGGCACTAGCCAGGGACAGGCAATAGTCCCCCTGTGCCTTGCTGCAGGTGGGAGATGCTTCCCCAGTGAGCCTGTTCCCACCTGCAGTGACAAGGACCACACCTGGGCTTGGCACCAGTGGGTGGGACAGGAGTGTGGACATGGCCAGCATCTGCCCCTTGAGTGCGGAGCTAGAGACCCCCCGAGGGGGTCACCCCTTCCCCCTGAGCTCCCGGAGCCCTTCGGGATGGGACACCCCAGGATAGAGCTGTCATGTACCTGATGCCTCTCAGGGCCAAGGGACACTCTGGGATGTGGCTGTTCCCAGCTCCCCCATCACTGTGCACAGAGCCAGGAACAGGGTGGAGAGTCCCCTCCAGGGCAGAGCAGTGCGGTGGGGCAGGAGGCTGCATCTGCCTCATCCCTGTCCTTATCCCGGTTCTCCAAGCATTCTGTCCCCCTCAGTGTCCCTTTTGGTGGCAGAGGGGGAAAGACCCCACCCCCGTCCCTCACTCCGCCACGCCAGCAGCCCCACGCAGCATCACCAGCCACCCCCCAGGGCAGGGCCAGTGGGTGCCAGGTAGCTCCCAAAATCTGGGGCCAAACCTCGCCCAGGCCCTCAGGCAGGGCGGTGGGATCAGAGGCAGCTGGGGGACGCCTCGCTGGGGTCCCTCGCTCCTGGGGGTCCGTCGGTGCTAAACACCTCCGTGACGGCAGCGTCCACTCAGCTACCCAAAGCCCTTCCCCACCCCACTCCCCCTGCACCCCGGATTTAGGGATGTGCCTGGGAAGGGCCCCCGGCCCCCGCCCCGGCCAGCGCCGTGCAGTGACCGTGACACGTGGCTCCCTTTTTATTGTAACAAACCGCCGCAATTAATAAAGATGACTTTGGTTACTCCGGGCCAGCGGCCACTTCCCTGCGGGGACATGGCCGGCACCGGGCTCGCCTTTCACCTGTCTCCTCTCCTCTCGTGTCCGTGGGGTGGGAAATGGGTGTCTGTGGTGTGGGAAATTGGTGACCGTGGGGTGGGAGAGGGGCTTTTGCAGGTCTCCTCGTGGATCTCCCCATGGAGATCTCCCACGGGTCTCCCCATGGGTCTCTTCCAGTGCCTCTGAGTCTCTCCCCATGGACCTCCTCCTGTGAGTGTCTCTCTGTGGATCTCTCCCCATGGCTTCCCCCGTGACTCCCCCTGTGACTCCCCCACGTGAGTCTCCCATCATGACACTCTCTGTGACACCCCCGTGGGCGTCTCTCTGTGACACTCCTCGTGACTCCCGCATGGACGTCTCCCGGTGGCTCTGCTCGCCGAGACACCCCCTGTGACTCGTGCACGTCTCTGAATCGCCCCTGGGTTCTCCCCTGTGACTCTCCCTGTGAATCCTCCTGTGACTCCCTGTGTGTCCCACGCTGGGTGACACCCCGTGACGCTCCCCGGGGGTCTCGCCCTGTGGGTGTCTCCCCGCGGCTCCCCCCGTGACACCTCTCTGCTAACACCACTGTGGATGTCTCTCCGCGATCCCCTGTGCGTCTCTCTGTGACCTCCCCCGGCTTCTCCCGCGTGGCTCCCCGCGTGACACCCCCTTGTCTCCGGCATGACTCCCCACCGCGTTCCCCCCTTGTCCTCCCCCGCGTGTTCCCCGTGTTCCCCTCGTCTCCCCTGATGACTCC
>VWPU01000440.1:0-120036 GCA_013398955.1 Callaeas wilsoni
TGGGATGGGATGGGATGGGGGGCTGGCAGGGAAGAAGCAAACTTACAGCAATGATTTGAACATTATTTTCAACTGCAAGGATTTTTTTTTAAAAAGTATGACTTCTAGGTTTTCTTAATGTTACTATGACAACTTTCTCTACACTGAGTTGAAGTGTTTTAGGGATGCAAAAAAGCTCCTTGACCTTTGGCAAAATTTTAAATTCTCCAGAAGTGCTCTCCCTGTAGTATCCTAAGACTCAGATGAAACTTAAACAGATGAAATTCTGCCTTTTCAGTTATATCTGTTGAATTTCATTTGAGTCACTAGTACTACATATAGGACAAAAAAAATCCTTGTCCAGTAGTATTTAATATGGGTAAATCTCAGGTTTATTTAGATATACTTAAGTGGCTTAGCATTGTTATTAGAAGTCTAAAATCTAATTTCCAACACAAATTAATTTTGACACTCAGGAGCCTTGAAGTTGGCAATGCCTTTATCCCTGGAGCTAATTTTCACTAATGCTACTGCCCCTTTGAAAGTACACACTCAAACATAAACACCAGCACTATCCTCCAGAAAAAAAAACCCAAATAAACAGCAAAACCCCAAAACATTCACTGTGCAGATTGTCTTCAAGAGCATGCAACACTCTAATTAAAGACTTAGATGAACCTGGAAAACAAGATGTAGCTCGATGTCATTTTGCCAGCTATGGATCACACTAGACTAACCTGACAGCTTTTCTTCAATAGATTTTCAATACAGCGCAAGTGAGGTACAAAGGGAATCTTATCTAACAGGATTCCAGGAATGCATTACAGATGGTGTCACATTAGAACTCGCATTAAAGTCAGAAAGCCAGGATTAGCAGCTGAATTTAAAACATGCATGGAATTAAGGAGTTGAAGGAAAAGAAAATGACAGCAGTGAAAGGGAACACATCTGGTAAAAAAAAAGGTTATTTCAAATTCCCCAAGGATTACTCTCATGAAGTATATAATTTAGTACTCTTATCAATGGCGTGGACACAAATAGGAGTGAGAAAGTAACATTATCTTTAATAAAGAGGAAGATGAAGTTATCAGAGAGATGGAAATCTTGAGGACTGCAGTAGGAGAAGCAACAAAATTCAATTGCATAAAAAGAAAGTAATTTTCTTAACCAACTTGGAATTCAGGCTCAGAAAGCACCTGAAGAAAGGACATGAAGGAAAGGAAAGATGATCATAAAACTGTGATACAGACCCAAGAGATTATATTATGACATTAGGACACACCAAGTAAGAAAAATAATAGAATTCTACAAGACATTCTCTGGATCAATGCATAATAAACTTGTCAACTGTCTTCAAGAAAGAGCTATTTAAACTAGAATTAGTAGAGAACAAGATCCTCAGACTGAACAAGAAAACAATGAGCTGAAAATAAAGAGGGGTTTGGGTTGGTTGGTTTAGGGGAGGGGGTGTTAAATCTAAATATCTAAACAAAATAATTGCAACAAGTAGAGCCAAGGCTCTGAAGAGCTACTTTAAAGGATAAGGCTAACAACAACAAAAAAAAACCAGAACAAAACAAACCCAAACAAACAGGCAACACCTTGTTGTGAATATATGTAGGCTAGAAATGAGAAAAATCCAAACCATTAGATTAATGGTGTCTTTCACAATTTTCCAGACTGCTTTAAACATAAAGCTCACTAAATTAAAGAAAAGAATTACATGACATGGAATTTGCAGGATTAGGGGACAAAACTTGATGACATTAAAAGTTCTCTCCAGTTTGGAAGAATCCATCACCTTATATCATTTTAGGAAAAACGAGTAACCTCTTTTTACACCTAGCAATGAGAAAGCAGCAGATGTAGCTGATTTACATTTAAAACCTGTCTTCTGCAGTACAGGTCAATCTTTGTGTCCATAACAGTGACCTCAGGGAAAAAGCTTGCCATGACGCATAAGGAAAATACATTGTTCAGACACAAACCTTTTGAATTGGCTGCATATTTTCAGCATTATCAGTTCCTCATTATTTTGAGACTACTTGTAGACTTTAGAATCTATCTACAGCAAGAAAAAGTCATAGGAAATACAAAATAAAACTTTTCCTGATGAGAGTTGCTGACCTAAAATTTCGTAGTCTTTAACATACTGAGCATTCCTTATTCGCAATCCATTATCTATAGTGTATTCCAAAGTGTCAAATAAATACAGTGAAATAATGAATTACAGTTCTTGCTCTACAAAAAGGAAGATGTTGGAGATAGATGAGCAACATTATGTGTAGATATTAACACTTAGCAGTAATATCAGGAGTATAATTGAATGTATTTTTAATGGATACATCACCTGCTTATTTCAGGGGAAGATAGATGCCCAAAAGAAATTTTGTTCTCCCATCTCTGTTTCCTGTCACTATTTCTTTATTTAACTCTTAGCCTCCTCTTCTACTGCTATTTACAGTTCCTCTGTCCTCAGTGCTCATAGCTCTCCTTCTCCCAGCCCATTCCACTCTGCATTTGTGCATGTACTATTAGACAATATTTTAAATACCACACACACAAACTGCACCCACCCACCCTGAAGCTCATCCCCCTCAACAGGGTCCATATATATCCACATGTCACTGTTAAATTGCCCTCCCTTGATTCTGTGACGAATACAGACCTTGCAGCTTTCCACAATAAAAACTTTCCATCAGAATTTATAAAAACATTACAGGCAGGCCCACCTTCTGTCACTGTCACCGAGCTCCAAGCCACAGTGAAATAAGGCAACCATGAAGATTCCCAGGCCAACAGGAACCTTTGCTAGGAAGCCATATAGGCAGGAACAAAACTGCATGTGAAGCTGCCACCCGTGTCCCCAATGCACAGGAACACTGGCAGGAGGGCTCTGCTGAAGAAAACGCGCCCTGTCCTACACCAGACCCCAAGGGCAGGAGTCAGCCTGGCTCTCTGCGGGCTGGTTTCCCATATCAGCCCTTCCCTTACCAAGGCCTTGGCTTCCACTGTGAGCGCTTTGTAAAACAGGCACGCTGCCTGTAGCACAGAAACGGGCAATTCACTGGGCTTGGGCAATGTGAGAAACCCTGTCCCCGTGTCTCTTCTAGCCTGTGCAAGCAAACCTTGGGAATAACACTTTCTCCACTTGAAAAAAAATACTGCCTCATTTTGGCCTTCGCTTTCATCTGGAAAAAACATCCAACTTTAGGTACAACCTAACAAACATTAACAAACATTATTTAAGTGTACACCTTGCTCTGAAATATTGAACTTTCTAGCACACAAGCACAGACCTCCTGCTTCAGAAACAGCAGTGACACTGTAGGGTAAAGTACTGTAGTACACTGTAGGGTAAAGCCAAGAGAAGCAAAAAATCCACTTGAGCAGCTTTGCACAACATGTTTTCACATTCATCCTAGCTGATTTTAAGAAGCATTTTACAACTCAACCTGATTTAATAAACAAATAGCTTAAAATCATTTACCAATACCTAAATTGCTAAAATACCTTCTATTGGCTTTCTGAGAACATTTGATGCAAAGGCTGCCTGAGAAATGAAAAGTGCTGAGCCTCTGATTTGGAAATTTTGTTTCTCTTGGGCTGATGCACTACCCTTAATTTGAACTGCTGGCAGTAAACAACTTCAATGTGAGGGCTATTAAGAAACAATCATTCAGAGTAAGCCTCATGGGTGACAGAGACTGTGTTTCCAGGATTCAGTTAAAACTGAACAGACACAAATATGGAGAAAATGCAGCTCAGTGGAATGGATGGATGAGCCAGAAATAAAATCTGGATAACAAAATATTCTGATTTATGTGTGCGTAGTTTTAACAAGTACGTGTCATTAAAGTTGTGAGTAACCTACTAGAGACTCTTGTGACCTGTGGACATATTCCCGAACTTAAAAATAATTCCTAAATAGTTTTTAAGTCCTACTCTTAAAATGTTCTAGTATGAAAATGGAAGTGTTCTTTTCACCCACCATCCCAGTCTCTATCTTTTCATCCCTGTTTCTTTTATGAAAATCCAAAGAGATTTTGTAACAGAAAAATGAAACCGGTTTAGATATGGTAATGATCGAATGCCTTTTATCCTATATGTATGCAGAAATACCAGAAGTCAAACACTTCTAAGCCTTCCCCCCTACTCCCCTGAATACTCCCATAACAATTCTTTAAAACTCTGCTGCGGATTTTGAGGCAGACTAATGCAGTGGCTGTTTCATGGCATAGCCTGAGGCTACAAATGCTCCCAGCCCTCAAATGTTATCCTTCAAAGTTTTTAGAAGTTTCTCAATTCTTTGTTTAGCTATCACATGGAGTCTCAAACACAAGTTTCACACAAGCTAACACTCAAAATAATTAAAAATCCCTCTGCCTTTATAAATAATTCATTACAGAAAATACAACATATATGCTGACTTCATTTCATTGTCAAATCAGAGATGTGCATTTTGCTCATGGGCGTTGAAGGCCAGTTTCTCAATGAGTGCATAAACATCACTTGACTTCAAAAAAAGAGATTTAACACTGATTTATCCCATGTCAGTTTATAATTGTGGACAAACCAATTAAAACCTTGCAGTAGGGTTCCATCTGATTATGTTTCTGCATTTTACTTGGATGTTTAGAAACAAATAAGGAAAATTAACACAAGTGTCATGAAAGTCAGGAAACAGATACTTTTGATATAAGAACTACTTGATATTAAGGGAAAAGCAGAGTCCACCAGTATTTGGGGAACAGTTATCTGCCCGTACAGACACAATTTTATTTGGGTAGAGCAGTTATTCTTCTAAAATCAGAGCAAAAATATAGCATGAGCATTGCAGAAGGAATTAATAATATGACAAATCAACTGCTAATAAGAACAATACTTTTCAAAATAAATATATGATTTTCAAAGTTTTCATGTTCTAAAAGCATAATTAGCTAACAGGCATTAAATACTTAGATTTAGAAGCATGTTTTGAAAGCAAGCTTGGTTTGTAGCTGGACAAGAAAACAAAAAACAACTACAAACAACTAACCCAAAACCTTACATGTAAAATTAAGCGAGCAAACAAAAAAGCTGCACATTTTCTTTCTACTGCACACTCTATTTTTGAGTTATGGGTTGTCATGATGCAGGGTGGACTCACTCTGCTGACCTGCACCAACAGAAACTTCCCCAACTTCAAGGACTTTAAACTCTCAGTACTGTTCATGACACAGGTTTGGAGAAGATCTCTAATACTGCAGATTAATTACCAGTGCTTCTGATAGTGCTTCTACATTTCAGTATAAAAGCAGAATGAATCTAGCAACATGGATCTGTTTTACTATTGCCATTCAGAGCTCCGAGAGCAGTAAAACCCTTAAGAATCATATCAGTTCCAGGCTGCTACTCTGAAAGGCTACCAACAACAAAGGACAACTGAGATATAGATAAAAATATTATATTTTCCCCTCACTTCAAGGCTGTGAGAAGAAAATATTTTAAATAGGGTGCATCCCCTTCTCACAATAGTGAGAAGAAACACACAAAAGAAGGAAGAAAATATCTCAGTAAAATTCCTCCCTTTAAGTTAGAATGCAGCCAGGCGTGTAAGTGGCCAGAGACACCAGTTAAAGGATGGCCTGTGCAGAACCAACACCATCCACACTCTGCCTGAGGCATCCCATCATGGCCTGGAGGAGAGCCACTGCATAGCACAGCACTCACCTACGGGGATGCTCTGCAGCAGCTGATAAACAAACAAAAGCTCTGCCTCTAGTCCTATATATAGGACTATATATCGTTCTGGCTGTGAACTTGCCTATGGAACGAGAGTTTGCAATTCTTGACTCTAAAAATATCACCATTTTGTGCAAAGTAACCTTCACAACCGAAGGCCTACCTGCAAAATTAAAGACAAAAGAAATGTGGCTCATTAGGGACATAATGTGTCAAGTGAAACAATAACTAGGACAGATTCTATCTCTGTTATTATGGAATGATTCAGCTCTAATTTCACTGTCTTCCATGGTCTTAGCATCATTCATTAGTTTCCTGTGGATGTATTCCAGCATAAACAGGGTTAGAATCAGGGTCGTCCAAACAGATTATAACATGTCTTGCACAGGGCTATGGTAGTAACCATGCTGAATCACTCTGAGTTACTTGAAATTTTGACTTGGATCTATGTACACCCAATAAAGTACTGCTTGCATTTGTAGGATTGGCAAATGAAATTCTTTTTCAAAGACATTCCTTTTCAGCAGAACTAATGTTTCAGCTTTCACTAATCTGAAGCTTTCAGTTGTGATTAAGGAGATCAGCATCAAAACCAAATGAAAAATTGAGCAATTTTACTTCCTTGAGTTTAATAACTTCTTAATTTAAGATAGGATATTTATTTTCACATAAAGTATTGGCAATTTTTTGGCTTTGAATACCTTGCCTTTTAAAAATGAGGGAAAAAGCACTCCACTTGTGATTGCTTTGACGTTATATTACCCCATCACACAGAATAACTCAAGCTCTCCAGACCCAAGCTGACATTTAGAAAGCCAAATGATCAAGCCATGTCAGTAACTTAGCTCTGTTTCCAAGTATTTGGGTACTCTGCTTTCTTCTGTTTTTTCAATTGGACACAAAGACTATGAAACCTGTCCTCATTCTTCTTCTGCTTTACCATTTTAAAGACAACTTCTTCATATTTCTAATTATGATTGTTCAAAATGTTGAATAATGGAGTCCAGGAATTATGCAATAATCATAACATTGATTCAAGAAAAACTAGCAAGGAAAGTAAGCAATTCTAGTGCTACGGGATGAAAGAAAAAAATTGAAAATATGATCCTAAAGGATCATATTTTTTTAACCAGCCTCCCTGGCCCATCAGGTTCCCCACATTCAGCACTGGTGAGGCTGCAGCAAGTCCTGTGTTCAGTTTTGGGCTCCTCACTCCATGAAAGACATTGAGGTACTGGAAGACATCCAGAGAAGGGCAATGGAGCTGGGAAAGGGGCTGGAGCACAGGTCTGATGAGGAGCAGCTGAGGGAGCTGGAGGTGTTTAGCCCAGAGAAAGGCGGCTCAGGGTAGACCTCATCACTCTCTACAACCACCTGAAAGGGGGGTCTAGTCAGGTGGGGGTTGGTCTTTTTTAACTAACCAGTATCAAAGCTGTGCCTTGACTTGTTGCTGCAGATGCTTTATTTAAAGAAATTTCTCATAGTCTTATTACTGTGGCTGAGAAAATGAGAAGCAGTCCTTCTGAGAGCCTTTGTCAGGTTTCATGCTCATCATAAGCCAGCTGGTGCTTAAAATTAATTACAATTGGTTACCTTAGTAACACTAAATCATGCTTGAAAGTTTCAATATTGTTTATCCTTATAGGTTTCCACAGTAATCTCAGTTGCAATGGTAAAAGATTGAGGACCAAAGTTCAGCAGAAAAAGCAATCTAAACTGACCCCACCACTGAACCAGCACCCCTTTCTCTCTCCACCTTTCAAAAATGCATTTATAGCTTGGTGCATTCTGTTTTAAAACATCTGATCTTTGAGTATCTACCCTTAAAAGGCTGTTCATAAAATGCCTACTGTTCACATCAGATACCTACTGCTCAAGTCATAGATTCTTAGATCTCTGCTAAATTGATATTGATTTATGTTCAATTAAAAGCATAAGGTAACTGGGCTGAAAGCAGAGACTGAGGAGCTTGTTTTGTTGTTTTTAAATAGAGAAGAATAAAGCTACTTTTATATACATCAGGCCACTCTCAGCAGTCCAAATTCCCCCTCTACTTAGGATCAAGAAGTGTCAGAAGAATATTAAGTCTTACTCACTTGCTTAGGCTTGAAAATGAAATTTCATTTTACTGGTAAGATGGGCTTTGGCATGTACAGATTTTGCTGCAGGGTGAGAGGTGGAGGGTTGTAAACTTGGTACCAAAATGCTTGGGTATATTTTGATAACCCATTCTTTTCTACCTTAGGTTATAAAGGTCTTGAGGTAAAGATCTTACAACACAATTACCAAATTTAAAGCTTAATTTTCTACTTGCTACAGAACTAGTTTGAGACTTTCCTCTTAAGCTCTGAATAGTATAAAACACTACCACCTAACAGTTCTGGACAAAGCTTCTTCATATTACTGCAAACTGATGACTTTAGTCAATCAACTAGCTACGTCCCTGCAAAACATGAGCTGATACAGTCATACCCCTTACCCGAATTTTATCCTCTCCATCATGACATTTGCCTCATTTTCTGAAATACAAGGAAAAATTAGTCTTTTTTGGGTAAAGAACTACATTTTTTTCCTTCTACATCCAAGGCAATCCTAACACTGCATCCTGAGAGTAGTTTTCCACAGTTGCTTCTTGCTCTACAGCTTTTCTCACAAGAGCTCAGAGATGAGAAATTCCACTAGATTAACACAACCTCTCCTTACAGGTCTGTAGGAGAAAGCTGGGAAACAAAGCTCACGGTTTGAGCAAGTCATGAGTCTTGAGAGCTCAGCTATGTGGCAGAAGAGCACATAGCTAAGACTCAAGGTAAGAAAATCAGTGGTTAAACTTGTCAATAACAGACCTTTCAATTCTCACTTCTCCGTCTCCTTGTCAGTATCTCTTCCACACTGCTACCTGCTAAAACATTCAGAGTGAGATGTCTACTGTCTTCTCTTCCTAATCCATGTGCCTATCACCCATGATGAACAGCTGGAGTGGGAGCCACCACATTTGTGTGCTAGGGAGAGCACTCAGCAGAGCTCACATGCTCAGAACAGCAGAACTTCTCCTCCAGATCCTCTGGATAGCCTAACTTGGACTCGCACAGCCACCTCATGGACCATAAAGCAAATACCCAAATCAGGCATTCCCCTGCTAATGGGACCCAATACAGGCAGGTGCATGCATTGCCCCTCCAGAAAACTGAGAGAATTTCACCGAGTTCCCTGCTTCTTTTAGAGCCTGGAGTGAGGCTATAAAGAGTAAACTGCCAACTGCCGAGCTGAAGAATACAGTGACCTCCCTTGGTAAAAATACCAGTATATCAATTGACGCAAAATAACCTCTATTCAGAAGGTGAAGAATTCAATGCAATTAACCTGCTTTGCAGTCAAGGTATGTGTACAGGCAGAGCTCTGGCACTCATGATCAAAGCAAGTCAAAGGCATTTCTTGAAAAGCACTATTTAAAACATATCCCCTCTTTCACAGTAACAAATAAAAATGTGCTCTTTTCACTTTCCCACTTGCATAGAGAATTAGCACCAGAGAGACACAGGGGTCCATATTGGTCTAGAACAGCACATGAAGCACATTAAAATTCGTCTTTCTTTTCACACATTGTATAGAAGGTTTTTTCTATACAGAAGGTATTTCTTTTGCAACTAATGTAACAGGTGAAACCAGAATGCTTGACTATAAGAAACTATGCATTGAAGCGAAAGTGTAGAGTAGCTCAGCACTGACCTCTCCCTGCTCTTAGTGCTGCTCTCACTGGCACAGCAATAGAGAAAGAAGTAAGTAGGCTGATCAGCACAGAGTTGTAGGAACAAACCTGAGATGTACAGGGATAGAAAGTCCTCTATTGTCCAGCAGGAGGAGAAAGAGGGGAAGAAAAGGTTGCTATTAAAATAATACATTCCTCCTGAACAGAGACAAAACCACCGGAGTACCCAGTGGGTGAATTTAGGTGCACCTTCGCTTGAAGTGATCTATTCATAGAGCAGCCTGTCACTGCTTCATTAACTCTGCAGATCTGGGGTTGAGATGTACAGCACTGCTTTGCCTTTTAGATGCTACTCCATTCCAATGCAATCCTTTGTCACAATTAATATTAGTTAAGAACTAATCAACAAGAATAAAGATTGAAGAACTGAGTTATTGGAATTCATGTATTATGATACTGCAAGATTCAAAGGTTGACACAGTCTGCCAGATCCTGTGAAGTTTATTTGTTAAGTTCAAATCCAAGCCTTACCTAAAATTTTTCTAAAGCCTACCTTTCCTCATCTCCTTTTGTCCCCAAACATCTTTTCTTGGCTAAACACAGCTGTCAAGAGGAATGCGTAGTTTTACCCCTACAATACCTGTGCCACTGCAGTACTTACAAATAAAAGTAAATAAACAATGTTTAAAAGCTGGCCAATTTTTCATACAGCTCTTATGCAATCATAGAATCCATCAGCTACATTGCCATTTCAGCCAGAGACCACTTTATGAGAGAAACCACCAATCAAGTTGAAATTTCTACTAAGGGGGATGACATCTCAAAAAATTTGTCTTTGCTAATGAACTTCAAAACTACAGCTTGGGCTCAGATCTTCTATGTGACAGGCTAATATAGCACCTTGCCAGTCTACCTGGCTCTCCTTTTTTTGTTCTTAATCTTGTGCTGCACGTATGGGTATCTGCCCTCTGTGTGCACTGCTCATCAGATAACACTAGGTTGCTATAGTGATTGCTTAAAAAAGAGAAAAAAGTGAAAACTGAATTGTGGAGAACCCTGAGGCTAAAAGATGGATAAATTACCAATCCTGAAAATGAAACTTAAGTATCATTTTTCCTGAATTCTGCTGGAACTGTTTGTAAGGGAGTATATTCTCCTTTATGAAATAAAGGCAATTTGTTTCTCCTATTAAATTTTTCTGATCGGTACCTGTGTTGAAGTGATATCACAAAAAAGGGGTAAAGTGAAGCGGTGAAAAAAATTCTGTATATTAATTTTGTACTTACCCAAGATTTTTGTTTCAGGATCAAATGGAGTTAAAATTATCTTTATGTAACACAAAATGATATGAATCACAGGGAAGTTAAATAAGATGCCTGAGGCTAAAAAGGGTCATTACTCCCTGAAACCTGAACTCAATCACTATACATTACCATTTCAGGTAAAGATTTATATATTAAAGTCCTTAACAAAAATGTGGATGTACACAGACTCGAGCACTTCCTTAGGTAATGAACGTTTATACACTCATACACTGTTTATCGAGAGAACACAAAATTAGAACCAAATATCTAATCAAAGTAAGCATTTAAGGCCTTAAAATCCTTTAGTTTAAACCTAAATTGTCACATTTTCCCTCAGTGAAGCTGAAGAGCCTGACCTGCTCTGGAGTCTGGGCGTATACACCACCTACACAGCACTTCATCCACTGCCAAGCCCTTTGCCCCACCACAGCCCAGGAGAAAGGCAACAGCCTTTCTCTGACAGACCCTTAGGGAGAACTGAGAGTCCCACAGTGTTCAAAATGGTTCAGTGAAACCTCAGAACAGCAAGTCTCTACTCAACAAAAGAGGAGATAGAAACACAAGATGGGGCCCAAAGCCACTGACATAAAAGGCAGCATCAGCATCCCCTCAGGGAACCCTGTGGCTTTAAAGAGTTTCCGAGAGTTAAAACAATCGCTTGAAAGCTATGACTCAAACTAGCAGGCTTGCTGCAAGTACAATAATTAAGATTTTAGTAAAATCAACCCCAGAGATAGATATCAGGAGTAGCACCTATTTATAATATTCTATTATTGTTTTAGTCAAATATTCACTACTGCTCGGAACTTTCAGAGGCAGAGATGTCTCCAGATGCCTATGACATCAGGTTGGTTAATTATTTCAGGAACACAGACATATTTGAAGATAGTTCCATGGACAAATATGGGAAACTAATGCCTAAGTAAACCTTCATTACTGACCTCATTTCTTTTCAGTTCCATATACCAGAGGATTTAGCTGCATGTCACTAGCACCTTCCTCAGTGATCTTCATAGCTCTAATTTTAGTGGATTTAATCATCACACTAAGATTCTTTTTGCTTTAGAATTTCATCTACTGGGATATGTCAATGCTGGAAGCTAGTGATAAACACTCCAGCATCTGAAATTTGTACCAAAAGATCAAAACACTTAAATTGTCTGCTTGGAAACTGCTGGATTTTTTTGGTGCTATTTTAGTCCTTATTGGCAAGAAGTTTAGGGGAGAGTTCCTGCTTTTTGGGAGATGGGAAATTTGCAATAACTTTCATTTCATCCTTCCGTTTTCTTAATTAATGGTGGGTACTCTGTCGTTCAAGATACATAGCCTTTGTCCTGATCCTTGACTGAAAGAAGAAGCTTTAAGATAATGCATAAATTACCCGATAAGTAGACATCATGTCCCTGTCTGTAAGGCTAAACCAGCAGTGATTTAACCAGAGTATTCATAAAAAAGCGTGCTCTTAGGGAGAATATTCAAATACAAGCACTTTCTCGGATACTGAGAAAAGCCATTGAAATATCTCCTTTAGATCACACAGGAAGCCTGCCAGCCACTGGGAAATAAAAACCTTAATGTAATGAAGGAATCTAATCTGACAAATATTTAGGTAAAGTTTCTGGTTCATGGCACAATTTATTGTCATTCTCTCATTAGCTAATTTCAAAGCTTAACAAAAAGTGACCATTTAAGTTTACTACTTTATCTGAGTGGAAAAAAAAAATCAGTCTCTTCATTCTATGAAGGTTTTAAAAGTCAGAAACAGGGCAGGTGAGAAGGCAAAAGGAAGAAAAGAAACTATTTGGTAACAAGCAGGAGACTGTGAAGTCTGTTACAATTCCAAGACAAAAACTGCTACATTTTAAGTAGGTGACTTAAGGTACCTTGTGTAATTTACGGAGAGATGTGAGTTTAGAAGCACGTGTACCAGCCACAGAATTCCCTTCCTGTAACAAAATTAACTAAGGGTATTTAAAATGTAATTTCTTAATCTAAAACTGAATAAAAGCCATAATTTCTCTTATGGGTATTTACACATTTGAGATAAAGTGATTACACAATGAAAATTCTAAAAGCAATTACATCCGATACATTTATATTCCAGCCCAGAGATCGAGTACCTGTTGGTTGCCTTTCCTACAGAGAATTACTTGAAAGTTTTTGCATTCTCTCCTAGGGCTGAAATACAATAGGAATCCACAGAGAACATCAATTTTCTTTGCTTTTCTAATGTTTATGACTTCCCTGTAGTATTTATCAAGAAATATACAACTCCCCATAGTTAGAGCTGTGCAAGCTAACAGTAGGAATTCTTGGTGTTGATGGAGCTATTGATCATACAAACATTAAAATTATGTCTCCTGTAGTAAATGCCAATAAAACAGAGGTACATTAATCAGGAAATCAATAGGCTTGTCAATAGAAAGGCTAACTTTGACAATGTAATGCAGCAGGCAGACTGACTTGGATGGTGGACCAAAACACAAGTAACCCAGGCAGTGACCTTTTTGTTTGACTTCTGGCTGTGCTGCAGTACTGTAGGAGTATCCGGAACGCACAGAATGAAAGGAGAGAGGTAAGGAGTTAGCTGTTTAAATTGCTCCATAGGAACAAAATTTATTGCTACAGTGACCTTTAGTTGTTCACGAAAAAGAAAAAGATGAAAAAAAGGAAAAAACTACAACACCACAAACTGAAGGAAAATACCACCACCACCACCACCTAAAAACCAAAAGCAAAACACAAACCCAACACCCAAACTCCAAACTTCTAGGTCATGCTTTTCCATATCACTATGTGAACACCTTCGTATGGGTTAACTGAAATTGCGTATTCTAATCCCTGACCTTAGGAGATGGTATAGCTTAACTGAGCCCTGCACTCTGAATAAATATTTCTAATCTTCTCAGCCTGAGCACTGTGCTTTGGGAGAACTTAGCTTGTTTTCTCCATTTGTAGAAGGACACAAATTTACTGAACAAATATTTGAAAGTTTATATGTGAAAAAACCAGAATTATATGTAAGTTAATAGGGAAAGTTATTCTTCTGAGTTACTCTTAAATATTTTACCAAGTATTTGATGAAAAAGTATGTATTAGACAACAGAAAAACAGGTAGCAAACAGCAGTTTATTACAGACAAATTATAATTTTAAAAAAATATTGCCAAAACTTCTGTTATTTGAACTATCTACATGCAAATGCAACTTTGTAAAAAAAAAAATTATTTCACAAAGGGGGCAGTCAGAGAAGACTCCTGACATTCTGTAACTCTCTTCTCACTTGTATGTCTGGACCAATACACTGCAAAGCAATACACTTTTCAAATATGCATTATTACTCCTGATGTCCAAAATTAAAAATCATTGTTGCATCCAGGCAGGATATTTTCAGCCATATGAAACTGACTGCAAAAACAAAGATTACAAAAATAACTGTCCCAATCACCATCTTGAGTGTTCTCTCAAGCCAAACTGTCCTTGTTATGTTTTACTTTCCCACTACAATCTGGGAAGAAAACCTGGTCTGAATCTGGGTGAGAGTATCCAAATCAGAATTTTCCACAGTGCAGATCAAGCTTTTAATTAATTTATTTTAAACATTTCACAGCGGGGCAAAATCAATTCTCAATTATATAAATTCCATATACGGAATTGTTGCAGACTGGCCATTGCAGACCTGACCACTTCATCTTGTATTACTGCTGAATATATTGATTAAACAAAGACCAGAAGCTGACAGGAACTAAAGAGCCAGTGTTTGGGTATGGACGATTCTGTCCATCCAATTTCCGATCAATTACTAAGCTTCTGTCAGTGGAGTATTTCTTTTGAGGAGGAATAAAGAAAAAGAGAGATCTGCTCGCTGACTTGCTAAACAGTATTGAATTTATCAATCAGGCAGATTTATAAAACAGCAAATGGGCTATATGTGCTACCTAGTGTATTAGGTGTGCCTGAAAACAAAGGGGAAATAAATTTTACAAAAAGGTTTTGAGCTATCCAATACAAAAGCAATATCTACTAGAGAAGTAGCCCATGTGTGTATACACAGAGGCATGAAATAGGCCACGGATGTGGTGTCCAATACAATGTAGCAGCATTCATAATAATGTCAATATCATATGAGTCAGGCCCAAATGTAACCTCCCCCTTACAGGAAAAAAAGGGAAAGAAAAAACCCTAATGAAAGAGAAAAACACCAACTCTCATAAAGAAGCATGTTTCATCTTGGACTTATAATTTTACTACTCACTACACTGAAAAAATTAGCTAAAAAATAAAACGCTGTGGATTCACTTATAGATTCTTTTTGCATGCATGTTGAAATAAAATCTGATGATGTGATACTATCCAGAGTACACAGACATAGTGCAACATAAAGTTAATCCTGCATCTTGCTAATAAATTATATGTGGCGGCAAAGTTTAGATTCTTAAAATGATAGTGCAACACATCCTCAAATTTTATTCCTAAACTAAGTTCTGAAAGTGATATTATTTTCTCATTTTCTCAGCTAAAAACCCATCTTTTTGTCTCTCACAGCTCTTATTTTATCTCTTTTCCAGTCTGTGTTCCTTTTTTCTATTTGTGCTAAACATTAACAAAGTCATAACTAGTGAAAGCCCAGGCAACTACTTTTAGGGCAATTTCGTTTGATTGTATATAAGGTTATAGAAACATCCTGAAGTATCAGAAGTCCATTGCTTGCATCTTATGTTATTTCACATTCTTGAGGGAAATCTGGAGAGAATTCAGACAATCCCACTCAAATAATAATTCCAAAGTCAGATGCTTGATTCAGCAACAAAGTATGACTTTGTAAAAAAAATAAAGAACTTTTGGAACATTTGCTTCTTTAGGTGCATACAGACTTCATCACAACGGAGATTGACCCTGTAGCCTGATCTGATTTATCAAGAATGCTGATGATTGCCCGAGTGCTGCTGGAATACAAAACCATTCCGTGCCACTAGAAATGGGTCTTTTAACAAAGATTAATGTTGACCATTGTCATAACTTCTCTCTAGTTTTATTTACTTTTCTAACTGTGCTGGGATGTGGGACTGTGAAGCCATGCAGTTTTTAGACTCTCCAGTATTTTCTTATTAGATATCATCTTATTAGACAGGCTCCTCCACTTTATTTTTGGTCACCTCCCTTCCTTTTTAAGTATATTTCCACTTACACCTGGAATATGTTAATTTTTGTTGAAGATATTTATGGAGCAGCAGTCACTACACAATCTAGGTGCTATAAATTTATTTTTATTCTTACCACATTATTTCCTTCTCACACGCATATATGACCCAGTTATAGTGCAGAATACGTATTTCGTAGCTGAAAATAGCCCTGGTTTTGGAAACCAAGTTGGATAGAATCACTTTGGGAGCTAAGGTTATAAAGTTTTTTTCCCATAACAGGTAATTATAAGCATATTTATCACTCACATCTCACCACAGAAACATTCCAACAACCCAATCTTGACTTCAGCAAGTCAACAACAGGAATAGAGCCAGTCGACCTCTCTACTCAGCACTAGCCAGGCTTTATCTGTCTGGACTACTTTGTCTTTTTCTTCTCCCTCCAATTAAAAAAGAGTGGATAGAGGGTCCAAAGGAGGGTCACAAATTTCCCAAAGGGCTGAAGAACCTGTGCTTTGAGGAAAGACAGGAGTTAGATATTTTCATCCTGGAGAATAGAAGGCTTAAGTGGGAACAACATCACAGTTTTCCAGTGCTTAAAGGGCAGCTACAACGTGAAAGGAAGGTCTCTTGTCAAAGGGAGCCACATGGAGAGAACAAGGGACAATCTGTACAAGTTGCACCACGAGACATTTCACCTTGCTGTAAGAAAGAATTTTTTCTACAGTGAGAGCAACCAGTGACTGGAACAACCTTCCCAGGTACATGGTAGAATCCCCACCATTGGAGGTTTTCAAGATGGAACTGGACTGATATTAAATAATGTCACCTAGGTTCCTTTTCCACAAAATGCTCCACCAGGTGATCTTTCAGGGTGCCTTCAAACCTGGGCTGTTCTATGATTCTCTGATCAGAGCTTCAGCATGTCTGGGATGAGTTTGGGAGATCTTAAGACCTTTTGGCTCGAAAGAAAAGCTTGAAAGCAGCTTGTCATTTTTCAGTGTCTGTCACAGTGTCTCTACAGATTCCTACCTGCATTTTAGAGTCGTCCTTACTGCTCGTCACAGGAGACCCCATATGTGTGTCCACAGTACCCATAAAGCCAGAATGAGCTTAAGGAAACTTCACCTCTTCAACCTGGCTGCCCAAGCTGCATCCCTCTTCACAGGAGCAGTACAGAACAGAATGGACGGCTTCAAGTTGAACACACCACAATGATGTTTAATTCCTGAAAGGATCACTTCAGTTAACTGAAGTTACCACAGTTAATTGCCTATTAGAAGGTACATATAAAACTGCAAGGTGTGTCTTGGTAAACAAAAACAATGTATAATGATACATCATAAGAATATCATAACAAAACCAGACTGTTCAGAATTCCAATAAATTTGAGGTTAAAGATAAAAAAAGGAAAAAAAAAAGGCAACAATTACATACTCCCAGTGTAATTGCAAGGTTAATGAAGTTTGCTAAGAACACTGACTAAATAGTACAAAAACATTTGCATCCGATAGTAGAAAATTAATCTGAGATAATGGGTAAGGAGCCGTGTTTTGTGGGTCCAAAAAAGGAAAATACTTTTGGAAGTAAGAGGCAGAGACAACTGTTGTACATAAGGTGTCAAGATGACCTGAGGAAACACTTTAGATGACAGGTTCTAGAAAGAAAATATAACCAAGAAAGAAAGGTAACTAGTTTGAAGTTCAATTTCACTTTTCATTCTGTGCTACTCAAGCAAGCTCACAGAGTAAGAGAAGAAAAGGAGTTTCATACCAGGGCAGGAAAATAACAATTTCCTTCTTGACCCAATTATTACATTTCCTTCTTTCATTCCATAGATTTAACTAAAATTAACAAACCCTAGGAAATTAATTTAATGACCATATATATTAGTTAACAAATATAACTGAAATTGGATTGTGATGTACCAATAAAAATGTATTTTCATATATAATATAATAATTTAATATATAATAATTTTTTTCTTTGCATCAACACTATCCTGTGTAACTAGAAAACCTCTGAAAATGAACTTCCAGCTATTTGTGACCTCTCATTCAGAAACGCACCAATTTCAGTCATCATAACAGCTGCAAAGCAGTACGGATCTCTACAAGCTGGTCTACAAACTATTCAAAGAGAAACAGGAAACAAGATCCAGGGTCCGTTTTTGTGCAAAGATAGCTTTTTCTTCCTGCGTCTTCATTATTGAAAGCTTCTGGAGGAACTCACAAAACCCCTTCTGTATATTAAGTGTTTCATCACATCACACTCTTGCTGACAGGTAGATGTGGTAATTACCTGCAGAGCATCTGAAGGCTGAAGAATGAAATCTTGACTGCTAAAACTGTTATTTTTATTTACTTCACCAAACTACCTTAATAACTGAGCATCTGCCAACTGCAGTTACTGTGTTTGTCCTGCTGTTTATCATGGAAAGATTTAGGGCGGTAGATTACAAATTCTGGGGGTTTTTTGGTGGTGACAGATTGAATTATCTTACGAAAGAGGGTCTGTTTGGTGGGGGTTTTGAGTGTAATTCAGGAGTTAGGCAGAAATGTGTAGCTTTATAGTGTCTCACAGTACTTTCATGAAAACATGCATCCTGAGGTGGAAAAATATTATGAAAATGTATCAACATATTATCCCTATTTTTAACTGCATTAGAGGACAGGGAGGGTTTTGTAGGAAGTGATTCATTTAGAGGCTGATTTAAAACTTACAGATGACATTAACACACATAGACCTTAACTGAGACAGGAGTTCTGCTGCACTTGACAAATACATAGAAAAGAAATACATAGAAATACATAGAAAAGATTGGTAGATTGGGAAAAATTATCTTTAATCTTCATTTTATACATATAAAAAAGTAAAGGAAACATCAGGGGGCAGCAAAGGCCTCTAGGCAGGTAGAGAAGTAGACTAGGCAGGGTGTTTTCTCTACAGTAAAGCAAGATTCTGGAGGGTCTGAGAATGAAGTGAGAAAAAGTGGTTTATTTGTTTCTTCTGATTCCCCCTTAACTTCTCCAGCTGCTTACACATACCAGATTCCTACTTGCTATGTAGCAGCTGTAAGCCTGAAAAGAGGAATGATGCTATTTGGTCCAGTCCTAATGTATTTTCGTAGCCTAAAGAATTTAATTCCCAGATTAGCACAGCTAAATTCCTAACAAGTTATCTTACTGTGAGATCAGTCAGGTCAGTACTGAGTCAGGCTGCATTTTCAACTATTAGAATGCTGTAATCAAAAAGGAAGAGAATTCATTATTAGTAGGAAAATTAATGGTACCAATCCTGCACTGTCTGCAGCCAGAGCACATCTTGGGAACTGTGACAAAGCTTGTGCTTTCCAATTACAGTGTCCCAGGGGGAGTCATATTCCCCTTTAGCAGAAGTTCTATTTCAGAAGCCTTTTTGTTTATTTTTTATCTGATTTGGGTTCTTATGACCAAGAGGTTCATGGTATTTAAAAAATATAAACCTGTCCACATTAGAAGGTCTAATGGTAAGTACAACACCCTCATCTGATCTGCTATTTGTGTACAGCAAAACCAACACCTCTCACACTAGAGGAAACCAATGTGCACTTGTATTACCAGGCCAGCTTGAACCGACGCAGTCAAATGGGTTACACACGAGAGCTAATAGTGGTAGAAGCCCATCATGACCTTACAGACCATGAAATTCTTCATGATGGGCTGGTGAAAATAACTGAGTGAGTTTTTTTACTTATTTCAGCATACATGGCTACTAAAGGATTTTTAAAGCACTTCTGGTCAAATCCTTTTCAAGTGTTTGCCAGCTATTCTCCATAAAGCTATCAAACATAGTATTTCAGGAGGAAAATTTATCTAAAGGTGAGGTGAAGTGATTAATCCAGTGTCATACAGCATTGGAGGCTCTGCGGCACAGAAGTAAGATTCATTTGTTTCAGAAAATAACTGGCATTTATAATACATCTGATGAGATTATTTAGACAAATGATCTCATCAACATCAAAAATGGTTTCTGGAGTTATCTTGATGCAAGCACTTGGGTACTACAACCAAACTTTTCAAAACTGGCTTGTGGTACATAACAGATAAGAGCAGAGATCCCCATCCTAAAACCTCTTCATAATCTGAACTATTTTATCTTTGTGAAATATTGGTTGAAGAATAAGTGCAAGGCATATGCATGATCTTTGCAGTTGTAGCAGCTGCCCTGGATCCTTAAACTTTCATAAACTTAAATATCTTAAATATAAAAGAGGGAAAGCTAGGTACAAGGGATTCTAGACTCTCATGATGGAAGAGAATGTAACACCAAGAGGTGTTTTTACAAAAAAAAAGAGAAAAAAGAAGAGAAGGCAGGTATTGGCTCATATGGGAGCTGTGGAGCATGGAATAGATTCAATTTTATCTCCTGAAAATAGGCACACTTTGGCTGATTAGAGACCAAAGCAGTTATCTGCAAATGACTGTCTGGATTTATGCTGAATTTTGTCTCATCACTATTCTGCACTATATCTGTAGCCTGAGAGGAAAACAAAAACAAAAGTGGGGGACAGAAAATAAAAAGAGATCAGAAAGAAGAGAAAAGGCGCCACTTCTTTGCAACAGAAATGTATTCCTGCCAACCTTTTCTTCAAAACTATGGAGTTTATTTTGCAGGAGAAATGTCTGAAAGAAAGCTGCTGAAAAGTAACAGTCTAAACAGGGGTCATTTAGTTAAAAGTTTGAAAATCTTCTATGATAACCAAATTATTTTATACCTTGCATACATTTTCATTCACACAAAAGGCAAAAAGAACCCTCCCTCAGCACATCTTAAGAATGATATAATCATCATATTAGCTTTTCCTTATACTAAATGTGATATGAATCACATTCCTCTTACAATGCCTATATTTAGTTCTGCAATTTTTAAATTTAAATATTTTCTTTTAAAAATAAATGGCTCAAGCACAAGATTTCCTCTCATATCATATTGTGCTGACAGTTGAGCACATTAAGAAGACAAGGTTTTTTAAAATTTAACAGGCTAAACCAATACATTTTATTACCTGATCATTTCTACAATAACTTGTTTAAAACAAAGCTCCTCACAAATCCAGTTATCAATGGAAAACCTGCTCTTCTGAGCATGTGACGGTGATCCAAGTATCAAATTAGCAACATTGTCATAGATTTGGGTTATTGTTATTGTTGCCAACAATTTCATAACTTCATTTTTAAAGGTCAATTACTCCACAGCTGTTGATTGATACTAAACTAACATAATCTTTGTGCAGTTTAAATACTGTTGCACCTGTTTCCAATTGAATTATTAATGGCAATTGTCTATTGCAGTTAACTTTTCATTTGCTTCAGTACAAATGAAGATGACAACTGCATACAATGTCTGTCTCTTTTTAACTTTTATGCCTCATCTTTTAAATTCTATTCTTCTAAATTGTTTTACTTCAGATATGGAGACTTCAGAGATTTAAAGAAAAAGATCTTCTTGCTTGCATCTATTCCTTCCTATCCTTCTCTAGCACGTATTTTCTCCATACCTGACAGGTTCTCCATATTCAGAAACTGGTTATTAGTAGCAGATGCCTTTGCAGGAAACAGTTGCTATAAAGTCCATCAAATTTCTGTTCCAACACGTACCATTGAGCTATCCACCAGGACAGACTGGACAGAACACAGTTGGGCTTATTTAAACTACTAACACTGTATTTCATGTTACAGAATTAGTTCAGATTAGAATAGATTCAGAGAATAACAGGGGAGGAACCAAATGCTCCCTTTGTTCCTCTGCCTGTGTACCACTTTTAGTATAATTATCCAGTAAAAGGCATTTTATTTTGCATTTTCCTTCTGAGTCTGCATCTTCCACTGTCAGAAAAGACGGGCAGGCAGCGCTCTGAGCTGCAAGGACTGCTACACTGGATTGCCACAACCATGACTTACTCACTTGGTTTGTTTTCAGATGCCAATAATCACTGTCTTTAAGACCCAGAAAACATTGCATAAATGGTGACATTTTCATTAAGTTGCAATAAGATGATATATCGACCCCCAGCAATATTAAAAAACCCCCAAACTTTAGTAGAAAAATGGTTTGAATAGATAGGGAGGTTTTTGCCACAGAAAATGGAGTGCCTCAATAACAGCAGACACGGAAGTAGAAACCCTTCAGCAGTTCCTTTAGGTTTAAAATTTACAGAAATATATTAAATAGCTATGACATTTGTGATGCATTTCATTGAGATCACCACTTTGGTACAAAATTATTTTGTTGTGTTTTATGGGCTTAAATATTATGGATGTTTCAACACTGTCAAAGCCGTAATCTCTGTACTTCTTATTAACTTATTGAATTTAATGAATTGAAGTTGCTCTGTACCTTTCATTGAATAATGGTAGAACAAGTAATTACGTACATTTCAAGTGACTCAAATCATTACTTAAGTTTTAGGTAGTGTTCCAGCATGTTACCTAATCAAGCCTGTAGGTACTACTAATTTGTTGAAACAAATACCATTGTACATACTCCTCCTTTTACTAAATAAGTTAATTAGGATCTTCTTGTTACCTTAATCTTCAACAATGAAAACAGACTTGTCAATGTCTGTTAGTTGAGTAAAATCCCTATAATCTTGTGACTTTGTCTCTTAATGGCTAGGTATATTTTAAACCTCTAGAGTAGCCAAGTTAATTCCTCTGTATAATAGTCACTGCTGTAAAATTTTACTTTTACGGCATTCCAATTCTCAGAACCAATTAGCACACTTTATTACCCCATTTGGAACAGCTCCAAGTTTACAACCATATCGCTATACTTCATTATTACTTTATTTAAACAGTCTGACTTAGACCCTTGCTACTCTAAGGTGGTCTGCTATCAAATTCTGGAACTATTGCATATATTAAACAGATGTCAACACTACAGATTTTTAATTAGCTGCTCTTATTTTGTAACATTTACTCAGGCTCCCGAGTACTGGCACAATTTGGTGCCAGATAGATATGGCATCCTTCAAATTGGACAAGAGGAGAAAAGAGGTCATGGGAATGAAAATAATAAAAAGGTGCAAGTCAAGTTTAAATGAGGAATAGCTACAAGACGCTTTAGGTAATAGCTTGACAGCGTAAATGTGGCACACAATAGAGAGGTTTGTAGTCCACGGAAATCATGTTAAGTTTGTCCTTGGCTCTCAAGCACACAGAAACTCAGAGATTTTGATAAGTACCTTGATCTTGTAATTTGCAATCTGCTGCTATGGCAAAAGTAAATAATTAATCAAATCTCTTTTTCAGCAAAGTTCAAGGAAGTAGTCAGAAGAGTAGATTAAACATGTAGAGGAGGAGTAGTGCATCTCACCTATCCTTTTCCTCAAACCTGCAGTGATTTCTGTATTGTTACTCCAATGAAGGCTAAACAGATGAGCAAACTAGGTCATTCGGTGGCTCAGAAGTGTTGCCATTTATTTAGGGGATACCTCACCATTTGCAGTTGTGGTTTAGTTAAGAGTCAGAAGCCCAGTGTCATGGATACCCACCTCTGATAACCCTTTCTTAAAAGGTACATCTCCATGCCACTGGAAAAACAACCTGAGGACTCAGCAAGACATTTCTGGCAAACTCACTCACTGTTGTACTTTCTATGTTTTGGCCTTGTCAGTCCAAAAGAACTCTTCACTATAACTTTTGTTGCAACATTTCAGACTAGTTTAAAATAATTTCTAGAAAATGCAGTCCTAAGTTTGCCCATCGGAAAAGAAATTCAATAAAGAATTTTGCTGAGCTAAGTCAACATGATAGATATGAAATATTGCATCAAAAAGTAGAAATGAAAGAATACTATTTTCCTCATTTTTTAACTGACTGTACTTCTCTTTGCATTTTGAGGGAAAAGCATTGTGACATCCACAAAGGATCTGAAGATACAGCAATTGCACTTTCCTAACAGCAAAATCTTTAGGAGCCTAAGGGAAATTAAACTAGTTATTATTGTGTAGCAAGATAAAAGTTTGGATAATGAATGAGAAAGTTACTAGCAGCCTGCTTCCTGACCCATTGCTAAGGCAGCCAAGCTGAAAACATTTTTAGGTTGGGGATTATAATGTCAGAAACAAAAATATATTCATGGGTACTACTTTCTGTGGGCTGTCAGACATAGATGTTAGATGGGGCTTGCGGTTTTTTTTGCTTTCACATCGAAGGAGTCTACTTCCAGACGTTATGATGAGCCTCTACGGAAAACAGCAAACATATCTACTAATGCCACATATCTACTGATGTGGTACTTTATTTTCATTACTCCTTTGTGGTTAGTGAGGAGCCAGTTCTGACTTTTCTCATGCCACATCCTGAAAGACAGTAAAAACAAAGATTGGCAGGACCAGGCCATCCCATCCATATTAAAATCCCTCTTCTTCCTTCAGACTCAGGCTGTGAAGCAACCACTCTGGGAAGGTCCCTACTATGTAGTATTTCATCTCTGAAAGTGAGAAAGTCCTGTAGACTTTATGCAAAGTTGACAAAATTCCTAACAGCCTATAAGGGCCATCTCCTCTTTAACCAAACGTTCAGTCCCAGAGTCAGAAGGAACTAACCCAGCAGCACCTGAATTCAGGAATAAGAATCTACGTACTCTGACCCCTGAACGAGATCTGGAAGGAAGCTCAGCCCTGAAGACAGGACAGGCAATTGCATCACTGAAAGAGGCTCCATCCCCACGGCCTCCTAAAGGCAAATGCCAGCATGAAAACAACAGCCTCTTCGGAGGTGATAAAACATTAGCTCCTTTCCTGCAGAGGAAGGAAATTTCAACTGAGGAGGAGATAAATGAACTCCAAATAGACAAAATTCACCAGCAAAAAGGTCTGTGAAGTTAATAACTCCCACATGGATTTTCGAATTACCTTTGCAGGTTTTTATCTTCATAGAAAAATTCGAGAGCATGTAAACTTTGCTTCAAGTTACATTTTGAAAGACCTGCACAGTCTTACTGAATATGTTTCAAAGAACTAGCACAATTCAGCTAAGCTTTTAAACACATCAGGATACACAAAAGCTAAAACTTTACGCTTAATTTTAATCTATTTTCTGAAGTCAATAAATCTCACACGGCTGCACCAGGTTTACACATGCTTCTATCTCTGCCTTTCATTTCCATTTAAAAAATTGTTTATTAACGTGGTGACACATTTTTATCAAAGCTGAATATCACTACGGTTTTCAAGAGAATCAAATATCTACTGCTGTTGTGAAAACCAGGTAGCCTGAAAGATGAGTGACAAGACCTAAGCACCCTGCTAGAGGAAAAATCCTGATGTGCGAGTTCCTATTCTATCAGACCAGATAAACATCATGGAAAATATTTAATAAAATCACAAACTGGAGGAAAATTTGAAAATTGAGAGGAATTTATCAGATACACTGGAACGTGTGTAACTTTTAGTGCTGGTAGAACTGTTTTTCCCCATCTAAACTGCTTTTTTTTCCACACTAAAGACCTGATATTGACCTGATATTGATATGGATACACTACTCAAGTTTTCTCTCTCTGTTGGTTTACCTTACTAGTGATATAGTTATTTTAAAAAATCTGAAAGTTGGAGTGGCACTTTATAGTTTCAGAGACAGTAAAAATACAGAAGATAAGTATTTCTCAGAATTAGAGCCATTAAAATCTATGGTGATAGTTTCTTTTAAATTTTCTCAGTTATTTTGAATATTTTCTCATTCCCTTAAGGAAATCAATGTATGTCACAAAAATGTCAGTTGCTGACAACTGCAAAGATTTCAAAAAGTACAAAGTACTATGGTATCATATCAACTTGACTGCTAACTTTGTGGAATATGAAGAAAACATAAATAAAATTACTATTTTAAAACAAGCAGCCCTAAAGAAATTCATGTATTATGCTTGTAACCTGGTAACAAAACAAAACTTTCAATGAATGCAGGGTAAGCCTTGACATGGGAAATATTTCTGACAAATTTGATCATGTTTTGCTTGATTATAAGATTACTTAACTTAGCAATAAAATCTGAGATGCCTTTATTTAGTTTTAAAGGTTTCTTCCTCGCCCATCCCCCACACTTTAGCTTTGTTGTTTAAAATGACATAAAAATTATTTTTATCCCACAAAGCTCTCCAAATTTATCACATCAGCAGTCCAGTTTCCTCAGTCTATATATATATATTCAATTTTTTTTTGCTTTATAATATATCACGTGTCCATCCTATCTATCTCAGTTCCTAGAAATACAATAACAGCACGCTTACACCTTTTCTGCCAGGAAAATTGGATAGCATAAGAAGGAAAAATTCAGGTCAGCTTCAATTTTTTGGTTGAGAAATACGTAATGTAAAATTGGCAAGGCAGCAGTGAGGAAAACTGTGGGGAGATTCAGGAAGTAGGCCAGCAAAGAAAAGTATGTGTACCTCCTATAGCTGGTAAAAGGGTCAGGTAGAATATAAAGTGGGCAGAAAAAGATCAAACGGTAAAAAGCAATTAACCCCTTGGCACTGGGAATTGGGATTTCCTGACACCAACTGCTAATACTGGCCTTAGGGGGTTATAGGATCAAATAATAAGCCAAGTCCTGAAATAAAAGCTATCATTTTAGACAGTAAGGGAAGGCATTTCAAGCACATTCCAGGCTGCCAGACTAGCATGGTACAAGGGGAAAGGCATGGAGGAGAAACACACCAAAAGATAAATGGTAAAAATAGTTTTCCAGATTTGGAGTCAAACAGATTTCAACAAATCTTTTTTTTTTTCTCTCTGAATTAAACACAGCTTTGTCCTATATATCTGTGATCTGTGACCTCACCCAGCTCTTTTCTGATACACAGGGAGATTTAACCTCCATTTTTTGAGCAAGTTCCCTCTCATTTTGTGGCTGACTTCTGAACATTGTCTATGCTACCTGTAGGTAGTTTACTTAATTGCCTGAAACATTATGGTTCTTTTACTTTTCTCTGTCACAGAAGGGTTAAAAAAAGAGGAAAAAAAGAAGGCAAGTGACAACAGAGGAATTCCATAACAAAACCACCAACAATTGGTAGTCAACCAATCTACGAAACCACAGAATTCTAAGAGCAATAAAACTATGGTAGTTGTGGTAGAGGAGTTTTTTGGGTTTTTTTGTTTTTACGAAGGCTATTTTTTGTAGGACATCTCAGGAATTACACTTCTTAATGTTTAAAAAGTTACTAATTTATAGCTTTAAGTTACTCTTTTGCATAAAAATTGCTGGATTTTCAAACCAGTTGAGGATTTATAGTACGGAAACTCTTTTAGAGCAGAGGATGAAGCTGATTGTTTTTCTTCTGTGCAAACCAAGCACTAAGAACCTGTTATATAAATGCTGATCTTATCACAAAACTTCAGTGGGTGAAAATATTCTAGCCCTAATGAAATCAGTGAAATTTCCTTGATTCCCACTAGCTAAAAATCCAACACGGCTGCATTCTGAAATTTGCAACATTTTTCAATGACACTTAATCTCTTACCATTTAGAAGTATTATAGGAAAAATAACCTTTGACATCAGCTTCAGTGGTTTGTTTGAAATTTTGTTTATAGGTACAGGATTCTTTATCAACTATCTGTCTTCATGGAGGTGTAACAGAGATTAAGTGCCATGAGCCTGAGGGCAATTTAAAAAGGGCACAGAATCTGCTACTCCCTCACAGTTGCTTGCGTTTGGCCAAACCTTCTAGTGGGACCATTAATAACTGCCTACAAAACAGTTCCTCACAAGGTCTGCATTTCGGGCAGGAGATGCCATGAACTGGGTATCACCAAGGCCCAAAGGTTTTGTCCCATCTTACATCCCTTTGTACATCCCTTTGTATAATGCCCCATTACACATCCCTTTGTACAGTCACGGCTTCCGTTTGGAACTGTGCTCACTGAATTCAAGGAAAACCTGCCAATCATCTTCAGTGGTCCTGGTCCAGGCTCTGAGACAGCACTGGAAACAAAGAATTCTACAAGGATTAAGAGCAGTGGGAAAAAAGAAAAATGATAGAAAAGATACAGAAAGACATAACACAAATGTGAAAGAGAAAAGAGGAAAACAGACCAAGTGATAGAAAATCCCACTGTGATGCAGTACCATACAAAAGACAGTGAAAAGGTACCTATTCCATATTAACTGCTGCTCTACCAAAAGATAAAATCAAAAAAAAAAAAAAAGATGCCACTTGGCAAGAACAACACATCTTGAAGATCAAAAATCAAATGCAATACATTACATGGGTCTTTGCTAGGTGGTCTGAAAATATACAGAGAGTGGCACTCCATGCAAAGTTACAACGTGATTCTCTAGAACACTGACCACAAAATGGATCCCTGAGGAAAAGTATCTGCCAACAGCTTCCTTTCCCAAAGGGAATACCCAGCCAGCATGCTACGTTCCCTTTAAGCGCTCTACACAAACATTCTCTCAATGAAACCTCATATCTAATGCTTTGCCTCCCCAAACTTCTCTAATGAAGTCTAAAATAAATTATTTCCTGCTAGGCCAAAACAGAGCTAATAAGTATGAGTTTGATAAAATATTAAAAAATATTCAGATTATTATCAGGATCCTAGCATTCTTTACAATAATTGTTCTCCAAACCATATTTGAGAAGAAAGGAAATCCTGACCTCCTAGAGCCTGAGAACACAGTGTGACTCCTTTAAAGACCAAACAAAGTTATTAGAATATAAACTCTACCTTTGGGTTGCCACCAATTAACACCTTTGTTCTGAATTCAACAGTTTCCTAGAAAAGCAGGGGAAGAAGACAAATGAAAAAGATCACACAGTAAATGATCAAATAAATTTTAAAATATATGAAACACATATTTTACAAATATGTTAAGCTTATTTGAAGTTTCCTACAAATGACTCAGAGCCATACTATTTTATAAAAGTCTGCATGGAACTAAAACTTTTTTTTTTTAATTTGTATTATGCAAGCATATAGATGTTCTTATAATGCAAAACAGCTTTTCAGTGAATATTCTAGGCTCAGACTACACTGTTGTAGGAAATTGCATCACCATCCCGATATTGTCATTAAAAATCAGTTATCTGTTCTTCCACTGCATCCTTAGAGAAAGACAGTAGTCAGTATGATATAGAATTTAAATTCAGTGGACCAAAAGAACATAGGCACAAACTGACCATAAAGCTGAATCTTGATGTGAAGCATTTTGGAGGTGAGCCTGGAACTGTGTTCTCAAAGCACTGTTCTCTGTATGTACATTACCTTTTCTCTTATCTGTTTATCCTAAGAAGTTTAGTGATTAGAGGAGCACTGTATTCACAGTTCACCATTCCCTTCTCCCCCTCAGAGATATTTCAAAAGGGAGCGAAGCATTCCTGTCATACCAAGCAAACAGGCTTGCTTCTCTCCTCAGCAGCTGCTGCTGTGAAGACAGAGCTGCCTGGCATCTGCAACAAAGACAGGATGAAACTCATCATGACTCAGTTAAAGCATAAAAAATTCCACCTGTGTGCTGGTGATTGCTTAAAAAGGCTCACCCAAATTCCTGGGACAGCATGAACATGCATGTGCAAAATGAATTTAAAAACTTCAAGTGGAACTGACGTGATTCTCTCTCCATACTTCATCTTATACTGACGTTTTTACTTTTTAAAAAATTTTTACGGATATCTGAGATGGTCCTGCTGAAGTTGTACATGATCCCTCCCCAGGATTTTCAGCTTCACTCCCTATAACACCTCAAAATCATGCCCAATCATTCTCTTTGGAGACAACTCGGAGGAATTTTATATATACACTGTATGCTGGAAGTAAGTAAACTGGTACTCATTGCATGTAATAAAGCACATATATCACTGGTGACATGAAGATGAATTGAAAAAACCCAAATTCAATCACAGTTTTGGCACAAAGACTGAGGTGTTCCCGTCAAGTCATCTGCAAGCCTAACTTCTGCCCAATAACTCCTCTCCCCCCTAAATTTTGAAATTCTGTTTTTGAAATAATTTTTCCAAGCTATGAGAGGGTACTGATGCTGCATGATTAGCCCTTATGAATTCTGCCAAAGATTGTCTCTCCAAGGTATATTTCAAACAGAAATGTAAGTGCTTTGAACCAACTTTTGAAGGAAGGCCTTCTTGCTTCCCCACTGCCCACAATGATACATATTCTGGTACTCAAACCAGATCTGAATGCCAGTCACTGCTGCTACCAAAAGTCCTTTTCTACACAATTTTTTTAAAACTACAAGTGAGGTAAGGCCTCGTGACGAGATCGATCAACTGCAGTCCACAGATGGTTAAGAAATCTTAGTTGATCAGAAAAAAACACTTTGAACTGACTATCATGGAAAAGGAATACAAGCTAAATCAAAGGCTGCTTTCTTGTACCCCGGGGCAGAGGGTGAGAATTCCTTTTTGATGTCATAATTGCTAGTTAACAAACAAGGTGGTTAATGACAGACAGAAAGCTCCCAGCTTTACACCTAAGTCAGTTCCTGAACTGGTAAAAGTATTTACCACTATAAACTGCTCTCAACTTCTAGATGCAGTGCACAGAATCTTTTTTTATCACTGATGAATCTTATATTCAGAAAAATATCTCTTTCCCTGCCAGAAGCTCTTCATTCCACGGCTTTTAAAGGTCTACGACTCCTTCATCTGTTCAGGGTTGTAAATAATTGGAAGTCATGCTGTACTTGCAAAATATTTGTCATATGTAACCATAAAATAAACAAAATATATCACCAATTTCTAATCGAGATTGGTAGCTTAGCAATTCTAAAGTTTTATTCTAGAATGAATAAACCTGTAATCGCATAGTATAATTTGGCAGGGATCCCTTAGGAAACAGTATATGAATACACATCATATTATTCTAATTTCATGTAATATTTTCCAAATTATATTGGTATTTCTTCAGAAAGTTCAGAGAAAAAAATAGCATCTACACATATCTGTTTCAATACACATTTCCTTTTATACGTATTCTGGAGAAAAGATTTCCCTCCCGTAGTTATCCTTGGATTGCTGCAAAATGACAGCTATAATTATACAGGAGAACCTTCTACCTTCCCTGAAGGGCAGAAATTACAGCAGGAAACAGTCTGAAAACCAGCCAAATGCTTGTTTAAAACTGCTTGAATGCTTTGCAAGTGAGATATTTTTCAGCTGGGGCTCTTCTTTCAACCACACAGAACAATGGCTTATATAAATGCAAAACAGGTATGAGAAACAGGCAGCATGGTTTCCCCAATCTGAGGCTATTAACCATCTGACCCAGCATTGGCAGGATGCATCTCAAGAACGTCACCACTCCCTCTGACAGAGCCCAAGGACCAGGGAACATATTGTGAAAGATAAAGGGGCAAAACAAAAGTATAAAATCCTCCATCCTCCTAGGCAGAGAAATATATTGCAGTGAAACTTTTAAAGCATTTTTCCCTGTTTTACACAGCCTGCTTTTTACATAAAGGAAACAGGAGGACAAAGTCCTCTCTCACACACACAAAACCTTTAAAAAGCTGTTTGAAAAGCTTTACAATTTCAACAGAGGCTTCCTGCAGCCCTTTGAGAAGGCAAACAGTGCTTTTAAGTGCGATATTCTTATTCTTTTCAACTTGCAGATAAAATCCAAGTCTGATGGAGAGCATCCCCCACATGCACTAGTTTTGCAAGAGAAGTTAAATTTATCTCACTGAAAGCGTCATAAGCATGCAGTGGACAAGGAACCATATGTCAGAATATCACCACAGTAAAAGGAATACCATCAAGTCTGCAGATGTGAGCACAGCATCAGACAGATACATTTTAGCCAAGGTTATTAACAGAAACTACTTCAGTAATAGAGCAGTACAGTAACCATGCAAGCTCCTCACATGTGGATAAAGACAAGCAGATGATTATAAAGGTGGGATTAAATACCTAATTACCATGCCAAATAAAGATATTTTCTTCATTTAGGATCTAAGTTACCGGAATTTAATCTCTGATCTTAAAAACCCCAAGGAGTTTCCTTGCAAAGGATAGCACTTTTCCCTGTGGCCTTAGTTTCCCTGAACAGTTTCCATTCGTGCAGTGGAAACCTGGATGTGAAAATAAAGCAAGAGGCTTCTCACATCTCAATACATGCAAGCATTTCAATGGTACTTGCAGCTAGGCATTTCAACGGTGTATTGCCCGTGCCTAATTGCAAAATGCTGATTATCGTTTTTGACAGCACAGCATTACAAGAGGTGCTGGCAATGTTTACTCCTTTTTCTTCCTTCTGGCCAGGCAGTGTGGGTCTTACAGGCTGAATTCAGGTGAAGCATCAAGAAAAGCATGGAGGTATCACATCCTGTACCAACCATCAGGCACAACTCCTTTCGGTAGGAGCTTCTCTACTGCAGGTCTGAACTGGAACTAAGGCAAAGGTTCAACAAAATACATCGACTCTATGAGCCCTTACTGGTGTAAATTTAAACCATAAATTACCAGCTCTTCATTTCAACTGGGAGTTAGGCTGTGCCTAAACTTTAGCTCACAGGGTGAGGATTATGGTTCTTAACCATAATTAATTAATGAAAGGATGAAATTCACCAACACTTCTGTCTTCTGGGCATTCATGTAATGTATTTAATATGAGCTCATGGTTTCAAGCCTGTTGATTTTGCTGAAATAACATACACTCGATGTTCAAAATTTTAACTTCCATTCGGTTCCATGTCTACATTCTATAGAGTGTCTTTCACTGAAAAAATAGTTCTTTTCCTATACTGCTTGCCATGAGAACCATGAAATAGGCTGAGAGAGTACCATTTGGTTATATGCCAATATTTGCAACTAGAAAAAATTTAAAAAAAGAAAACCCAAACCAATGAAAAAATGTTATATAAAGTATTTGGAGAAAATCAGTCACTTGGTCTGTGCCACTGGCATTCATGTTATTTAACACAATTGCAGGCCAGATCAGGAAACCATAAAAGGTGACAGATCAAGAGTTTTTTAATTGGGTTTAAATTCAATATTTTCTGAAAGAATAGACATCATGTGCTGATCCCAGTGGCAATTATCCATTTGAAATAAAAAATTATTACCATATGAAAATACATCATATAAAGGGATAACTATGCTGTTTTAAACATGATTATTTCCAGCCTGTATTTCCACCTTATGTAATGCAAGTTACCCACTGATTAATCTTTAAGACCCAATTCCTATTTTAGCTCTAAGGGAGACATCGCTGAAGACATTTTCTTAACTTATTAAGGTAAATATGATGTATGGCATTAATCTAACAAGACACAGAATTATTTTAGGCATGCAGGAAATGAAAGTCAATTTCCACATGTATCAAAAATGCATGCAGGTTAAAACTTGCACAAAATTCACCTTGGAGAAGGCTAAAAATGAGTTACTCAGCTGATCTGGGAATATGAAATTAGACTTTGGTGAAATATTAGAATCCTTGTTTTGAAATATCTACAGATATAATCAAAGACTAAACATTATTAAAGCACAGCTACCATTCTTATTGAAGGAATTCTTATGCAAGGAATTCTTTTGATTTGTGATAAGTATATACCACATACGTTTGGGACAGTGACAGGAATTATTTCTGCATACATATGCCACATTTTTAATTATTTTGACTTCTGAGATGATCTCAGTTGGTTGGAGCAGGGTGCTGATAACACCAAGGTTGTGGCTTTGATCCCCACATGGGTCATTCACTTAAGAGCTGGACTCAATAGTCCTTGTGAATCCCTTCCAACTCAGAATATTCTGTGATTTATTTTAATTTTTAATTTAAATTCTGCCTGGACCACTTTTGAATATTCTCAAATCCAGAATACAGCAATTTTACTTAACTCACCCATATATTCTACTATTCTACAGTTGCACAATACTTCTCAGATCAAGATAATATTTAAGTTTACTGACAAATGCAACAAAGTTTAACTAAACATCTTTTCATATTTGGTGGCCAAATAAGTGAAAATTTGCCTTTTCACCTGTTTTCAGACCAACGACTGAAAAAATCTGCACCCATAAATACAATAAAAATCTGACAAAAAAAAGAGATTAAGTACTGAAAGAATAAACCAGCACACTGAGTCAAATGGAGGAAAAGAACAGTACAGACTTTTGTCAAGAGATGGATATTAAGACTACTTTTTATTTATTACACACATTTGCAACGTGCATCTGGTTTTTATATTAACCAATCCACTGTTTGCACACTGACTGGTTCCTACACTGTCCTATTCCACTGGACGGGGAGAACAAGCCCTCGCACTCTTATCTTTTGAAACAGTTTTTCTCACATTTACAGGAATCTAAACAGCTGCCTTCCCTGAAACCACAACAAGCATTACAAATGGCATGGCAGGGCAGCATGCCACTATCTATTCCATTGGGCACAGTGGCTTTCACCACAAGAAAGCCATTATCCTCTACTCTGCTAGGCATGAAAGGGTCATGACTTTCTGAAGTCAAGAATCTGTGCCCTCATTGAATTCCTACTCCAGTTTCTGTACTGTGCCTGAATGATCTTTATATACAGGCATATATCAGGCAGTTCTTAAGCTGCATAATTGTTTTTTTCAATCAAAATTCTGCCAGTTTTGGTTTTTCTCCAAAGAAATATCAATCCACATTTTAGGAGTACATGAAATCATTAAAGATATGCTTAAGAATCTGGGCATTTCCTTTGCTTCTTCTCTTTCTACTACAGTCATCATTGGGCTACCGAAAACAGCTCCTTATATTTCCTAGCCCATATTCATATTTCTGCAGAGAAGAATTGCATAAAGATTCTTCACTCATAAGACAGAAGCATTGGTATATTTGATTCATATAAGACAGCGAGTTAACAACCTTCAAGGGCAAAGGCAACACTGGTTTAACAAGATTTCATGGCAAGGTACATGAGTATTTAGTGCATAAAGGACAGGGTCAGACAAAACTGTCAGGAAGACTCTTCCTTTGAGCCATGAGGTTCAGAAAGGACCTCCTTGTGTTCTAAACACCTTCTGAGAGAGCAGTCTACAAGCAGATGGAAGCAGACCGTCCCAGAGTTGGTCAATGGTTTATGTCTAAAGTTCATATACACACAACCAATCCTTTCTACCTGTTAACTAGGACTTCGGAGTTTCAGCACTCTTAATTCTGACTTTGTTTACTGAGTAACTGATAAGGATTCTCTCAAACTTGAGAAGTAGAAAGCTTGAGAGGCACGCCACCCCTGCTCCAGGGGAGATCCTGGTGTGCAGCCCACTGCTGGGCAGGAGGCTGTGGGCTGTCTGTTCCTCATGGAGTGAGATAGAATCATATCTCGTCCCTGCGAGGTGCAAGACAGCCCTGGGCTGCTCTGTTGCCATTTGGCTCCCCAAAGTCCATCTTAAGCTGGATGCATACAGCCTTGCTGCCACTGGTGGTTATTGCTTACGTGGGGCAGGGCAGACAGCACCACAGAGTCACTGAACTGCTCAGGTATAAGAAACTCAAAGCAGTGGACCAGCAACAGGACCATTTATATTCTTGATGATTTTCAGATTAAAAATTTGCTAAACTATTGGTAGTCCTCATTTTTTATGCTCTTCTACTTGCCCCATTTGCCAGTTTTGTCTTTGTCTTCAGTGGGCTGAGGTGGGAATTTGCAATATATCAGATTGATACATCCGCACATCAAAACCCAGCCAGAACCAGCCAAATCCCATTGGATCTCAGTGGGGCATTTTTTCGTGTACAAGTTAATGAAGCTATTCATTATGTTACCATTAAAAAAAAAAAAGCAATTTTGGTGTAACTACTAACAGAATAAATGATCAAATACAGGAATGTGGTGGTAGATTTCTGGTAAATCCAAAGACAGCTTCAAAGATAATCTTCAAAGCAAAACCAGATTAAATGCCTGCACCAATAATGATTCAAAATCAAAGTGAGCTTATTTACATACTTCTTTATGCATTTCCTGCTACAATTTATTTACACATGAAACTACTTTGAGTGCAGAAAAGAGTGTCTTTTTATGGATTAAGATAATGAACTGTCAAAGTAACTTAAATTTGATATAGTCTGATGACATGAATGTTAATAAACAAGTAGTATACTTTATATGTTCATCCTATCAGATTTTGTACCACTTTTTATGTTTAAACAAGCTCCTATACAGTTGAAACTCAATTCATCTCCAAGGAGGAGGAGGCACCTGAAGGATGAATCTCTATTTGGCATTTCTGCTTTGCAATGAGACCACAGCTGGATGCCCACTGAACTTTAAACCATGGGCCAGGCTGGACGGGGCCCTGAACAACCTGATCGAGTAGGTGGCATCCCCACCCATGGCAGGGGAGTTGGAGGCTTCCTGCCTGAAAATACAATCTATTCAACACAAATTGGAAAGAAAGCAACGTCATAATGAATACTTTGTTTCATCTCTATTTATTATAAAGGTTATTCAGCATATCTTTGTAAGCTAAAACTAAACTCTGCATATCCAGATAAGAGGCATTCCCATTGTTTTCTCTAGGTATTTATAAAGGTGTATGTCCACGCATACAGAATTCAATGTAAGGTGGTGATCTCAAGTATGATCACGTAGAGAATTAAGAGCTGTCAATTCCCAATTTTGTGCTTAAATATACTGTTTTATTTAATGGGAAACCACTTTCCGAATTTAGTATAGAATCTCTGCAAAGTGTTCATTTTTGTTCAGCTTTTCAAATCCTCTCTATGGCAAGTGAGCGACTCAGAAAGAATTTTCAGTAAGTGGTATCAAGTGGGCCCAAAATACCCATTGACCTTGAAAGCAGAAAATGGAAACAGTCACTTCAAACGATGTAATTTGTATTCTCCAGTAGTGTTAGAATGAATATCATCCAGCTAATCTGTAGAACTCACAAACCATTATAATTTACCCTATGAAACAGATCATTGCCAGAAGAAGAACTGGCAATATTGGAGAAGTACTCTTTACTCAGCTTTTATACAACAGTCAAGAGATTTCTGACGTTCTCAGGGATGTAACCACCACAAATATTCTGGGAGTAAAGACACATCTCATACTGTTTCCAGAGATCAGAACAATACAAAACCACCTCCAGAACAATACAAAACCACCTCCAGACAGTGAGTGACAGCAATTTAAGAACAGTGAGGGTTTTTAAATAATCTATGCAATTTCAAAATACGAGGGTATTCAAGACTTAAGTAGGACCGAAAAATCAAGGACAGGTCAGTAATTTACATTTTACATTATCAAAATGCAATAAAAAATTTAATGGGTCAAAACAGCAAACTAAGAAAACCTTCCCTAAGCACAGATCAGCAGCGCTGGAAAGCCATTACACACAAATGGAAGGAGCAATCTCATTTCTTGAAGACAATAGTGGTATCAAAAAGAAAAATCCACCACCACAACCCACCCCATCCCTTAAAAGTAAAGTTCATATTTTATAAGCCTGTGTTAGAGGCCATGAGCACTTACTACCAGTAACAGTCTTGCTATGTAATCCTTCCCCTGCCTCTCAGAGGAGTATTGAACATATCCCTGTGTTAGCATGGTAACAAATATATGCTTCTTGTAGTTTCCAATCTAGATATGAATATTTTAAAACAAATTACTTCATCCTTATGATGCAAACTAAACTTTCACCTTTCACACAAAGCCTCCTTTTCTTCTCCCTCTCTCCTAATACACATCTATTTATAGAATGCAATCATATTAGCATTAGCACTTCTCCTGGCCTAAATAAGACAGGCTTTCATCTGCTCTCAGAGAATCAGCTCTTCCCTTCCTAGAAAGCACTGGCAGCACAACCATCCTCCTTTCCCAGTGGATATGGTTTTGCAGTGTTAATGTGGTATGGAAGGCAGCACACTCAGAGAATACACATGGCATTTTTCACAGACGGATATCTGGATCAAATGAAACACGTATCATCGATGCTGTCAGCTGCAAAGTAAAAATGGTAAGAATAATAGTGATGGTAATAACTCCAGAATCTACCTACAAATGTTGCTGTAAGTAGCAACATCCAGATGCAACGAAGTCTGGGGAAAGCATTCAAAATATTTTAACATAAATTTCTAAGCTTCTTCAATGAAAATATCTTATCTGATCTCAGGTCAAATTCTTCAAGGCTTCTAGCAGACACTGTTAATTTTAAGTTATGACCACAAATATCTCTTCATCTGAAAAAAGAAAATACACAACTTCCTACTAAAACTGTATATAATAGTGTCAAAAATTTTAACACAGCCAAGCTAATGAGAGATCAGAGATTCAACTCAGAATAAAGTACTTCTGGTTGGTTACCTTCTGAGATGTACTAAACCATGCAACTGAGGATGCTGCACACGAAATCACTCCACTATGGAACGAAAATACTATCACATTGAAAAATTATGAAAATCATTTACAACCAAGTTGGCTTGGTAATAAATCATGTGACATGCATCACCTATGGCAAAGAAACTGTTGGTATTACACAGAATTTATACTCTTGTTGTCAGGGAAGAGAAATCATTCTCAGAAGGGGTAGAGGAAAACACAGTGTACGCAGAGTTCTAATGAAATATATTGGAAATATTTATACAATAATTAATTTTAGCCTATGTACCAGTTGTTGCTATGATCACAATGTTATAATTTATTCTATTACTTTTAGTTCTGCTGTGTTAGAGTTGTAAAGTTTGAAGTATTCTCTGCTCTTTAGACAGAGCAAAGGCTATATTATTACTACTGTAGATTCTGGCTTAAAGGATGATTGTTACAAAGAATATTTGCTCTGGGGGCATACAAGGGTAGAAGATGAATAATGCAAACACAGGGAAGAAGAAATGCTCAGACAGAAGAAAGGCTTTGGGTTTCGCACACTAGTATGCAATACAAACTGGGAAATAAGTAGATAGTATCTAGCCCAGAGAGAGAGGGGTATACTGGCTCATAATGTCCAGACTGTTCCCATCAAGCAGACATGACTATCTCACAAAATTTCAAAATCCACTTAAATTTTGGTGGCTTCTTTGCAAATAGAGGGAGTGCATAAATTTTGTGACATAGTTTAAGGTGTTAAATTCCTCCAATCCTGTAAATATATTTTAAATATTTCCTTTTATAGTTGTTAGCTCCTAAAACAGTGCTATTCACAGACATCCTGCATTTTTTACAAAGCACTTTCTTTATAACATCACTTCTATTTCTTTCCAGTGTAGTGATGGCCAGTACATTGAAGCAATATTTCTCATACCTGAATGGAAATAAATACCGGTTTCTTCCCAGGTAGTATTGCTCTTGCTAAATACATCACATTCTTTAGCTGTCAATATGACAGCAGCTGCAAATGTCCCTCAACTGCAGGCTGATATGTCTTGAATGTGAATAAAAACAACTAAATGACTACATTTTAACAGATATAAACAAGGTAATGTACATGTTTGGTGCAACACATTTGCAGAAACATTCAAATAATTTAGGATCTCTGCATAGAGGCCCAGAAAAGCCTTAGTGCAGCTGCCAAGTCTAGTCCGAGATCTACTTTTTACAGACAACTCCTCAGATATTTTTGAATCCATATTGGGGTCCAAGTTTTGCTATTGTGTTATTTAGAATCTAGATTGATATTTGGCTGTAGGAAAAATACAGACATTTTATAGTCTTTCATAAGTGAAGTGCTGTTGACCACAAACAGCCCAAAGCGTTATGACTACAGGAGTTTTCATTGCATATATTTTCTTCAAGGCAAAACAATCCTATGGCTGTTCATTAAAAATTACTTAGGTTTACCACCTCTTTATATTCTGCCCACATCTCTTCCTTCTTTGACTAAAGCAGATTTATGGAAGAGCATAAAAGCATGGGCTTGACTTTAAAAATATATAAGTAATTGTTGGTGAAAACATGCTGGGAACAATATACAGTGTCTGTGCTTCTTCACTGGTTTGGATTAAATTTACTGCATTTTTAGGAGAAGACTTTGAAAACAATTATCTGAGTACATATCTTTGCATCCCCAATAATTTCTGTAGAACTGATGTCACATCAGAGGTGTGCCTAGGTGGACTTAATTCATCAAATAGATTTTAAAATCCAATCAAATGAAACTAAGCAGCTTTGGTCCTTAGGGACATATGGCAGTAAATGAAATACTTAACAATGAATGAAAGAGATAATAGCCATCACGAGACTACATTATTCTTAGACACATATGTATATAACATACAGAAAAGAAAATGCCTTGCACAGTATGAATAGTAAATTACCACCTCAGTAGATAAACTAATAAAAAAATATCAGCTGAAAGGTTTTCATTTCAGAAATGACAAAAATCTTTTAAGTGGGAAGAAAATGTGTTTTTAAATACATATTTCAACCTTCAAAATATGTGATTGTGATGTCAGCAAAAAAGAAATCTGTACAATAGAAAAAGTAGATGCGGTAGTAAGCTGTAAAAATGATACCGCAAGTATTGTCTTAAAAAGTATCCTTTGTTCTCCTCAATGGGTTACCATGAACCTCACTGAGATCAATGGGAGTAGTTCAGAAAGGCCTGAGCTGTTTACAGGGGATGACAACTTCAGGAGTTTGATATAAATAACAGCAGGAACCAGCACCTGCAACCACTTAGTAGCAATTCGATATTATCTACAAAAGATGTGGCTTTAATACACAGTAATATATTAATGCCTCTATCTCACAGCATAGTGCAAGTGAAAATATTAATGCCAGGATAAATGCAGGTTCAGAAATTGCTGACATTTGGAAAATAAACTACTTGACACTTGAACTCCTGAGTTAGTTTTACAATTTATATGAGGTGTCCAGAGCAGATGCAAGTTTATTAAAATGCACGTGCTATCACAAATCAAAGATTAAACCAATTCTGCAGATATTATAATTGAATTAAAACACGAAATATTCTTCTGCTGCACAATCTGAGTGGCTGTCATGTAAATTACCTGGTTTAAAACAAAATCAAGTAATAACTATCTGCAATTTGCAAGGAGAGACATTATGATTAGGCATCAGATATATTTTGCAAAAGAAGCCCCTTGACCTTTGGGCTTTTCTCTCACTTACCAGATGGGTTGGGATTTAACACTGGTATGATAGCAAAGGAACTGGGCCAATAAGGAATAAAAAAGCACAGTGGTTATAGCAAGATATATGTATGACTGACCCAAATTCACTGAAAGCTCTCATAACTAACAGCATAACCATTTTCAGCATCCAGCAAGAGCACAAGCAGACATATTTCAGCATTTTTGTCAGTTTCTCTTTTTATCCTTTTTCTCTAAAGGCTACACAAAACAATCAGGTAGGAAATTAAATGACTGTTTTAATTACTTTTTTTTTTTACTGATACAGCTATACTCTCTCACTTGGCTTATATTTTAGAATTTTTCATTCATTATTTTATTACTATTGGTCCCTTAAGATTGTCATATTGAGTTTTCCTAGTCTCTGAAGTAATGAATATTGTAATTAAATCTTGGTTAAAGGTAGTTCAGCCAAATGGTGCTCATTTCTTCCAAGCATCTGGTTGCCAATTCAACTTGTAGTTTGCTGGCTTTGATAATTCTTTGACCCTGATCAAAGAACTTTTTAATAGAGCTCTTAGTGGCTATTTATATGAGAAGATAAGAAATGAAGAACAAAACTACAGAAAAAGCTTATTAGGAACCAAAATTATGATGGGTTTTACCCCGTCTTACTCTCCTCTCCTTCAGAGTAATCGCAAGGATACAGAAGTGAAAACAGGTGGAGTTCACTAAAAAAGCCTGTTCATTGTCCCAAAGGGACTACAAATTACATTAACAGTTCAATCCTGTCCTCCCTAGTGCCATGGAACTCAGAGGTAGTTTCAAGTAAAGCAGAAGTCAGCCTACCTGGCAGATATATTAAAGTAGCTAGAATGTGAATACTTAAATTTAGTGAGAGCCTGCTATGCAGATGCGAGGAGCCATTACCACAGGAGAGATGAACTTTTGTCGTGATGTGCCTGTAACTCTTCCAGGTGCCGTGGAATCTCAGTCACATTACATCTTGGACAAAAATACATCAGGACAGGAGAGGAAGGAATGAGAAGGGACAGAGATTGTTCCGTAACACGGAATCCAAGGAGAGGTCTGCTAAGAAGTGCAATGGGGAAACAGCTGATCTCCAGTCAGCCTCACAGACAGAGGAACTGGCCTGTGAGAGCAGAGCTCTTATTGGAAGAAAGTGTTTCTCCAAAAATGACAACATGCTGAGCCATCACATTCTGTTTTCTTGCTGAAAGTACATCTATTTTCATGATCGTATAAACAGCAGAGTGTTACAGCAAACTAAAACAATCCTTAGTCAAGTAACAGAAAATAAGCCATTCCACCCATGTGCTCCTTCCACCACTGACAGCACTCGCAGAAACTCCACCCTAAACCAGCAGGAATATACCTGTAATGTTAAATATGGTATCTTTAAACAAATAAAGTCTTATAATCTACACTGTTAGAGATGTTTGCAACGTTGTCAGAAAGGATCTGGTGGGGGTTTTGGTTTTGGTTGTTTGGGGTTTTTAATCTTTATTTAAAGAAGCCTTTTGAGATCCATTTTTAAGGGATTACAGTTTGACAAACACTTCATCTGAATAAGAGCTTTCACAAACAAAACACATGGACTTCACTCCTTTCTCAGCATGAGCTTTGCTATTCTTGTCTTTTTGATTCCTAAATTGTCTTAAACATAGTGATACTGAGAAATAGGAGTTAAATAAATTATGCCCTTCCCCCCGGACAAAAAAAAGACCCAAAACCCAAACAGCTTCTGGAGAAAGATTTTCAAGTGGGAGTTTTGTAGTTCTAGCTAATTAAGGTGCAGTAGTTGTGCTTTCCAACCTTAGAGGAGTTACAGCACTGTCAGTGGGATATTGCTGCAAGCCCACAACTACCTCTCTTACAGGATTAGCTAAATAGCAAATCATGCTGTGTGCCTCTGGTATCGGGAGCTGCCTTGCAATGGCACTGTACCAACACTTCTAATACATTTCATTACGGGCACAAAAAACTACACTATGTATATACATTATACTCTTCCAATATTCCCAAGGTACTCTGTCCACTTCCAAGCATGTTTGTCTTTTTAATAATTCCAGTATTTCAGTAGGGATTAAACAATCTTTAAATAGCAAAGACGGTAACAAACTAAAAACAGGGCTCTACTAATAAAGAAGCAGCCTACATTATTTGGAAAAAAACACAGCTAATTAAAGTATTATAGAAAAGGGTCTATAACAGATGAAGGCTTGTAACAACTTTTGGCACAAATCAGAACCAACTACTGGCAATGAAACACCTGAAACCTCTTGAAGTGAGTTCTTACTGTATGGATAGAGTAAAAATAGTACTATGTAAGATCTTGCTCACCATTCAAAAATAATGCATGGAATAATTTCCTTTCTCCATTTCATCTATTTGTTTTCTTGAGATAATAAATTAAAATTCTATTGTCTACCATGGCTAATCACTTCAGTTTTATATATAAAAATCACAATAAAATATCACCCATACAACCTTAAAATATATCCACTTCCATACAACCAGATCAGCACACCTTGGATTGCTGAGATTTGATGGCTGACTAGGTATGTCATCAGCTTCTAGGACATATGTCAAATAGTCATCATCTTTTGAACTCTGGAGGGAAAAAAAATCTTCTATAGCAACAAAGGAATTTGAGCCTAGCATCTCTCCTTTTTGTCAAACTGCATAAGATATGAGAGGAGTCACCACCCCAGCTTTCATCAGTGCAGTTACAGCTTTAGATTGAACAAGCTACTAAAAGTGAGAACAGGAAAATGAAGCTTAGAACTCCTTATTCCATCCACAATTTTCCTTCTGAAAACTCTCCCCTAGAACCCAGAAGTCAGCTTTTCTGTCTTCTTGACAAGACTGCAGCTGTCTTATATGTCATGTATAAATTTCTGTTCCCCAGGATTAAACAAAACTTCCTTTTAATCTAAGGATGAATTTAAAATGGAACATGAAAACTATGCAGAAATATGGAAGTCGGGTTCACTGCTGACATTTGAATCAACGTCCCAAACCAAACCACCCAGCCTTAGCCCAATTTACAGTGATAAAATATTTATCGTGCACACATGTGCTGTAATGACCCGAAGCAGTTATGTTTTCAAAGAACATTAAGGAGAATATGATCCCTTCTGGTGCAATTGTTGTCTCTCTCCTATTAAGACTAACGAGAACAAATTCTACCCAATCCTAGACCAAGTGGAAAATTCAGTTAACTTGACAACGGAATGACAATGATATAATTAGCAAACCATACAGCTTCCAAAAGCTCACAATCCCTTCCATGTAATAAATAAAGGAAATTATTTTTAGTTCAGTGCATAAGACATTCTCAAACAGCATCATAGGAAACTGACCTTATAAAACAAATAATAGTAAAGATGACCCTCAGAAAAAATCAGTATAATGCAGCATATTTTTTTTCTAGCTTTCTTGCAATAGTTTATCTATAGTTTATAGTCCATCCTTCTGGTTCTGTGTTTTTACCTCAGTAATAAGGGGCAGGGGAGAGGGGAGAGTGTCTTTACTTTTTCCTGTAATACATACAATATGAAATGCTCAGGAATGCAGAGAAGGATGTCCTAATGGGGTTTTTTTACATTCTCACACACTGTTTCTCACAAGACTAAACCCAAGATGATGGATGGCACTTTCTCTACCTCATTGATAATTAGATTCCACTTATCTGTTCTATTTATTGCTCCCCTTAATGGTTTTGAACAGCAGAAATTTTGCCAAATAGCAAGACAAAGGCAAAAGTCTGAGCAAAATCTGACTTGTTCAAAGTCAAAACAGCAGTAAAAAAATAATTTGGAAAGAAGTTTATCTGAAAGACCAGCAGGTTTCTAGCCTCTTGTAGATCAATTTTACCCCAAACAAATATACCCCAGGTTCCCTGACTACCTGGGGAACATTTCCCAGGAAGTTTCAAAAGCAGGAATTGCTCCATGTTTTTTCAAGTTGCATTCAAATCTTAATGTTTTCCCTAATAATACAGTATTCTGTTATGTTCCCTTCCGGCTTTCACCAAGATTAGGAAACAACACATAACTTGGGTAATTGAATGTATCCATTAGGTAGGTAATTAGACCAAAAAAAAAGAGTATAAAAAAAGAAACTGAACATGCAGTTAATTGAAGTCACTGGGGTTTTGGTGCTGGGACAGACAAACTGCTGGCAGAAAATCACAATTAGAGCCACGGCTGAAGGCTTTTAAGGTAACAGTTGCACCCACGGAAATTTCTCTTGAACCAGAAAAATGCTGGATTAACTCATTCTATCAGAAATAACACAACCCCCTCCACATAGCTGAAAAAAACAAACAAGACAGACCTGAAGTCTTATTATTCTCAGTTACTGTTACTAATTCGTCTCATACCTCAGGATTGCTTCACCAACACGTGTTATGCCTTTTTATTCCAAATCATCATGCTGAAGAGTGTCCAGATTTCTCTCCCTCAAGATTCCTGCAGAAGAAAAAGTGGCAGAATAAAATTATATTTCTTATCCTTCTTTCATTTAGCTTTATTACTTAGAAACAAGATTTATTTCAAATTTTATACAGAAGTTTTTAGTTTTGGGGTAAGAGATGAAGGGTTTTTTTTAATGAAAGCATGTTTCTGAATATGTATATAATCGTATACTCCCACAGAGCAATGGTACATTCAAGAAAATGCAGAGCAGTTTATAAATTTTCAAGTAAAGGAGAAGTACAAAGAACAAGAGAAAATATATAATTTGTCAAACTGGAATTTGGCTAGTCAGTCCCAGTCCTTCCCAAAAATGTACATATGGTGGGAAGAGGAGGGCATACTATGTTACATGTGATCAATTTTAGCTTGGCACTTCACATAAGTAAACCATACTCCTTTTAAAATTGGTGCTCAAAGCATCTATATTTTTTAAGATTTAAATATACCAAAAACATATCTTCCATGAGAGATTACTTAGTTGTGTTTGAAAACCTGCATATATAAGTATGTAAAATTTTTTAGTTTGTTTTTCCATGGAAACAGTAAGGCAATGACACTGAGGAGTTTGACTTTCTATTTCCATTTGCTGCCAGCCTTTGAGAATGATACAATGCCTTATTCTGTGAACTCCATCCTCATTATAATGTCACACTTGGGAGTCAAATGTTTTAATCATTACAGAGGATGTAGCAATTCAAGTGGTCATAATGAGATTAATAAAGCAAGAAGGTCCTTCAGATAGAACCTTATGTCATGTTAGGCCTTATTAGAAGAAGAAAGTATCTTGCTGCTGTGCAGCATAATCTGAAGGGAATGTCAATAATTGACACCTGGTTGTTCATTAATTGTGATTCACTGCTTTGAGAAATTTATTTTATATCCAGGAAACCAGAACCCTGGAACTTACTTCATTTAGGATGCTGCAAATTCATACCACGCTACAGCAAATTTCAGGATGCCAAAAGTTTCTGGAAGGTTCCGCTAATTAAGGTGTTCAGTACTGGGTGGGAATACAGTTGGCCACTCCTGACCTGCCAGCGTAACAGCTTTGCCGATCTGCAAACAGATAATGTATTCCTCAGCTGGCTCCGAGTCCTGAAGCCATAAATCGGCTTTTCCTCTGCCGGGAAGAACGCTATCCTCACGTTAATTAATCCCTTTAAAACACACTCCCGGCATGCCAGGGCCCTGGTTAGCATATTTGTTGTACATTCACAAGCCCGTGAGTGAAAATATTTTTAAGCTTCACTAAATTTACAGCTAGCTGGTAATCCATGTGTTTAGCATAGCTGCCAATATTCAAATGGCAGCTGAGAGAATCTGGTGGCCAAATGAACCCTCCCCAATATCAGGTTTTGCGTCTAAGCAAACACCAGTACCAGTTGTGCTGGTCAGGGCTGGGCTGTGCTGCCCGGCGGCTGGGCAGGCCCATGGAGCCAGGGGCAGGGAAGGGCTTTTCCCTGTTGCACCCCCTGACGCTGGATCTGAGAAGCACCAGCATGCCGGGGCTTTCCCAGCTGCGGCACTCGCAAAGCCGGAGCCGCAGCAGGGAGGCCGCAGGCAGGAGGCCGCCGGACACAGCAGAAGCGGCCCCGGCCAAGGCGGGCCCGGCCGGCGCTCGGGGCCCTGCCCTGCGCGGACAAGGCGGGCAACGGGCCGCTACTGCCGACAGCGAAATGCTGGGCTTTAACTCCCTCTGCTCCGCCACGGAGCCCTGGGCTCGCTCAGGAGCACAGCAAAGCCACCACAAACGCCACAACCCCTCAGGATTCTGCGCCAAAAATAAGAAAAATATCTTACCAGTGTGCTTCTTTTTTCCTGTCTAATCTTGTCTCATGACAACCTGAACGGTTTCAGGTGAGGCTCAGGCTCATATTTCCTTTTCATCATGCATGGCCATCACTTCACCCGGTAAGTGATTGATTTTTATAGCCAATGCAATTTTCCCAATCAGCGACACTATGATTGTAAAACTTACAGCTAAATGCTGTAAAGTTAAGCTCAAAATTCTTGCAATTGTTGCAGACCACAGTATCACATTTCAGGGTGCAATATAAAATCGTACCTTTTAACACAAGGGCATATTATGGGCACAAGGGCAGGTCACAGTAAGTTCAAAACAACTTCTAAGCACTGGGTAAATATACAAATATAACTAATTTCCACACACATGATTATAGGTTGATTAGAAAACACCAATTCCATAAATGAAGTTTAAAAACTAATACCTTCATATATATTACACATACATTAAGCTGCTGTTTGCTGGAAGATTCTCTAGAGACAGTTTGGAACATTTCATTTGGTGAGTAGCTCTTTCTCATAGAGAGACGTCTGAGAAACATTATAACACAGTTCCAAAATTACCAAATCTGATAACTGTTTGTATCATATTCAAAAATATTATATATGATATGCATATGTAGGGTTTTGATATTTCCATAAGTGAGATTTTGTTTAAAAATATATTTTTTGATTTTGCCTACTTCATGTATATTTTAGCCATTAACTTCTGTTTTCCCCTGCCACACTTTCCAGCCTCACTCCTTTCCAAGATTTTTCTGAAAAATATGATTCTCTGACATACCTTAGTAAAAATAAAGAAGACAACCCATGGTTCTCTGAGTAAGTTTACACAGTTCCTTTTCTACCCTCTATTTCATGATCCTACTCAATCCACTAAAATAAAATTGTAAAAAAGCCTGATACGCTTATCTTGTATATATGTGGTTCTTGCAAAATTAGCTAAATATCAAACTGTTCATACTATTATTGTATGAATTGTATTTCAGCAACAGTAGCTGAAAAGCTGAAATAAACTTTAAAAGTTTATTATTTAATTTTATTTATTATTTAAATGTCAGTTTAAAAAGACTGACATTAAATACTACTTTGTAAGTACTGTAATTCTACCAGTGTACTAGAGTATTTTGGTTTTCAATACTATAGGTTTGTGGTTCTTTCTTTTCCCCAACTTTTCTTATCCTATTTCTTGCGATGAAATAACAATATTTTTAAGAATTCTGCATCCAGTTTTGAATATAGAAAAGGTCCATAATAAATAAAATATGCTGAACAACGACATTTGGGGCAAGACTCTCTTGAATCTTTATAACCCAAAAAAACCCCCAGAATGAGTATGAAAAAACTGCTACTAGAATATACAGTTATTGCATCCCTACCATGGTGTGTATACATTTATGTTTTATTAGCAAGGGTAAATGAGTATAATTTGACATTTATACATCTTTGACTTCAATAATATTAAGAGCAACAAAATTTAAAAAGGCTTTAAAACATGCTAAATTTGGAGTTTGAGCACACAAGGAAAATTGAACAAACACTTTAATTTAATTTATTCCACTTTACCAACAGAGTTTAATGGTTCTAATAATATTGTCAGTAATGCACATGCTCGTAATAACCAGAGCTCTATCTTCTGCTTAATTATCAGTATATGAATATTAACATTACAAAATACTACATTTAAATATTTCTAAGTATGGATTTATTTATTTATCTAATCTTAATTGCACCCGAAACCACATAGAACTCATCCTGAGATGGTAGCATATTGCAGACATCAGTACAATCCTAAAACCACAATTCTGCTAAATTTAAAACATTAAGGCTGAAATGTGAGGGAGGAATTAAAAAAAATAATCACACGGCTTTCACTTACACATATGTTACCACCAGACTTCACAGGTACCCATGGATCCTACTATCCCAGGTGTATAGAGTGTTGTCTTTATGTTTCATCTGTCTTTAACCACAGGTGATTGATTGGCTATATGGGCTTTGAAATATTTTCAGGCATGAAAATAGGCATTATTATTGTCTATTGTTGATAAATAATAACTAGCAACCAACAGTATTGCCTGAATAACTTTCAGGATAGTGGGGTTTTTTTCCTAAAATTCAAAACCTACTGAACTAGACTTCTCCATTAGAGTCACTCAAGTGACCCAGATTCTCAGTTAAAGTGGTGCAGAACTACTGAACTCAAGCAAGCTAGCAAATAGCCAGCCTCTGAATGATATAAATGTAAATTTCTGTACTGGCAAGAGCCAGTATAGGGTTCATGGTTCAGAGTGGAGATTGTTCTGGATATGTGGATGTTCTTATGATTCAAAGACAATGACAAGTCTAAATCATTGCAAAATGAGCTGTGGCCAAAGACCTAACTCTGATGCATGTCTATATTACACGATGAATTTAAGGAAAGGATTACCTGATCTGCTGCCAGCCGCAAGCCAACCCAGCCACAGCAGCCTGCCAAAACTGTCCACTCAGACACAGCTTCCCTGCTCTTGGATCTGAGTTCCCCTGTCTGGATAGGACATCTGGGCTGCCCCAGGCACTGCCCAGTGCTTGCCTGGTGTTTTGTACCTGTTTCCCTGCCACAGCAGAGGTTTGGTGCTTACCACAAGCAGATGAGGCACAAAACAAAGATCAAAGAGCTCTCTGTATATTTTCAATTACAGAACGAAGGCAATTACGAATTTCCAGGCATTGCTGTACATGGGCATTGATTTGGAATGCAATCTAGTTTTTTTAACACTCAGTTAAACTTCAGCCAGGTAACCCTAGTTCTGAGGAAATACCTGAGCCAAAATACACTGCTATACAAAGACGGATGCTTGATTCTCCTTTTTCCCTCTTTAAAATTTCTTCTCTTTTCTGGAATTCATCTGTCAAAAAAATTACAATAAATTTCTTCAATAATTTGCACTTCCCACAGGCAGTTCTGACATTTTTGCTAGGCAACACCATACCTTAACACATAATTTTCACTAGACTATCATCCACATCAGTATAACAAAAAGAGATTGTTTTTAGAATAATTTTTCCCTGCATCATGTGCCATAATCAGGGAAAGGGGAAAAAAAATACTAGGGGGAGATTAAAAAAGAGTCTCTTTTCTGTATCTATTCAAATATTAAATCTTTCTCCTATCATTTTCTAGAATTATTTTAATAATTATTAATGGTTTTTTTAGCAGTATGGTTCCAGATGTAGACTTTGAGATTCTACAGAGAGGGGCAACTGTTTCCTAATCTTTTTTTATCATTTTTGACCTTGTGAATCTGTACCTCTCCAACGTGAACTAGTTTACCTGGATACAGTCCAGTGAAACAGTGAATCCAGCGGGTTCTGGATTCTATTCAGTTACTTCTGATAACTAGGTTTCATCTGAGTGACATCTGGTTGTGATTTTGTTTCAATAAAAAGTCAGCTCCTGGACTTCTACAGACAGCCATTTGGGAAGTAAGTTGTGAAATGCCTCCTTGAATTAGAAGCTTCAATGGAAACTGGTATGGAACTCTGTATTTGTTTCAGAGATAAGTCATTAAATGTTTGTGTTCATAGAAATTGCCATGAATATGCACAATGGAGAAACCATCTGCTGGAAGAGTCTTATGAAAGATTAAACACTGAGTATACTGGAAAAATCCTGTGAGAATATCTTGCACAATTGAAAGTTTGCATTCTAGTGCCCACAGCAGTATGCAGAATGAAAAAAAATCATGGCACAAGTTCTTTAATCATAAATCCTGTGAGTTTTCAATAGAAATCTTGCATATTGTCAATTTATATTGGTCTGTTTTGTAAACAGTCTGTGAAGCCAAGAGACAGCCAAGCTTTTTACTTATCAAAAGAACCCATGGATTTTTTTTGTATTCAGAAACAAATCCAAAAGGACAAGCTCAAAGTTCACCTCAGTAATTGTCTAGGATTCCCCTTTACCAAGGTTATGTTAATCTGTCCATTTTACTACATAAACTAACTTCCAGCAGCATCATGCCTCAAATAGTATTTTTAGTAGCTCTTAGTTCTGATCAGCCTATACCCCAAATATTTCACTGGGACTGGAAAAATCTAAAATGTGTGTAATATAAAGAACTAAGAAGAAAACAACAAGTGATAAAGTAAACTTCATTTGCAAGGAAATTTTTTATGATTATTGATTTACAAAATGAAGTTTTATATGTACAAGAATGCTCAAACTTCAGAAAATATAGGCACTTTTGTACAAACGAGACAGTTCCTAGTGACCTTTTATTCATTACACACAAAATTAATCTCATGAAACTTTTCATGCAATATTGCTCCTACTCCAGATGGCTACCATCTAATAACCATCTATTTGCATTAATTTGAAGAATTATGCTCCTTACTGACACATACTTCCTGCAAGACAGAAGATCCTCTTGTTTTGTCAAGTGTCCATCCATCATGAAATTCTGCTTTTTAAATTTTGCATGCTCTGGGTTAGCTAAATAATGCTATTTCTTTTTTTTTTCTATTCCAGAAGAATCGCACCAGCTTTGAAATACAGTGGCATTAAATAATACTCTTCCTTTTCCCAAAAACCTTCTTCATGAACTATGGAATACAAGTGATTCACCTGGGAAATACAACTTTTAAGTTATGGATGATATTAAAGAGCTTTTTAAAACACTGGCCAAAAACCACATCAGTCTGCAGAACTGGAAGCAGACAAAATAAATTGTTTAACTTGTGTTCTGGCCAAACTATCAGGTCAAGCTTTCTCTTGTTAAGAAGTCCTGTAGGCTGCTTTATAAGCAACTGTGTTAAGAACTCTGAGCTCTTAAATTTCCAAGCCTATTCTTAAATTTCCAAGGCTATAGTTGTGATTTATCTAGATAGGACACGCAATTTTAAGCAAAAAACCTAGCCAAACAAAAATGACAAACAAATAAGCCAACAAACCACCAAAACCATGCAACAACAGCAAAAACAGACACACCAACCCCCCCCCCCAAAAAAAAAAAAAGGAAACCACACAAACCCCTCAGCCCTAAACAAACCTTATAACCCTTTAGCCAGCACACAGCACCAGGCTGGATGGCCTTTAGCACACACCAAACCAAAGCCCTGTGCCAGCAATCATAGGCTAAGGCCAAGGTTGTCAAGGAAATGTTTTTGCAGCACCCACTCCACCTTATTCCATAGTGGAAGTATTGCCTACACAAGCTTCAGACAGACAGCAAAGCAGACATACCCCATTAAATCCAGCCTGCATGTCCCTGACACTGGAAGAAATGAGAGCATGAATATCACCTGTTGGAGCACCACACCATATGTAGCTTCTGAACCTATGTTCAATCTCTTCACCCAGGAAAATCCCTCAGAATTTCCAATCCTTTTTTTTTCCTAAAAAAATTACACAGGATCAGTGGGTGTCTATGTACTGGATATCCAAGGTTATGGGCTAGACACTCCTACTTATGTTTAAAATGTTAAGGTTCTGTCTGTTGTTTGATCTCACTTATTTCCAATAGGAGTCTATGCCTCATGTAACACAACCCTTATTAGAGAACTTTCCTAGGGTCACCCCTTTGCCAGTTAAGCTATTTGGCACCTGCAGAACCCCCCAGTCAATCTGCTGTGCTGTTCCTCACAGCATGCCACTTCTTCCCAGAGACCCTGAACACCACTGTAGTACAGCACAGAAACATACCTTTTCCTGGGAATCCTGCCCTCACGCACCACCATTTCCCATTACCCTTCCAACCAGGTGTTATTTTGTTTCTGCTTCTTCTGTTCTTGAAACAAAAGGATTTTGCTCAAAAGAGACAGAAGAAAAACACTTTTCATAACAGCATTATTCTTATTTAGCAGTACAACAGGATTTGCACCTATACTCTGTTGAAGCCATTCAGACATTTTGATTCCAAAACCCTTATCTAACTTCATTCTTGACTGCATTTTGAAACACAAAACAAGAGAAATTCACTGAAAACAAGAGCCAAACATAATGAACTCTGAGGAAAAAAATACCTACCATATTAGAGTTCTGCAGTTTGGCATGACAGGTAAGTATTTCTTTTCTTCAAAGACCTCAGTAAATCAGAGCAATGGTGCTGATGGCATGGGATAATTGTCTCTGATATGCTGCAGTGAGTGTTATTTATGGTTGTTTATAAAATATGCTGTCAGAATGGCAGGCTGCCTAGAACCTGGCCTTATTTATGGATTCTCCTGTCTTCACATGCCCTTTTGTATGCCAAATTTAAAAATCCCAAAAGTTTCAACTCTATGCTCTTGAAACAAGAGCTCTTCCTTCAGAATACAAGATTTGTTATATTACAAATCTGTTATTCTTAAGTTATTCTGTGAATACCTATTGTGGAAAATATATGCAGCTCCAGCAAAATACTTCCCACATTCTCTCTCATCAAAAGTCCAAATTCTGCACTGAGTGATGACGGATGTAATGATACTTATGCCATTAGCATTATACTTGATATAATTCAGGAGTCTGGACTTTTGTTTGTGGTTTTCACAGATGCCAATGAAACTATATCAACCTGTTCCCCCAGAATTTTAAAAATATGGCCCTAAATACCCAGTACCTGTAAGACATCTTTGAAAACTACAAAAAATGTTTTGTACAATTTTCTACTTAAATATAGCAAATATCTACTTTCCCAAGTAAGCCTTTCATTTAAATGAGAAAAAAAGCCCCAAACCCACCAAACCTCTACAGACTTTCAAAAGGCAAAGGATGTTCTCATTTTCTATCAAAGAAACTTTAAACAAGCTGAGATTTCAAGTTCCTTAAACACCAAACACACAACAGTTTCTTTGCTAAAGTCTTGCTCTTCTTCAAAAATTACCATTTAGCACCAGAGCATGGCTTGTAGAAAAGATGTAGGAGAGGTGGAGTTGTTTGTTTGAAGTGTTAAATAGCAGAGCACAGGCATTCAGACAAGGTAGATCTGCAACCATCAGGGTAGATTTTTTTGATTGTTCTGACTCCCAGGAAACTGTAGTAATGGCAGACGGATGAATCAGAATCTAAGAGTGATAAAAGTAAGCAGGCTGATATATTCATACTTATTTTTATATATTTTCAACACTTTAAAAATTGCAGATATGGTCTAATAAGTTGTAATTTGTTGAGATAAGAAGAATGAGAATAATTAATTACAATAAATAATTTAAATATTACTATTATAGAGGGACCTAAAGTACAAAATAAAACGCAAAATTTACATATGATTAAAGAATAAAATATAAAACAAACAAAAAATGTCCCAATGCTTTAACTTCAATCTTTACTTGCAGCTTGGTATTTCTTAGCTTCATTAGGGAAGTGAGTTACATAGTTACAATGTGAAAACACCTTTAGCAGTTTACTAAGAGGATTTCCCAAAATATAATGAACTATGCTCCTGAGTTTGATTTTAATTCTACTATTTCTAGGCATGTTTTCAAAATACTACATGAAGAATACACATATAAGCTTTTAGTGATTCCTACCATAAAATAAACTGGTCCCAAGATCCTCAAGAAAGTTGAATAGCAGGACAGATGACATTCTTTCTTTCCCACTAAACATCTACTTTCCCAAGAAACTTTGTTATCTTTAGGATTACTTGTTTACATTGCAAAGAATTAAGTATTCCCTGGCTGTTGGACAGAAATCCAAGGAGCAGATTTTGTTACAGAACATAACACCTGTAACTTCAATGAGTAGATCCAATTTGTACTTGAAATTGAAAAGAACTCATCTCCTGAAGTTTCCGTCCCGTTGCTATGGAAGTAGCAGATATTTGAAGCAGACTGGTCTCTGCAAAACAAGACATTTCCCTCATCATGGGACCATACAAATTAATTCATGGAAAAAGAGAATCTAGATTAAACAAGCTGTCAGCTACATGCATTTGCTTAACTTTTAACAGAACACAGCACAGCCATGGCATACAATCAGTCACATTTATCTCGGGGTTTTGCCATTGTTTCTGCCAGATGTTATCCTGCTGGCATCATTTCTTGCTGATCACAAGCACTATGTGGGGAGGATATTTCAAACCCTAACCATGTGGGGAAGGCAAACCTTGGGTTGTAATGCTCAGTAGTCCACTACTGCCCCTAGGAACAGTAAGAAGCTGTAAATTCTACTAACCTAACAGATCTCCTTGTGGAGAGTTGCCAGGATGAACCACACATACTCATAGAGTTACTGGTGGAACTCCATTTATTGATTATTATAGGCCTGGTTATATACATTAGTCAGCTTGTTCACGAGCCACTTAGCAACTTGTAATTGGATAATAGCTATTATCACGCGTGTAATAGTTAATACGGATTGGCTATAGCTAAACAATCATGCTTTTTCTTAATTCTTTTCTTGTGGTTACATGCTTCTGTTTTCCCATCCTGTCTTCCTATCTTGTTACTTTCCTACCAGTGACTTTGTTCCTTCTTTCTTGCTTATTAAGGATAATTAAGGTTGCTGAGCCCTAGGTTCTGCACATTCCAATGAGCAGCTCCTGTGAGAAACTGCTCCCAGTATCCATTTTCTCTGAGAAACTGCTCAACAATTACTGAAACCTGGGATGTGCACGTAGCTTAGCTCTGCGTGTCCTTGCTCAGAGAGCCATTCTACATCTCCTTAAGACCCTCCCTTGCGAAATCCTACTGGGAGAAACTGATGTCAAAAATGATTGAATTGCATCAAAACAATCAAAGAGTACACAAAACACATCACTTAAATTATGGAAATCAGGTGTTGGCACCTGCAGTCATCCAAAAGTTCAGGTCCAAAGTGTGCCTGTCCACACAAGCAGTGCCTAGAATAGGAGCTTTCTTGGCTGAGTGGTCATTAGAATACTGAACAACTCTTAAAGGCCTTGCACTCACACAGGCACATGCTGGAGTACAAAGCTCTTGCAGCTTCCAATTCTCAAAAAAGATAGCAAACATTTCTGATTTCTTTCTGTAAAGGTGAACATGTTCCACTTTTGTAGAGAAAAAGGTGGAGAAATAACAGAAGACAAACAGAAGAAAAGGGCTCCATGGCATTCACATAAAAGATACCAAGGATTAAAGGAGAAGTTGTACACATGTACTCATTCCTCTTCAGTGATTAGCAAAGGGGTAGAGGTAACTATGGCAGTTTTAGCTTGTGAGGAAAGCAGACACACATAGTGGTGGGAAAGAATTAAATTTTTTCTGCTCATTTGTGATATGGTCAAGAACATGCAGTATAATGTGATCAATCTGAACGTAAAGGAATTGCAGTCTTAATCAGAAGATAAAAGACATTTTTTATATAAGAAGAGAATCAAGTAATTCTAGTTCATTGGCTAAGATCCAGAAGTTGCCCAGAATCTTGCCCAAACTTCCCCTTTTCCACTGATTGTACATCATCTAGTAATCGTGTGTTTTTTGCTGCTGGCTAGCTTTCAGCACAAAGACTGATGCCATGAGCTTCCTATTAGCACAATACAGACGGTAGCAGCACTTGTAAATCAACATGATGGATAGCTCCAGGAAACGAGATCCTTCTGATTGCAGCATTAGGCAACACAGAAAGGGGAAGACTTTCCTCTGCTTATGGCAACATATCTCTGATGGTTTAAATCTTCCTAGAAGTATATGTATATATATATATATATATATATATATATATATTTGAGTATTATGCATTTGGGGAACATTCTAATAAATCAGATAATTTCATAGAATAATAGAATGGTTTGGGTTCAAAGGAACCTTAAAGACCATTCAGTTCCAACCCCCCTGCCATGGGCAGGGACATCTTCCACTCGACCAGGTTGCTCAAAGCCCCATCCAACTCTGCCTGAAACACTTCCAGGGATAGGGCTTTCACTGCTTCACTGGACAACCTGCTCCAGGTCCTCATCATCCTCAGAGTAAAGAATTTCTTCTTAATATCTAATTTAAACCTACTCTCTTTCAATTTGAAGCCACTCCCCCTTGTTCTATCACTACATTCCTCATAAAAAGTCTCTCTCCATCTTTCTTGTAGGCTCCCTTCAGATACTGGAAGGATGCCATAAGGTGACCCCAGAGCTTTCTCTTCCCCAGGCTGAACAAGTGCAGCTCTCTCAGCCTTTCCCCATAGGACACTTGCTCCAACTAAGACAGTGGCCTGCTCGGGACTTGCCCCAACAGGTCAATGTCCTGTCTGAGCCGAGAATTCCACTGGGGTCTCAGGAGAGTGGAGTGGAGTGGAGGGGCAGAATCAGCTCCCTAAGTTCTACTAGTCTTGTACAATTAATTCACACAGCGTTCTACCTGCAGCAGATAATTGCTTTCACAGTAACTACTCTTTCTTTCTTTGCAATGCTTGCAGAAAACCTTTGTTTCTTGTTCTGCTCTTTTTGAGACTAGACATGGAAAGCTAAGACTCATACTATCACCATAGCCTGAAATCAAGAGATATCCCAACTCCAAGGTAAGATCATACCATAGATAAGAAGTGCCACTAGCCATGTCTGCTTACAAGGACAAAACATACAGTATTCAGCTTAAAATAGATATATAAATTAATTAAATACAGTATTCAGCTTAAAATATATATAAAAATTAATTAATTTGATAGGAATACTTACGAGATACACAACAAATGCATACAGCTCTAAAAGTCAAGAGTCTCTTTCATTAACAATAAAAGGACCATACAAGTATTCCCCATAAAATAACATTCTGGTTGTTCCTGCAATAGCATGCCAATTTCGTAGCATCCCATGAGCTAGAAAACTATAAGGATGAATTAACATCACATACAACAATATGTTATGTACAATTCCCAAAATGTTATGGAGGAATCAAACTACATAAAGTAGGTTCAAACTTCCTAATGTCTACAACTTGCATTACCCTGCTGCTTGTTTCTTTCATTTGTAACTGAAAGGCTGCAGAATGAAAAGAAAGGTGCAGGTGCCAATCTGTGCTGCCTTGTGCTGCATTACTCTTTATGCACAGAGAACATATTGAGTTGCAAAACACATTCCTCTCTTTCTTGTGAGGAAGGGTTTTATTGCACTAAAATCCTGACCTATTTTGTGATTAATGGTCTAGTTTTAGCAGAAAAAATGGTCCCAGTCACCTTCACTGTATCTTTAGACATTTTTATATTATTACCTGCATTGCAGTTTTCTGTAAGATCAAAACAAAATAAAGCATCATTTAAATCCCATCTATTTATATACAGATGGAGCCTCACACTGAGCATGGCGTGAATAGCTTCTAAACTATCCAAGCTGACTGATTAAACCATAAATGAACCCCTTGATGAAGTGTAGCAATGTAAGGAATCCATCCTGCACACTTCCTTCACTTCAGAAAGGTGTTTCACAAATGCCGGCTTAAGGTCTTTTCTGAGCAGTTTCAACTACTGACTTCAGCAAACAAACCTAGGAAGTGAGCAATGTGCTTCCTTTTCTGCATCTGTTTTCTCCACCTCTTCAGCTCCTGACGCGTTCCACCGTAGTTACACGGAAAGCAAGTGCATCGACAGCCTATTGCTGAGCCAGAGGATGACACACAGCCCCAAACGAGCACCCCTACAAAGTGCCACAGCACTGTGGTTCAAGCCCTGTGGCACAGCTGCTCTGCCTATTGACTAAGCAGCAAGGAAAACTTATAAGAAAACCCCATGTGGTTCCCAAAAATATCCCTGAGAGCTCCCAGCCACAAGAGAACTAATTCCAACAAGTGGGTTTGTCTAGCTGGTTGATTGGTTGGGAGTTTTTCATCTATTAAAGTTTTGCTGATGCACAGATTTAAAGGGATGAAAAGGAAAACCTTTTCACCTTTAGAGAGCATGAAACTTCCTGCCAGACTAAGAACAGCTACAGAAAATACATATTACTGAAAGAAGCCAATATTTTTCTTCATGAAACCACATTAAAGGCTTCCATCAACAAAGGAATGCTTGAGATTTCGGCATCGTGCATTACAAACACCTCTAGGTTTTAGCTTCAGTTTAAGTATAAGCTGATATTCATTTCCTTCCAATAGAAGAATTTCCTTAATAACAAACAATTAAAAATATTTAGTATTTATGATTCAATCAAATTTATACCTTATGTCAATTTTTCATGTACCCCTTGAATTTCAAAAATCAGCTGTGACAAGTCCTAACAACAGAAGATGAAGCGTCCTCTGTTTTGGAGATATTTTCTTTGATTTAGTCAATGTAAATAGCATTAACATACTATAGTTTTTGGTATAAATGCGTGTCTCCTTGTCTGAAATCTTTATGAAGTGGCTTTGTAAATACAATTTTTTCTAACGAAAACTTGCGGATTGGTTTTTAAGATATGCAAAATTTCTAAAAGTTGGTAGTTTCAGAAACATCACCATGAATCCTGCAAATGTGACTCAGCACTCCAGCATTTTATTATTGTGTCAACCCAAGGCAGTTGGATCAAAATGAAAACACTCTGACAAACTGCTTTATTGTGTCAACCCAAGGCAGTTGGACCAAAATTAAAACACTCTGACAAACTGCTGAAGATGGATGCACATACTCCTGTAAGTTTTCTTCAGATTTCTTGTCTATAAATACGCATGGAATTTTATCAAGGGCTGAGGACATGCAAGTTACCTAAACCCAGTTAAAATTGCTATTGTGGAAATCAAGATTTTTTTAACATAGGGCAGGTTTTACCACTTCTGTTGCCATATTCTTTTAAGAGCCTACATTAAAAATCAGCTTACAGCACAAAGAAAAGTTTGCTGCTTCTCTTATATGATTCCCAAGTGAAAAAGTTCACAAGAGCTATCCTCCTAGAAGACTGCATATGTTATCATGGCAAATTTTAACACTCCAACTGCAACTACTGGTTAGAAAGAAGAAAAAAACTACTTTACCTATACTACAGAAAAACGTTCTCCAATGACAGACCTAGGAGGTTTGATGTTGTACAAGGCACTTTTTAAACTGCCTTGGAGGCGAATTTCTGACAGCTTCTGTCCTTACAGCCAGTGAGGACAGATGGTTCAAATCTGCATTATTTCACTGAGCTATTGAAAAAAATGTAAATTTATTCAAAGGATCCAGATTTGTGTCTTCCTTTTCCTGCAAAACATAAGTAAGAGGGATTGAAATATACTCGATAAATAATTTGAGCAATATATACTTGCAAACTAGAATATTGCACTAAGTAAACAGCGTTGCAAATTCCTATAAGATCAGTGTCTCATTTTACCATTCACAGGCCTCAGATGAGCTGCAGAAGGAAACCTGTCCCAGGGGATATGGCCACACTCGGTGGTGCGGGGGAAGCATCAGCACATTTATAGAAAGGTTCCAGAAATTTCCTTTGTCTTCAGAAAGACCATGTGTACTGCCAACAGACTTCAGAATCAGCTGAAGATTCATCTACGCAGGAGCTCCCACCTCACTGAACCTGATCCAGCTACATGTGTGGTGACACCCATGGAAACCTTTGTTTTATTCCTGGAAGCGCACACGTTGCTATGAAGGCTGAGTGCCACTGTACACGTGGGTCCTCATTATCTCAGAACAGCTTCAGCGGATGCTCCTGGCTCCACACTGCCATGGTCTGTGTGGAGAAAGGCAGGATCATACCTCCACCAGTCACCCACCCTGGCTGGGCAGCTGACAGCTTGGGCAAACTAGAAGCCAGAAACACAAAGAACTATGTTCTTACAAAAGGAGCACAGCATGGCAGAATCAGACCTCACATTTCTTCTTTGCCAGGTACAGAGGCACAGATAAAAGTTTATTGTACTTTATTAACTGAGCAGTGGAACAACATTACTGTATTTTTTCAATTTCCTCGAATATTATTAGTAGAATATTCTTGACAAGTTGTTCCAATACAGGACTTTAAGTGGCTCCATGGCTTGCTGACACTCAGCATGGAACGTTTTATCTTTCACCAGGAAATATTGGCACATTTTACATCACTGTCATGGCTTTATGAAAATGTCTCAATTTACTCGCAACTTTTTGAGCTGGTAACTCCAGAACTGAATACACTATTCTATTTTTATTATAAAGGTGACAGATGCAATGAAAATAATATCTCTAATGTAGTTTGGGTATTTTTCAACACCAAAAAATATATTATCCATTGACAAAACATCACCTTAGCAGTGTACATTCAACTGACTATGGATCAGTTATAGCCATATATCAGCATAATTTTGTAATCATTATTCACCACTCCTCCAAATACCTCTTCATTGCACTATCACTTTTAATAATTTTACATTTTCTTCCTGGTCAATGAAAAAAGTGTTACAAATATAAGTCTGAAAAAAATTATTAATACCCAAATACTGCTAAAACTACTAACTTAGGAATTCCCTTTATTCAAGATCCACCATTTGACTTTGCATCCTTACATTTTGTCACCTGAAATCTTAAATAAGTGCTGACAGAAATCTGTCACACAAAACACCATTGCCTGTATCAGCCAATCTAAATCACATTAAAACTTATACCAAGCCACCTTGGCAAGATTTATCTTCCATCAAGCCTGTTCAGGAGTCATTAATTATACTTCCCAATTGCAATTCTATTATTCAAGCCTTTTTTCAATCATTCAGTTATTTTGCATGGACTGAAGTAAAGATGAAGATTCTAAGTCATAACAAGAGTGTTAATTATCTTTTGATCTTTTGAAAGAAACCTTTTTCATTTTTCTGAAAAAGAACCAACAAAATGTCAATTTCCAAGTTCTTCTTAAAGCCATCTTTAGAAAGAAATCTTTGAAAATTAGGTCGGTTTTCTGAATGCTTTTCCAATTTTCGTAACATTTGTTGTGCTCATTCAGTTATTTGCCATACAATGTTTTATGTATAATTTTCTTAGTGTATTTATATTCCATGTATTATTAACTGCCTCGTCAATCACAAGTGTGATACAGATGTGTAATTTAATTCATCCTCACCTGAGTTGTGGTAATTGTGCACAGCTATTCCTCTTCTATGTAACAGGTCATGTTAGTTATTTCAAGTGCATTAATTCAACTCAATACCACTATCAAACTACACCCATTTAACCAAAACCTTCACAACTTAGATATTTTTAATGTATTTTTCTTTTCCATCATCTTATTTTCTGTAATTATTAACACTTACTTTGTAATTTTTCTATTTTTGTATTTTTTCTTTGGTTAAAACTTCTTTTATAACATTATAGAGTATCTAACTGCTCCCTGAAGTAGAGCTGTGTTTCTTTGTTGTTTTCAAAAGTAAAACGGGGTCTTTACAATACACGGCATTAGGCTTTGATATATAATTCACCAAATATTCTGTAAACTTCTCAGTTTTTATTCTATTAGCCTAATTTAATTTTGTCTTCTAATTCATTTAATCATATTTCTTTAAGTGAGCAGGGTAATGTCAAAGTCTTTGCACTGAGCTGTGACAGTCTTCATTTTCAGTCTGGATTAGGTAAAACTTAATATTTTTTGATTAGCAGTATTCAGGCTACAATTGGGTCAGGAACGGTCTTCTAGGATACTCACTCATTTTGAAATTACATTCCATTTAGTTGAATGCAGGATCTAGCATGAAAACTTCATGTGCCAATTTCCAGGACCTCCACAATAAGGCATATTTTTTCTTGTTACACATAAATTAAGCTCTTACAGAACAGTCATTCTGTTCTTGGGTCTGATCATTGTAAAGCAGATACCCACTGTTACCATTTTGCACTTCAGTTCTCGCGAGATTGATCCATTGTCCCTGGAAGCTTCCCAAGCTATTGGTAATTCAAATGGCTAAAACTGTATTTGGCATGAAGTATCACTTTCCTGCCCTTCTCCCACATAAGTCTTCTCCAATATGCTAAATATTGAGTCATGAGAGTCATGCCAGTGGGCTTCAGTGTTGCCCTAGAGGTATTTATTAGTTTTTCTCTGTGGTTGCTGAGCAACTTTTAGAACACCCTCTAAATACAGTCTCCCGTGGTAATTCCATAGAAGATGTTAATTCTCATGAACCATGTTTGTTTAATCAACTTTTTAACTTTACAGTCCTCACTCCAGTCTTGTTTACAAGGGGAATATGTCAGAATCATTGGGAGGGGCTTGAAAATTGTTCTACTCTCTGGCCCTACTGCAGCATCCCTTCTCATATCTATTTTGCTAAAAGCATGCTGCCCTCTCACTAAGACTGAATTTACACCCCTTATCTTTCTGCCCCTAAAAAGCATTTCCCTGACCACAAATAAAGTCTCCTCTTCTGAACTGATGATTAGGCTGGAGAGGAGCTAAACTATATTTGACATTTTTTTTTCCTTAAGAAGCTTTGATCTTATGCAATGGAATATCTTTACTCTCGGGAATAATTTCTTTGTTAGACCTTTCCACATATCTGTTTAAAGATTTGATTCAATCTTAGATTATTTCCTTCTTTGAATAATTTTGCATATTATATTTTAAGACTTTCTTGTGTCAATGAGCATACTTTGTTTGCACAGAATTTCATTAGGTATTAAAAAAAAAATACAGAGCCTCTTCCCTCAATGCATTTGCAGTTTCCAACTTACATCTTCCAGCTATTCTCCAAATAGCATCCAGATGTCTCTGTCTGTACATATTAGTAACATGTAAATATCAAAAAAAGTCAAATCACTATTGATTTACAACACAGATAATTAGGGATGAATGTGTAGTAAATCTTTTTAATAGAATCCTGTCAATCATTTCCAAGCACTACTTTCTCATTATGTATTTGCTGAAACCATATGATGGAATTCTGCTGGTGACATTTGAGTGATAGTGACTTTGATTTCAAAGGAAATGTTTCAGGTTCATTTCATTACCTTGGAAAAGTAAAAGCAAATTTGCCTTATAAAAAGCAATTACTTCTTAGCTGACCAGTGCACAATAGCAATATAAAAAAAGATTTCTCATTCCACTATTCAAATCCTAAACTAGCAAACTAGTGTTTGATTTTGCTTTAAACCAATTTTACCTTGTTTGAATTGCAAAACCATTTAATCTTCATAAAGTACGTTATTATAATGGAGATCATATTTTATTGGTACAGTACACCAGCCTGGGACAAACAGGGGTTTTTTGTGGTTTGGGGTTTTTGGTAGTTTTTGCCTCTTTGTTTGCTTGTTTTTATCTTTGGAAGGAATGCTTAAAACTGTAATATCCACACCCTTGAGGTATGCAACATTCTGAAACTTTGTAAAAATACCTGCAATAAAAAGTATTCCAATAATAAAAAACAAATACAGATGTTCATGCTCTGTCATCTAGACAACATCTCAGATCATATATAAAATATAACATCTCTCTTCCCACAATTGTTGTAAGATCCACAATAAATAGGAGTTGAATACTTCACTTACATGGTTTCTACAATGAGGTGTCTAAATTGATCCTTTGTTCCCAGGCTTAATAACCATAATTTGCAATTACTTACATGGCGACAAAGGTATAACATTTGAAGAGGATTCAGCAAGAATAATTATGACTGCAACTATTTCAGGTAATTCTAGTACCAAAAATTCTCTTCTCTTCCACATTTAAACAAAAATTGAGAATATTGTATCTTATGTTACTTGCTAGTCATGTTTACCAATTTAATTACAATTTCCTTGGAGTTGTCAACATGAGGTTACTGAGCATCATCACAGTATTCCTCAGCATCTTCTATCATAAAGTCACATTGAAAAATAAATAGATCAATATGCAATTATAAGCATCAGCAACAAGCATATCATTCAACAAGCCTACACAATTCATTAGAAAAAATTGAAAGAAAATCACAAGAAGTTGCCATGTTTTCTGGCCATAATTTAAAAAATGACTAAAATAAAATCCCTACTTATCTCTGTAATACAGCATGTCTAAATGTACAAATTATAGGTAAGAAGCACAATTCCAGGGCTTTCTAAATCTCTCCAATTGAAATAATTCAAAATTAAGATGCATAAATTGAAAATAAAATTAAGTGGAGAAACCATTAAATCAATGGTAATACAAACTAGAAATCGAAGAAAAAGCTTTAGAGAAGAAGCAACATGAAATATTTTGAGCTAAAAGCAGAGCACTTTCTCCCTGCATTTGACTGCAAGATGTGAATGTGAATGATACATGTTGGGAATGGGAAGATTTTAAGAGGTAGTCTCAAATTAATTTCTACCTTTAAAAGGTAATGTAGGACAAATCTGCAGCTTTGACTTCAGGAATAAAGAGGCATTTAACACAAGCAGGCACTCCACTGTTGAGGACTGTACAAAGTTGGAGATTAACATGTAATTGTTGCACTTGTGGAAAAGGTTAAGGAGAGACTGTCCTTCAGCACAAACAATGAAAATGTTTCAGGCAGTGCCACGAACCCACTGAAGGCTCTGTTTTCTGCACACCTTTTGTGCACGATGCATACAGAAGGGCCACATTAGGAGTGAGTTTATGATCTGATAACAGATAGAGTTAAGCGTTATCTTGAACTTTAAGTGATGCAATTTGTCTTTGTTACTAAGCCAGAGTAATTTCCTGGGCACACAGCAACCTTCCTATTAAGTTCAGATTAAGCTGTTACTTTGCACATAACCCAATTGAATTTGTCCCTTTGCACATATGTGTAAACATAAAATATTCTGGCACCAACAGATATTGTAAGGAACTGCAGACCAAAGGAGAAAGAGCAAGCAAATAGACTGTGCTAGTGATCATCAGAAAGTAACTTCAGCTGTGCACCTAAATTTGCCAGAAGAAATCATTAAAGCCATGGCTGTCCAGCAAAGGACTAGAAAGGTCTAAGAATCATCGTAACCACAGATGGAAAATAAACACATAAAAATACTTTTCGCTAACAAAATGCATGTCCACATTTCTACATACTAAAACCTAAACTTAGCTGAAATAGAAAATTTGGGTTTTAGATTATCAGAAAGTGAAAGGAGAAAACATATCTCACAAATGTTTTGTAAACAAAGATAACTTTTGAACTTGGCTGCTAAAAAACCAGCAGTGTATAATCCAGAATCTGAAGTAAAATCATCAACAACATAGTGTCATGTAAAGGAAAATTGAAAGTTGTTCCATTTAAGAGAGTATTATATTGCAAGTCAACAAGTTAGTTTCCTACAGAGGTGCAGACAATCCCTTCCACTGAATAACAGACATTACAAGGCCAAGCAGAAATGAATTAACACTGTCCTTGAGTCAAGATAAATGTCAAATGAAATTGTACATCATCCTCAGGAAAAGAAAAAACAAATTATGATTCTCAAATATAAATATTAAATGAGGGGAAGCAGATATTTCTGAAAGAGTGCTGTGTTTAAATCACTGTATAACACAAAATTAGCACTGTGAGATTCAAAGGGATTAAAACCACTTAGCTGTAAAAATGTATCAAAGAAATAGTTAACATAATATGCTGGCTACATAGAATGTGACAAAGATACTTCAAATGGAAAAGTGATTTTATTACTCCATTGAAGGAATTAAATCTCCCCACAAAAAAAAAAAAAAAATCTTTTTCCACCATTCTTTGTTCAATGGCATTCGTGTTTCAAATGGACGCCCCTGCATTTTCCAGATTTTTTTGGTGAGAAATTTAAACATTTTTCATAATAATATTTTTATTTTGCAAATTGTTATCCCCTTTTCTTCAGCAAAGTGTCAAAGTTTTACTAGAACAAAAATAGAAATTTGAGGGCTTTTTCTCTATTGAAAGGTATTTTAATTTGTGCTACATTGCAGCTTCCTTCTATTATTTCCAAAGAACAATACAAAATAATTTTAACTGGGCTATCAGAAAACTCCCTAATATACTGTTGCTTTATCTGTTCTATGCCTATGACCACTTTTTTTCATAAATTATTTCTTCATAATGCAATCATTTATTTGAACTGAAGCCTTTAATAATTTCATGGGAAAAAAACCTCAACAAAACACACACCATAGATATGTAAAAAGGAAATTAATATAAACGGAAATCAAAGTAAGACTTTATCATAATAGAACAGCAACAGTGATTTCAGCAAAAACAGGAATTCTTTCTCCACACAGCTAAAATCAACTACTGAGATTCATTTCAGAGAATTTTTAATGATGTTTGTTGATTTCTTGTCAATAAAAGAGCCTGAAGGGCAATTCTTCTTTAGCAAAGATATGTGGTTTTCAGCTATGTAAATCACGGCCCTTCCAGCAGCAAAAATGCTGCAATAATGTTGATTGTCAAAAGAGATGATACCAGTTAAAATAAATCAAGGAGAAGAGGTTACAAACACCTAATAAAATTCAGCCTCAAAGATGGCAATGATGACAAATCCTTTGACACGTTACCACAAGCAGGTCTGTAACTCTGCAGCTGAAATTCTTACCACCAATGGATCACAGAGGCCACAATGTTCACTGCCTCCCATGCTCCTCTTCCCTTCTACAATTCCAGCCTGAATTACAAAACATTTCCCTTACCTCTGAGGGAAAAATATAACTCACACAATTTTTAAACATACACTACATCAAAGTGGTTACAGAGATTCCAGGAATCTCAGCTTAGTAACAGAGGCACACAATTAAATCCATATCACAGCAGACATAATAACCTGCTGCCGCTTGAGTAGAATCAGATGGATGCTCATTAAAATCTAGAGTTGGAAGTTAAAAGGAAGAACTTGGAGAAGTCAAGCTGTCCTCAGGTCTGAAACACTTTTTTGATGTGACATAGAGGTGATCAAGTCAAATTCAATCAAAGGAAAAAATGAATAATCAAATTATAAAAAAAAAAAAGACAAGGAAAAAAATCACCAGATCATAAAGGTAAAGCTTAAGGTAAAGCAAGCCATAAATTTTTTTTTTTTTGATTGATTGAATTTAGTGGTTCAGAAAAGGAGCCAGATTGACATCAGCAGAAACCAAATCCTTTTGTTCCCAGAACAAGCTCAGTACAATCAGCATTAGACAGCACAAACTCCTGCCACTGACCAGCCATGCAGCTAAACCCAGACCTGGCAGGGGCAACCTTCCTGCAGGGATAAAACAGAAATTCATTTTCTGTCTTCATCCTAACCTTGTTCTCTCCTGCAAGACTGTCAGCTAGTGAAGCAGCTAGTAGGGGTTGGTGTGACCTAGTTTATAGATATCCATATCACAGAAGAAAAAGACCAGCAACTGATTTACACAGGATGTTCGATAAGCATCAAGCCCATTTACAGCCAAAAGCATGAATTTTTGTTATATTAACAAACCTTGAGAAAAATGTGGATTCGGTCAGTAGCCACTAAATCTTACACACGCCTGCATTTTCTGATGAGGTATGTGCTACCTGCCAATTTTGGCCTAGTTGTGGCCAGATACTTATAAAAATCCAAGTAACCCCATTGTTTGATGGCACAAAGGTACCCTCTCTTGTCTGCAATGTGGAAATATCTACCTAGAAACTATACATGGCCTGAGCAGTGAGTTTTCCAGACTGCAGAGACCCCGGTTTTCTCAGTTCTTCTGCAACTGCAGAGGTACCCCCTCGCCTTGGCATGGGTCCACCCAGCACTGACACTGCTCTCCCTCCCCTTCGTGACTCCAGAGAGATCCCACAAACACATCCCCACACACCAGGACACGGCCTCACAAAGTCAGCCTTCTGTCTGTGTCACCTCCCTTCAAAAGGGACAAAATTGCACAGAGTACGATGTCAAAACCTGTGGCAGCATGACACAGAAACACGAGTTTTCATCCTTATATGATAAACAAAGGGCAGGATCACCCAGACACAACCCAATAGGTTCCACGATGCCAGGAAATAACGCCACTCACTCCCATGCAAGTCACTCTCCCTCTCAGTGTGTTAATCACTGCTTGTGTTGAGTATTACATTGGAGCACCTGCTGTCAATGAAATGGTCTGCCCTGGAAATCATTTGGCAGCATTGTGTGGCTTCAAATGGTCATCATCTCCAGTGACCTAGTGAGAAAATGAAATGCATTTTCTCCTCTTTCTTGGTTGTTTAGACAGAATATCAATGAAATTTGAAAAGAATTCATACACACTTCAGATCAACGAATCCACTTGCCTCCAAGCAGGTGTTACAAGCACTGACAGAAGCAGGATCCAAGCAATTAGCAGTCGTGACAGAAAAGCCCCGATTGGGCTTTGTTGCAGTATACTGCAGCTTACAAAGACATGAGAGTTGCCAAGACCCTGCCACATTTCCATCAATGCAAGAAGACTTCAAAATTTGACCAGTCAACCTGTGGGTCTCCAACCTTCCAGTATAAACCTTTCATTCATAGTTTGCAGCTTTTACTGATTTTGCAAAGACATCTTACAGAGGCTGCAATCTAAGCAGTACTTGTCAGGAAAACCTAAGTCATTAAGAGGTGTTATATAAACACACAGAGCCAAACTCCAAAGGTCAGAGATCAGTATTAGCCTCTTACATAAGCTCCTGAGTATTTTGCAACAAATGCATGATTACCAAACTGTTGCAGATTACTGAGCCATTGATACAAATCACACACTTATAAATTGTCTTACTTTCCAGATCAGATTATTTTGATTAACTATGAATTATATTATTCCTTATCGATATGCTATGGAACAGATAATTTAAAGTAAAAAGGGACAAACAGGATTTCTTTTCACACTCAGCTCACTTTAACAAACGTTTAAAACAATATCCACTTTCTGCAAACAAATCTTCTGTTCTTGCTTCCTGCACTTATTTTTTAACATTGAAGATAAATAGTGCAAGGTTTTAACTCTATAAATACTCAGCTCCAAACACTGAACAGTCAAGCAGATAAAAAGGCCTTTCGTAATATACAAAGGGTTTTAATACCACTTTTTTCCTTCTTTTTTGCAAAGGAAATACTAAGTGACCCTTGCATGAATCCAGAGTATTCATTTTATTATGTGTAAAAGTATGCAACTGAACTTAGAACCTGAACATGTCTAAATCCATTTACTCTTTGTTTTCTTTAACAATGGCAAGACAATTTGCTTAGTTTCTGTTAAGTGTCTGCTAGATATCTGTGCTCATTTAAGCCTTCTGTATCTCACAGTGTGTAACTAACTCCTGTGCATTTATCCAGCTCTAGTTGAGAACTCCAGTGCCCCTCTACAGCTCCAGGTGCAGCTCTTCATAGCAATGTGCCGTTGCTGAAGGGAAAAGCCCTGGGCCTGAGCGTGTAATAAGCCCCAAAGAGACCCAGATGGCCAAGGAACTCTCTCTTATCTTCAGGTCTTCTTTGGGCACTACAAAGACTCCTTGCCACAGATCTCAGTGTAAAAATTCTGACTTCTTCCCTATCCTTCCATACTGAAACGTTTGTCTTTTCTCCCAGTAGCCCAGAGCAAGGCAGGAGGGACTGCCTTCAATGGAGGGTGTAGGGCTGGGCAGAAGGGAGTGGTCTCATACTAGACAGCTTGTATGCGGGCTTAATTTTTATTATTTCCCCTTGTGTTGCTGTTAATGAAAAGCAAATATGCACCACCATGAGCACTAAGAGGCCTGGGAGACACCACAGCCTTAAGCTTACTAAGTGGACAAAATAGTTTTCGGTCTCTAGAAAAGAAACTGCAAAGTACAACTACCAAGGGGGACCTCATTAAAGGTAAGCCTGTTCAAGGTAGTCAGTGAAAGAAATACCTCTACAAATTACTGGCTGCATAAACAGGTTGTGCTTGGGCAGAGCAACTCTCCTTGTTCTCCGCTGAGGAAGCACATGTCAAACTCTAGGCGGAGAGCTCTTCCAAACAGGTGACAGCATGAGCAATTCAGATTGTCAGCAGCAGTATGTTTCATGTTACAGCATTTGCAAGTATATATATTAAATTTATCGTAATAATTTTTCGTGGTGAGCTGAAAGAAGAGTATTCATAAAATCAGACATTGTTTTGCCTGGTATTGACAGCTCTACCAAGCTTTTCTTGCTCCTGAGAGGACCAGAGCTCAGAGCATACAAGGCTGACAACACTGCTGTGTAGGGCACAGACAGACTTGTTTCTGCACCTGGGCCTGAGCTCTCTGAGGGGTTACCATCACGTCCCCTGAAACATGGGGACTATTCACAAGAGGAAGAAGTCTTGAGTTTTAATTGTCACCAAAGGGGTTATAAGCAACTTCTTGGTCGCCCTGGACTAGAAGCATTGCTGTGGTTCAGTGAAGGATTACTGGGTTTCACCTGAAGGGAAAACTGAACAGCAGAAATTCAGATAACTTTCTACTCAAATGCAAGAGCAGATTTCACAGCACTCCTTCTGCAATCATCAACTCATACATTAGGATTTCCCTTGGACTCCAACTTGTTTGGTAAATAAGATGGATGAAACTCAGTGAACAAAAAAGTATTTTATTTCATTCTATCTCCAGAATTCAATGTGATGCCTCAGGTCTTTAATGCAATCTCAAAAACCTGCCATGATAACCCATTTTTAATTCTTCATAAGCTTTGTCTGTGAGGTTTTCTGCTGTACCATGTGAATGATCAACAGCCACCAATCAATTTACCATCAGGATGTAAATTGTATGCCCTTATCTCTAGTGAGCTAAGGTACAGAGGATACCTGTACCCTGTTATCACAGGGTGACACCACTGTGTCATAGAGGCATTCACAGCACTTGAACAAGCCAGTAGCAGTTTGTCTGCGACACATGTGAATTCACTTTGGACTATTAAACCTGCTGCCCAAAGCTACCTGTGCTACATACGCTGGTGTTTTGGTTGTCCTCATAACTCAGTATCCCCACAAATGTAAAGGGTTTATACACGCTTGAGGAATCTGCTTTAAAGTTGTTCCTTTTTCCTGAGTATTTGGCATTCTATGGCACTTTAAAAGGGGTGATTGATAGCACATAACACACTATGTGGCAATTCTCCAAAACCAGCCTCTGGACTCAGTAAGGAGAAGTTTAAGGTCCTAACCCTCTCTTGAAGAAATCCTGTGAATAGGGGCACAAAAGAAAGGTTACTGAGAGATGACAAGTCATCTAATTCACAGGAACTTGGCTATATAATTATATTAATTACTTTAAGCAGGTTTCTATTAGTAGGTTAAGTTTATCATGTGGCTTCACGTGACAAAGCAGAGGATTTCCAAGGTGACTTTTAACTGCAGTGGCTTGCCTCTTCACAATAAGGTTGCCCAACAGATAGAGATATACAATATCTCTACCATCCTGTTGCCCAACAGATAGAGATATACAATATCTCTACCATCCTATTGCCCTACATACAATATCATCCTGATAGTTTCATCATATATCCTCCTAATGAATAAAGCAACATACATTTGAGGGGTTGGAAATTATATTACTCCCTTCATTTAAGACCATACCATCATTTCAATGCACAAATAACGGATTTGACAAACTCTTCATTTTAATTTGACTGTGAGCTACCCAAGTCACAAGTCTGCATAGTTAAGACCTCTTTCCAAAGGAAGCCATCATCAGCCTGCTACTAGAATTCTTCTAGATCATAAATACTATATATTTATTTATGGTTTGACATCTGTGTAAAGTACATAGCAGCTATTTGAAAGCTGTTAGTACTGTGAGATACACAGTTTTGGAATAATGCAGGGCAGAACATTATTCTGGGTAATAGAATAGAAGGGGTAAAAGAAGTTCAGGTTCAATCTGTGTTTCTTTACACAAATCAGTAGCCTCTGAACACCTTTTCAGATACGTGGCACCCAGTGTAACAATCATAATCCTAAGAGACAATCCACGGAAAATGAAATCCCAGGCAAACTCTGACAGAAAGGTGCTGTTTCAAATCATATAATACAGTCATATTACCCTTTTTAAAACATATATTTTTCCTCTAACAATTTTTTGTTTATGAACTAAATCTGAAATATGAAAAACATATATTCAGGTCACTCAGGATGATAAGAGAATGTTTCCTATATTATGATGAAACAAAGGTGATGACTCACTGTCAGCTTCTGTAAGTACTTTTTAAAATTGGTTCTACTGATTACAGGGAAAACAAATTTCCTTCGACCATCTGCTTTTCCTTCTATTGAATAAGATAACACATTTGGCATATATTTGGGATGCATAACTGCATTTATTACAGTTTCATATTTTATTATACAATTGATTTGTAAAAGTCTCAAAATTATGGAAAATGCTCTGATGTATTCTCCTGTTTTGAAAAGATACAGATTACATATATATGCAGACTACTGCTGCAGTTGAATTTTTTTTACTAATGACAGTATAGTGATAAAGGTCAAATTAACTTCCATTCTTGTATGCTTTGTTATCTGTAAAATCATTTTTATCCTAGGGTTTTCTGAATAATGGTTTAAAAACACTCTTTAAATATTAAACATACCAAAATATTGATGGATTAAATGAGACCTAGTTTCATAATCGTAATGCACAGTGTTTAGTGCACAATGTTTTCTTTCAGTGTGCTTAGTACTGGCTTTCAAGGGGATCCCTTGCATTTTAAAATAGACTCAGTTTCATTATCATAGATGTTTCCTCTTTTTGAAAACATTTAGTCATTCAGATATATTTTTTTTAATTTCCTGGATACTAAACCCCTGGTGGGATAATCTCTTACCAATCCATATGGGGAAGGCAGTTTTGCAGATCAACAAATCCTACCATTATTTGATTTGATCTAAGAACAACTTAATTGAAACAACACAAAGTCGTTAAGAAAGGTTCTTATGCACATCCTGGTTAATGTAAATGACAGACAGCTTAAAATAATGAAAATTTTGTTATGACCAGTAGGTGACCTCATTCTCATAAAAGGTAAATCCAGGATTTTCTTACGTATACAGAACATTCTGGTTGGTCAGAGATAATGGTTAGTTTTGTACCAAAGGAATGGACTGGTTACAGTGATACTGCATGAAATACAACACACATATCCACGGAGCGTGAAAGAATGCTGCTACAAAACAGGCACGGGCCATAAGCCAGGCAAAGGATTGAGGCAATGGAAATTCTCTTCTGGGATTTTATGTTGAAGGAGGTTTTCATTTCAATATATGCATCAAAAGTAATTATTTTTGGTTATAAAAATAAAATAATGAATGTGCAGTGACTCATCTAGGGAAAAAAAACCTCTACAAACATGAAGCTTTTATTGCCTTTGCAACTAAAGCAAGTACTTAGCATTCAGCCAGCATAAGAGAGACTTATGACAGAGAAATTAATACGCTACTGAAATATACTCTGGACCACAAAAAAGTCTGTCAGTTTCAGAGACCTTCTTGTCTCCAAATGTGCAAATATCTTACTGAAGCGACTTCATGTTTTGATTCTTCTGAACAAACTGTATGTGAAAAAGTCATTTCCTATGTACAAAAAAGAACAGATTTTAGTACTAGGCTTTAGGCAGTCAAGGCTCCTAAATTCTCATTATGGACTTGAGGATATTTCTTAGTGGAAGGCAAGTTTTTTGGGGTAGAGAGAGAAAAAATTTGAGGTTTTCTAATGCTCTTTTACTTAAATCCTTCAAGGTAGAAGGAATTGCACATTTTTTAACTTTATTTCAGAAAGAAGAGAAAACCTGAACTTTTAAGGGAGGGAAACCCTATGCCCTGAAAAATCTTCCAGTCAAAAAAATCTGGTAGCTGTTCACTCTGAAGTACAATGAATCATTTCACACACAAAAGAGTGTCAATACCCACTGCAATTCACTTGACTTTAAACAGCTTTGTTGATACTTTCTGAAAACACTCATACAATTAAGTTTTTATTCAAGAATGTCTACAGAAGGAGAATTTCAGTTTTCTATTTACAAAAGCTCATGGCCAAAAGTACTTGCATAGCCTGTAGCATTTGCATACTCAAGGAGTAGAAACAGGATCCCACAGCGTATCCAAGCAACTGTACCTAACAGGATATGGACCACAACTACAAATTATCCCTGAATATCTAGGAATGAACTTCCAGAGTGAGAAATTCATACCATTGAACTGACATATTCAACTTACAAAGCAAATAAAACCAAGTGCTACAATAACTAACTTGTTTTCTGCAAATTACCCTCTCTGTCCAGGTGTTTTTCTCATATCTGCAAATCCCATGGTAACACAGGTGAGGTGTTTTGTGAATTAGAGAAATTGATTGCTGCTTCCAAATAGTGAGTTTTGCTCTTGAGACAGCAGTTAACTCTTTCTAATATGCCACAAGCTGGTGTGTTCCATGCATGGAAATGATGAAGCCACCCCCCCCATTTTCACTCGCGGATTTTCTACACAGCAGGCATTGTGCTTACCATCATTTCTCTGGGATGTCTCCTTAATTAACCAAATCTGTTTGCCATTTATTCTCGTTTATTCCCTGATCTCCTGGACCAAACCACATCCTTGAAGCAGACCAAAATAACCTGGTTCAAGTTCCAAACAAACTATCGTACATTTTGTATGTGTTTCAAAAATATTGTTTATACTTCAAATTATTGAAGCAGTAGTATTGTGATTACCTGACCTGGTCCATAAATTTTTTAAGTGGCATATCATACATACTGTGTTTTAGTAGCTTTCCATGAAATCCAATAATTACCCCCTGTTTGGATGCTTACACAGTAAAGAAAAACATAGTCAAAGATGGCTTGATTGCTCACCAATTGAAGCAATTGTACTTATTCAAGAGAAATAGTATTTGGCACCAAATCTGCCAGGCCATCTCCCATGGAGTATGAGTCAGGAAGCAGATTGTTTTCTGGGCAGTAAATATACAAGTTTAAGAAGGCTTCAGAAAAGTAAACACTACTATGGAGTGGTTTTTAACTTTTATTTACTCCCCAGTTAATACTGTTCTCTCTTTTCCAATTAACTCATTCAGAATGGGTTAATGTTGCAAATCCCACTATAATCTTTCTGAAAAGATATCAGAAAATAAGTTCTTAAACAAACCAGAACTTTGCTCCTAACTAAAGGGCAGACAACTGCAAGTTGTGTTGACAAGACTCACTGGTGTTAATGAAAACAAACTATTGCAAAATTGGAATGGTTCACAATTAGTTTTTCCATAATCCAGATTATCTTCTCTTCTTTGAAGCAATACAGCTGCTTATTCTGCATCTTTGTTATCCATTCTAGATATCTGTTAAAATCAGAGCCTAATAATAGCAAAAGAATAGTTATTCCTCATCAGAGTAACTGGGAATACAATCTTGTCAACAATATATTGCTCTCACAATGGGAAATATTCTTTGTTCTATTTGTGTACCATGGTATTCAAAGCAACTGATTTTACTTTTGTTATCTAGATGAACAACAAAATTAGTTTCTCATTAAAATGTACATTGGGTCATGAAAATATGCTGGATTTAAAAGTTTATATATTCTTTAGTAGAAATCATGATCCACTGCTGCCTGTGAGATCACAGCTGGTTACTGTGAGGATGCTGACAGTGCTGCAAATAGAGGATTATTACTCCAGGTGAGGGGAAAAAACTGCAGGGATAGATAAGCTGTAATAAGGGGTAAAAATCCTGTTATTTGTGAAAAAGCTGTAGAAAAAAAAATGAGAAGAAAATAGGCTGCAGGTAATACATACAGATAGAATTGTTTAATCACACTGTTTTCTACAAGGCTCATTCAAACAAAAGAGTATCTGTGTTATGTGAACACATTTGGGGGTTTAGAGTTAGTGACAAAGGGTCAAACTCTCATTGTCATGGAAAAAACTCTTATATTTCAGTTCATCCTGCAGGGTCTCAAAATTTCATGGTAAGAAATCACTTTTCAAGTTCAAAGACAAATTAATTAGATTTAAGGCCATGTTTAACACTGAGAAGAAAATGTAACCATACCTATAATTCAGAGTAAAATAGGATTTCTGCAAAAGATACACCTGGATAGATTTTCCATTTAATTATCTGGTTTATTTCTCTATCTGTATTCACCAGCTCATGTAAGTGTATGTAATCATAAAGGAAATCTTAAAAAGACTAATTTCTATCTTGCTCTATTATAGCCAATGCTTGGAAAAACTCAACAAAATTTTTCTTACTCTCTTTGAGTAGAACAGAGTTATAGATCACCTGCACTGACTCCTGATTATATCATCCAATCTGATGATCCACCAATCTAGAGAGATTGTAAAGGTGGTATTTTAAATTCACTGTCACTTCTGAGCAGATGATTATCACATAGAAGAACCTGAACTTCCCCAAGGGCAATGCAACAGATCATCTGCATCCATGTAATGTATCATTTTCCCTAGGGACATAGAGTGATTGATCGATTGATTAATTGTAGTTATTAAACCAGAATATCCACCCTCTGCCTTGTCACATCTCATTTACAACCTGGTTGTTGTCATAGGCAAAGCCATTTTATATAAATCTTTGTTTCAAACACATATTTTTGTTGCGGATGGGAGAATAAAAGTCAAAAGATAAATCACAGCAGCAGAATCCTAAGCTAAACAAATGGAAGGAATTTTAGATGTTATTAACTGTGTTCATAGTATCAGTCACAAATTATATGGATAAACATTGCTATAGAAATCAGTGGCAGCAGAATGAAATCACCATTTTCTGGGAATGTGATAACACAAAGATGAAATTATACTTCAACACTGTGTTGCAGTTATGTCCTGCATGGCCACTAAGCAGATGCTATCTCCCCATCAGTGTGACCAGCTGAGGTCTTAATGCACTTCTTCCCTTTAACAAATGTTCTGAGGCTGAAAGGATCAGAACCAAAAACTATATTGTGAAGCAGCTGAAGAACAAACTTGTCTCTGCTCTTATTTCACTTCCCCTGTTCCCATTTTTCCAATTTCTTCTTTCTCTTTGGTTTCTTGCACCCATCACAATTCACTGCCTCTTGTTCCACTTTTCATACAAATCCTTACTTAAAGATTTCCTCCGTGAAGCTCAGAAACAGAAATCCTTTTCAGCACATGTTGCTACCATCCATAAACAGCTGTTAGTGATAATTACTCAGATAAGGGTTTCCTTTAGGTCTATCATCAGGGTTCACACGTGATCTTGGAAGTCAAACTCACTTTTTATTCAATAAAACCAGTCAGAAATATTTCCTTGAACTTTTAAGATTGTTCAAGGTTTGATTGCTTTTGCTGTTGAACACAGCAAATTCAGAAAAAAGTGGGCCCACAACTCACTGAGGACTAAGAAAATTCTAATGTTGCCCAATCACCTTTACATCAATCTCTGTTTAACCTGGCCTTCCTCCTACACGAGATCTAAAGTGACTTGAATCTGTACCATGTTTTTGACAGACTCACAAGAGCTCACTTCTGAGATTTCACGCAGGTGACAATTCTTTATGCCTATTTTTTACTTTGAAATTTTGACAGCACATTCCAATCTCCCATCCACATATTCTAACTATCCTAACAGACAAAAATAAACAAACTAATTTACACTGAATCCATAAGTTGACAGAGTCCTTCCCAACGATGAGAGGCTGAGTTTCTTTTTAGTGTCTATCAATTAAAATCACCCTTTTCACACAATTAGGCATCTAAGAGTCAATGTGTGAATTACTATCAGCAGCCTAAAAAGTCTCAATTAGAAAGACAGCCCTCTTCTGTGAGCCGTTAGTGATGAGTGTATCATGGAAAAATGAAACTGTTTGAAAGACTAGTAAATATCAAACACAGTCCAGATATTGTAACAGTAGTCAAAGCCCACATAAGTAAACCTAAAATCCAAATTCAGCATTATGTCATGTTTGCTGACATGGCAAACCTCACTGTAACCACTCCTCCTTTCATCCAGTCCCAAAACATCAAAGTCTTAAAAAAACAAACACCTCACCTTATTTTCTGGGTCTTCCTAAGAGGACACAGGCACTACTGCAGCAAAGAGAACTCTGGTTTTACATTCTCCCAGAATCATCAACTACTTAATAAACAAACTGACAGTTTCCTTTTCCATCTGATAACAGGAAATAGCCCCACACAGGCCACATTACAATGTTCTCATCATACAGTGATTTAAAAGAAAAAAACAAACTAAAAATCGTTGCATGCAACCACAACTACCCAAACTGCATCATTGCTCCAGGATAGAACCAGTTTACCTCAGCTTCACCAGCAGAGTGTAGTAGCCTGCAAGAAGAAAGAAAATACTTCATCTTTGAAATTTCCTTTTCCATTCAGGCTCAGAGCAAACAAAAACAAAAAAGATAAAATACTCCAGACTATTTTACACATGCTCCAAGCAATACTATAAGCAAAGAATCTCTAGAGAGATTAGGATGCTTGTACTAATTGTATTTAACATTTTAACGTTTTATAAATAAGCCATGGGGCAACTGAATCATCTTGTGAAATTATGGTGCTTAGGATATATTCCCAAAAGAATAAACATTTGAGTTTGGCAAGTCCTTTACTTGCATTGCCTGAGGCACCAATAGGTTTATCCTTCACATGGCTAAAGTTGGGATTTCTCAATATCATGTAAAGCTCATGATGCCCTTCAAGAAACAAAAATCAACCTGCTCTTGCAAAGTAACTTTGTGTAATGCAAAAAAAAGACAGGGTTTCTTTTTTTTTTTTTTTATTTTTTTTAAATTATAGGGAGTAAAATTGGTGGTTCACAGTGTTTAAATTGGCGTAAAAATCCAGGCTATGAGGGAGGGGGTGGCTGAGTGAAAATCTGTATTAACCCACAGACTTGATTCACCTTTGCAGACAGAAATCCTTTAGGTGATACAGAGCTCTACCAAGGAAGAGAATACTAACCAAGGGGAAAGACTAAAACAGAATTATGCAAATAAGATGGTAAACAGTTTTTTTGGAACTAGAAGAAAGATGTCTCAGACACAGTAATAAGAAAAGAACAAGTACCATCAACAAATAAGCATAAAGCTCATTATTACCCACAACTTAGAGCCTGTAAGTGTCAAGGTGAGGAGAGAATGAGTTAAAGATATATGGTGGATGAAGGATTTGGGAGCGACCAAGCTATTGGTCTTCATCACCAACCTGGAGACTTGTAATGAAGGGGATCTTTTCCCTGGAAAGATCAAATAAAGGTTTTATTCTTATCATATTCCATTTTGTGAGGGAACAAAGCGGTTAACAGTCAGGCAGAACAGTTACACAGCTTCTTCATTGACCAGATGAATACCCTGGAGCAAGTAATATCATCCGTGCATTTATCAATAAACAAAATAGCTTACTGCAAGTCTCTTGAAGCAGAAGCTGTGCTGTGTGTGTCTTGATGCCACGACGATTTTTTGCCTTTTCTTTTATACACCTTTAATGTATTCTCAGTGCCCTTAGCATGCATACTTGTAATTCCTTAAGTCTGATAACTTAGCAGAGTCCTGCTATTCTGTTAGGCCAGAAGACCAAACACCCTAAAGGCCTGGCAGCTGGAGGCCAGAAAGCCCTACGCTATCTAGAGAAACCAAGGTTCCCTCTAGAACACATCCTGTAAACCAGGATTAGGCCCATCTGGGGGGAATGCTTCGGGACAGGGGGATATCACACTATTCATTCACGCCTCTAATTGGGGCATCTTTGTTAGACATGCTAATTTGCAAGGTCTATAAATTTGTATACACGATCCACCACGTGTGTGCATTTCCATGTATTCCGCCTTGGCAAAGTGTTGCACCATAAAGATCCTCATCAAATACCGAAGTAAAAACCCTTTATCCCTTAACCCTGTCAGGCTCTTAATTTTAGGACCAAGAATAAGGCATCGGTCTGTACAGCTCTTTCGACAGCAGTCTCACTCGGCCTTAGCAGACCACACTGTAATTTGGTTCATCAGTAGCAGTAAAGGCAGAACATGTGGAAACTGGCTGTGAGACCAAGGCTTTCGAATCACTCCAGCAGTGAGAGGTCACAATTTTAGCAGATCTCTTTTTTTTTTTTTTCCCTTACATAACTAAAGAGGTTACAGTTCAAGAGACGCTTAAAGATCCTCTCAGCCAGAGCAGTTTGGGAGATTTTGTTTGATTCCAAAATGTTCATAATACTACAAGCTGCTGAAAGGATGTGGGGTGATTCATGTCAGCAAAAGTATGTCCCTCAGAAATCTAAGTTACTAGAAAAAGAAAAACAGGGAAAGAACTTCAGATGCCTATGAGTTGCCTTTCCCCAACACAAGTCTTTTCATCCCCAGTATCAACAAATATCCCTAATACAAAGAATTTCTGATCCAGTGCCTGGTTATTTCCCCATTCTCCCCCTAGGCCCCTCCATCCTTATTTCTGTAGGGTCGATTCTTCACTTCTCAAGCCAAACTAGGGACAATGGCAAGAAGATAAGAAATGTACAACATGGAATGTCACTGACTTCTGAAGGTTGGCTGTCAGCTCAAGAAATAGGACAGAATGGTGAATGATGCTTTGAAGCAAACAAAGCTTTTTTTTTCACTCCTATGGGCCAAGAATTCACTTGCTGTTTGATTGTCCATTCAAGAAAGGATCCTCTAAAGAGAAGGACCCTATTAGAAAGAGTGGAAATCTAAAATAATTAAAGCAAGAAGGCACCTCTCTGTATTCATGAACATGTCAAAGAGTCCTTATGCAAAGTCCAGTTGCTTCGAGGAAAGAAATACAGAGTTTCCATGCTTATTTACTTTTTTACAACAATTTGGTATTAAGTACCCAACAGAGCAGATGATCTGTAAGGGGTAATAGCTTCCCTACCATTCTTTTTCTCAGAATACATTTTAGCTGGAAGAGAACAAAAATAGGAGTGGAGTCACAGATGGGCGATTGTATTTTTCAGAGTCATTGGTCCAAGCTGATTTGGAGACAATTATTTTGTTATGTTGAGATTCTGGCCAGAATTCAGACCTGAGCAAAACATGCCTATCCCACATCCCCTCTCTTACTGATTGCTGGAAAAAGATGCAGAGTGGAAATAACATGACCTAATAAAATCCTGAATGGAATAAGAGAGAAGGAAAATATCTAGCAGAACCAAAAAAATCTGTGAAAATTAAGTTGATGGCTGGGAAATGTTTAAACACTGTTTGGCTCTAATGCACAGATAAGTTATCAGTGAAATAAACTAGAACTCAGTCACAAATAATGAGAGAAATGTGTAACACAGTGCAATCTTCTTCTGAGCTTCAGCCGCTGTTAACTGGTGAAGAAATTTGCGAAGTTGCTTTTACTTTGGGGTTTTTTTTGCCACAGCAAGTACCTTCTCAGAATTACTTGGAAAGTTGGCTTTTCCACATATTGCTGGACAGGTATGCCAAGGGTTCTCTGGGACTGCAGAAATGAAACACCTAACCTGTCTCACTCCATTCGAATTTCGTGCAAAAATTTCACATGCAGTCATCTCTCTCAAACTGCCTTCAAACCAGCCGAGGTCCACATAGTGTGAAGCAGTTGCCTTTCTCTGACACAAACTAACCATTACCCAAGACAATATCATGAGTAACGAGAAGTGAAACAGTACTTATGGCACTTCTGCTTGGAGCGTCAGGACTATGCATGCTCCTCAGTGTCTCTGAAACCTGTCTTCTTTTGCTGTCAGGTACTCAGAATACAATAACACTACCTAGTAATAACAGAAGAGAATTCTGTTTGATGCGCTTCTTTCATTCAAACTAAATTAATTCGATATCAAAGCTTGCAATGTAATATTTTCCTTTTGGAAAGACTTCCTGCTCTTTTCTGGTTCTGTGTTTCCTATCCACAGTTTGAAATAAGCTTTCTTGAACATCTCAGGACTGTAGACAATTCTATAGGTGAAAAGAGTTACAGTAATTGCTTTGGTAGACTTTTACTCTCTGCAACCAAAAAATTTTAAAAAATACATTTGTGAAATCTGAACTCTTTAAAGATGCAATAAGCACTGTTGTAATAAGCACTATTATAAGTACTACAATATAGATTTGAATGAATGGCTGGAGAAGAACCCTGGGCTAGCAGAGAGCAGTGCAAGGAAATCACGTTACCACACCTGGCTCAAAGCCTCCCTCCCTACGTACCTTCTCACTACTGCTTGTCAAAGGCAACCACAACAGTAAATAACTTTCCAAAACTGACTTCCCTGCTTGCCTGAATTGGAAAAAACATGCGGATCCTTACAAGAAAAACGCAGTGCAACACATATCACTAACCCACAAGTTTCTGCAGAAGTCCAGGGAGGATGGGAAAGGGCACCTGGGAAATGTTGGATGGACTGATACCCTTACTTATGAGGGTGACTCACACCTATGGAAAATTCTGTATACCCTCATCAAAACCATTCTCTTAAGAAGCACATACAAAATGGAGCTTCAGATGGCTTCCTCAATGCCTTGAAAAGCCCTTTTCCTATGCTGCTGTTCATTTCAGTGCATCCAGACACGCTGATAACAAATATATTGTGTACATGTTCCAAGCAAATGACACAGCCTGATCATATATAGCTTGGCAATATATCTGTTTTAAGAAGCACTTGGTAAACTGCTGCTTTCCCAGAGCATTTGATTGTTACAGACAAGCTCCCTGCTTTCTAAAATATTAATAAATGTCACAATTGATATTAAAATGGAACATTACTTGCTTTCTATAGCTGTTCCTGTCATCACTAGTGGTTTTTAACATTATAAAAAAGCTCTTTCATCACTGAGGTAAATGCCTTTCTAATTACATATGCCAGGATTTTCCCTATTAAAACGCATAGTTTAAGATGATTTCTGTTTGCAGGGGTGCCTGAAAATAACCTCTTCTTTTTTTTTTCTTTTGTGGAATGGGATGCTCTTTGCTAACAATTCGTGAGAGAGCAGCAATTACTACCTATAGGGCTTTTTGTTCTCCCAAACCCAAAATATCTATCTTCTGATGCATCACAGATAAACTACTGCTGGGAATCTATTTAAGTATGATTTAAAAAAGGAACTGGAAAAGGAAAAACTGGTAAACATGGCAGATTGTGCATTTATGGTACTTATAAGAGGATCTTATCCTCACTGCAATATAGCCATTACATGGATTATGCCTGAAGTGAGGCAACAAGGTCTATTTCAGAACTGCATTATCTAAAGTACCAAAAGGCATTTTCCTCCTTTTACAACTGGTGATGAAAATGGCTGAAATTACTTTTTCTCTACACATACACCCAGATAATGTGTCATTTATCTGCATGTACTTAATATTCCAAGAAGATGGTAACTGCAGCTTAATATATGATGATGTTAATCTACATTAAATATTTTAATAAACCTACAGTCTTAAACAGATCTTTGGGACAGACATATCAGCATTTAATCACACAGTAACCCAACAAGGCATTCTGTTAAACTACACAGAGAGAAAGAGGGGGCTAAGATTTAACCAAGTATGTGTTATATATTAAAAATATCACTAAAATACAAAGCTGGGATATAATACACAACCCTCAACTGCATCTGATACAGAAAAAGACTTAGAAAAAAATAAGCATAGAAATAAATAAAATAAATTATTCCAAATAGCCGGCACATTGACACTGTTGATTTTTTTCATATGTTTGTATTTTTTAAACTTTATTTTAATAACACTTAAGAGTATGGATATTTCTAGCACTTAAATTAATCTTTTATGGCTATATATTAAAAATGTGAGATTAAATGTAAAACTCTTATGTATTACAGCACTTGATGAACAATCAGGTTCATAATATGGCTCACTCATTCTGGGCATCTTATGTTCTACAATGTTGAGACAAGAATGGGGTTAAGACATAGGAATAAGAAATAGAATTCACAGCCCCTCAACCTAGTGTCCAAAACTGTAAGAAAGCCATTTCAGCACACAGCATACCATGCTTTGACATGCCTTAACTCCTCTGAAAACGCTCAAGTCATGAAAGCACTTTACAGTAATTCTTAGATGAACAGAAGGAGAGATGAACAGTTAAGTGAAACTGTTTAGCACCTGGAATGCCTTCTGGGGCAGTGGCATTCTGGCTTCTTCCTGAATTTACCTCTACAGTTCTTTCCTGGGTTACCTGAGCCATAGAACTCAGCCATGATCATGTTTAGAGGTAGGAAAATAAACTGAATAGAGGTGCTGACTGAAGCAGCATAGCCAGAAAGAGATTCCCATGTTAAAAAAAAAACCAACAAAACCTAAAATAAAAAAAAAAACCTTTGCCCTCTCCTATTAAAAATACACTTTAAAAATGTCTTAGTGTAAAGTTGTTATTTTTCATAAGGAAAAAAACAGAGTAACTATAAACAGAATTCTTAAACTTTGAGAGCTGCTGTTTTGTTTTCTGGAATGTTCACTTGAAAGTGGATTTAAGCCAGCCATTGTTATCAGATGGGCTGTGAGTCCCGATGTGCAGCATGCAGGGCAGCATGAGCATAGCTACACTCGAAAAGCCCAACCCAAAACAAACAACAACGCAACAATAATGGCACCGACGGAAAAAAACCAAACCCACCAGCACTACAATAGCATGGCAGTAAACAGCCCGAGCAGGAAAGCTAAAACTAAAGTGGATTGAGAAACCAGTACTTTTCATACCCACAAGTTGCTCAGCTCTCTGTTATACTGCTTCTATAGATAAAATAACTTCCAGAATAGTCCAATTGATACACTGCAGAAAGACCAATATATTTGTAATTATTTGCTGAAATGGATGATTCATGTTGAGGTGAGGAGATAATAATTAAAACAGAGTCAGTGGAGGTCAGGCAGGGGTAATCCTGCAGGAGGATGATGCTACATTCACCTTCTACTGCATAAAGTCCAGATTGCTATAACACTTTCACCTGATGGACCAAGGCACTCTCTCACTCTAAGAGATTACCTATATTTTTTATTCTCTTCATGGTTGAAAAAGAAAACTCCAACTTCTTCAAATTATTTTGGGATGATTAAGACCCCGAAAACCAGAAACAAGACTAGAATGTGAAGCATTACTAGAGATGCAATAGGTGTTGACATTACTGATGCCTGACACCACTAAGCCTTCAGGAACTGGGGAACCCCAGCTGGTCTAAAAACCCCTCTTCTCACATCGACTACAGCAAAATTATTAAAAGAAACTCTCACACAATCTATGTTGCTTTCCTTGCTGACAGAGTAGATGATAATTTATTTTGAAAGAGGGACAACTGTATTCAGAGCTAAACCTTCTGTATCACAGAAAAGTATGGAGAGGGGCAAAGAGAGTCAAGGGAATCTGTTCTTTTCTATTTGTATTCTAAACTAAGTTTTGTAGACTAAGAATAAACCAAGGGGAAAGGACAATAACTTGCCAATGAGTTTATTGCTCATTAGCTGAGTTTTTACAGATTCCTATATTTTATTCCCTAAAGAATACAGGCTTACATACACAGCCCAAAATATCTGCAGTTTCAGCCTCACAAAAAGTGGAGAAGTCACCTAATCATATGTGCAAAGAACAAGTGCCCTTGCCATATAATGCTATACTGAAAAAGAACAAAAAACCATAAAAATAAATTCTGTGACCATTAACTGATAAGTGTCCTCTCCTATCATTAAATCCAAACCTAGCCTGTGACAATGGCCCATGCCAAGCACAAAAGCACAGTGCAGCACAGCGAGCAGAGCTGCCTGCAGCAGACATGGGAAACCTGGCAAAGGGAAAAGGCTGGAATCACGTGGCTGCTCAGCCACTCTTCCCTGATGGATGAGGAGAGGCTTCATTTGCAGTACCCTGTCTGAAAACAGCCCCTCTCCAAGAAGATAAGTAAGACTTACACTATTCTTTAAAAGTACAAACAAATAAAAACCCCGAATGAAAAACTAAAACAAACAAAAAAAACTAGCCAGATGAGGAAAAAAGTTTATTGAGCATAATTCTGATCGATACTTCTATAGAGAAAATGATCATGCAGAAGAGTATAGAAAATTAAAATACACTTTTTCTGCTGAAGAAGGCGGTCATTGATTGGAGACAATCATACTGCCATCATCCCACTGGCACAACAGAGACATTTAAGACATAGGCTACAGGAAGGGAAGGTGGTCATGGCTTTATCTGCATGTTTGAGCACCTCAGCCTCTACTATAAATTAATTTTCTTAAAACAACCATTGGAAGAGGGATAGTGCCCCTCTGGTTTCTCTTTGGTTGGAGGAAGAGGCACAACCCCTCTGCTTAGAGACGCTGGCTCCTGGCAGCTGCTAAGTCACAACCCCCCTGCCTGTACGTGGCATGTGGGGCCCGACACACCTCAGCCCTTCCTTCCAAGTGCTGCTGGAAGGAGCATGGTTTGTAAACATGCTACAGCTTTCACTTTAGCAATAGCAAGAGGTCAGTGGGGTGTTGGGGACTGACAAGGCTACATACGAAGGAGATTTGTCTCTTCACTTACTTCATTTCACAGTTGAATTGAATTTTTTGATTAATTACAGAATATTTGAAGGGAATGAAAAACAAAGAAATCCTGTCTCAAGTTCATTTTTAGATAACAATGTTACTTGACTCTAGCAGTGAACTTGAGACAGGGAATGAAAAACAAAGAAATCCTGTCTCAAGTTCATTTTTAGATAACAATGTTACTTGACTCTAGCAGTGCAACTCTGATATTTTCAGTCTGCATTGTACATGGTAACAGTGACCAACCAAAATTTAAAATAGCCAGATCCTCTCATATCATTTTTCCAAAGATACGGAAAAGTGTTTCGCATAAATTTGAGCAATGTGGAGATAACCTGGTAATGGTTGAGTAATAATGCACTATATTTATAGGCAGTTCTTGAACAATGAGATCCCAGATATGCTATTATCTTTACTTTCCAATAACCTGGCTCCATTATTCCTCTACTGCAAGTGGATCATTTTCATGAAATCATTTGCATCACAAATCTAAATCTGTTCTAGTTAAAGCTTTCATATCACTTTTGATTTGTTCTAATATTTCCTAAGACAAAACAAAACAAATTTGTCTAGTGTTCTGAATTACAAAAACAATATATTCAGTCTACAAATCTCAAATGAAGGTAGTTTTCAATGAACTGAGATAGGCATTTTGAAAATCTCTTTAATATTTTCACATTTAAAAGCACTTCACAGTCAAATCTAATGGCTCCTGTTCACCAAAGACAGCAGTGACAGAATCCATGCTGTAGGAGATGCTGTCTCTGCAAGCTCCTGAAGGCTGCTCCTTATACTGTCACTGCTACCCTTTGATAGGGCCTTTTCCAGCAGAGAAAGGTATTTGGTAAATCTACTAGAACCATTCTAGATGAATGAGTATAGTGCTTATACTGGAGTTCATTTTATATTGCAAACATGGAGAAAAAAGCATGACCAAGAATTATATATTTACTATTTTACTAAGTATATAAATTATAAGTATTTAGCTGCTCATTCCTGTATCTCACAGTATAGACCTTGCATAAACCAGCACATGATGACAAATGACCAGCTCATGGGACGTTGAAGACCTGAGCTGCAGGGTACCAACGCAAGAGCGAACACAGACCTTGATTCTGCTGTGTTTTCATGAAGGAGGGAAAAATGCACCAGTGTCCCAGCAGTCACTGGAAGAGCAAACACCTCCAAATGCTCACCTGTCCCAGAGAGAACTGCACTGACTGCCCACTGCTTCTGCTCCCCTGACTTGTCTTTCCCGAGTCCTGAATTCATACAGTAGGTGCAAAAGAAAAAGCCTTGAGAGCCTGGTAGGCCTCCATGCAATAACAAAAGCACTTTCCAATCACCAAGATTTAAAAGGAAGCACCATCATTCTCTGGCAGCTCCCCCAGTAAAACCCATTAACATGAAACTGCCTCTGCCCAGGAGGTTATGTGTTCCAGTAGCGAGACCACAGTGGCAGAAGTGACTGACATCTCCACTACAACACAGTTTTGCTAAGCTACACAACAGCAAAGACACTGCTTAGAACATAAACCCAAAAGCCAGGAGAACTCAACAAACAAGTCAGGTGCATTGTCACAAATCAAGAAACAAGAAAGGGCAAAGCCTGGGCTCTCTCAAGAAAACAAGACAAGGAGGGCAGGGAAGGGAGCTCAGCCCTCTGAGCTCCTGGCTCATTCATCTTCCAGCTCCTGTTTGTGAAAAGGTGCCCTCAGAATGAGGAGAAAGGAAGAGCTGCAGACAGCATCTTCGACAGCCAGGCTCTTTGCAGCCTGACTCACAGGCAAGAGGGCAGAAAACAGAGCTGAGCAGGTGAACGCTGCTGGGTTGTGACACATAAATGCAACCAAAAATGGCTGGATGAAACGTTAGAACTTCTCAGAAAATTCCAATATATGCAGCTGTTTTCATCAAACTTACCTTGCAGCTATTGCCTCTTAAATATTGTGGTGCTAACGACCCGAGAGTGAGAATGATTACCAGCCCACTGAAACTAACTTCATCCATTTTCCCTGTCTAAACAAAGTGCAATGCAAAAAAGGTAATCAAACAAACAACCTTAACTGTGAAAACAAAATTGGATTTTTAAAATACTGTCATTTTTATTAATCTGGGGTGATATTACTGAGCTGAAGATTGCCCTTTCATTTACAACAAATGTGTTTTTTCAAGTTAACATTCTCTATTTAACTGAACAAAGAATTATTTTTAAAAAATCTGCTGTATTTCAGACAAAAGCTATTTTTTACCATGAAGTCATAAAACCCCATGAAAGAAGTTTACAATGGGAGCATTGACATCCCCTTAACTGCAGCAGCACCAGCTAAGGCAAACGTAATGGGGAAAAAATTTCAAAGATAAGAATCAAAGCGTTTTATCAAGGTTGTTCATCCTATTACAATCTCCACTTCTACAAACCTTTTAATGCAGAAAGTCACCTGCTGGACAGAAAGCTGTTGGTAGGAATCTGTATATAAAAGCATTTTTCAGTTACTGTCTGTACCTTAAATGCCAATAGGACGTCTTCTGTGGAATTCCATTTTAATGAATTTTGGCTTAAATGATGGCTCTAAAGTAGCTTGAGCTTGTCAATGTTTCTCCAGGTTTTTTGATATACAAAGCTGTGTTCTATGTAATAATTAAAGTCATATTCTGCTTTCAAAAATACCATCAAAGTGAAACCACTGAAATGTCATGTCTTAGCATAGGTTTATACTGCTGAGGCCCAAATCAGAATCTGATTTTTGAGCCCTTGAATGTTGCTGTTGGTCTGACCTTGGAAATACTGAGAATAAGCTAAATGCAGCCAAGAGTACTTTTATCTGAACAGACACACATTTTCAAATGTGCAAATATTATCAAGAAGAAAAGGGAAAGCTATTTTAATGCACAGCTAAACTGAAAAAATAATTCTGACAATTCTAAATTATCTGAATAAATTAAAAATTTGACTATTATCTCCTTTCAATTTTGTTTGAGTTTACTGATATGTAGCATAATCTCACAAGAGTTAATAGTGTCAGCAAGATCCCACTGGATTTGTCTTTACGGAGATATAGACATATTAATTAAAAAACAGATTAAACCACTGCAGGTCTCATTTCACTGAGCTACAGAACAGCTACTGAACTATTTCTAAGAATTACTGCACATTTCTTATTTGTAAAATAGAAGTAAAGTATTCCAGCAGATCCCATTAACAAACACCACACAAAACCCATCACTGGTTTATGTATTTGGCTATATTCACTTGTTTCTCAGCATAAGGTTTCTGGAGAAATATATGTACACTATGAAATTATCTCTCCACCTAGTTGTCCTTTAAAGGAAATAACTGGACGTTCTAGGTTTGCTATGTATCCACTAAAGGAAATGGATGAGCCAAATATTTGTGCTCATACAAATCCTGTAAGTAAAATCTGTTCAGGAGTGAATAATTTTTAAAGCTTCTCTAGCAAAATATGAAAGATTTTACTGAAAGCTCTTTGCCTCCATAATTTTGTTATGAAAAGAGTGTTCTCTTATATCACGTGTGAATTTAGAAGCCTAAAAGCACTGTTTCTTCGTTTATGTCAACATATCTAAGTCAATGTTTAAAGAGTGAAAGATTTTTTGCTTGGATAAAGAGACAATTTCAGCCAAGGATATTAATCCCAAATTCCCAAATACTAAGGTGAGCATTTTTCTGTTAAACAAATTACTAAAAAGTGCAGTTTCAGGATTCTATGTGAGGAAACGGTTCAATCAACATCTTTTTTTTCATTTTTCTCCTGGGGAAAATTAAAATTATATATAAATTTCAAGCAGAATTAGCCCAGCTTGAAATACTGCAGCTGCAATATTGCAAAACACTATTTTTGAGTAATGCAACATTTTGTTTAAAATCTCAATAGAGCTGGAGTGCCCCTCAGAAGTTCTCAGAAGCACAGCTCACCCTCCTGTTCCCAGTCCCTGCTGGTATCCACTGGCACCTGGACCATTTGTATGGTGCCAAGGAGTGCTGATGCTTGTGAGAGGCCAGTGATGCTTCACAGATATTCGGGGCTCTTTTTGTGCTCTGGTTCTCATGGTTGCTTTTTAATCTGGTTTAAATCTTTGAGTACAGAGCAACAAGGACTCCTGTGGGACTTGGCAAGAAGCATGTCTGGATGTCACCACAGCAAGTGGCAGGTGACTGGCAGAAATTCCAGGATATGTGTGTGTACAGTTACAGGCAGAATGCCCAAAGCATTGCAAATCCAAAGCAAAGGCCAAATTTTCCAAACTTTAACTCTGCATATCATTATCTATTTTAAAAACACTTCATTCTCCAAAGAACTTGTATTCCCTGACCAGTGTTCTCTGAAGCTGTCCCTGACATGGAATATTCTCTGCAACATCACACCTCTTCCAAGGACATGGTAGCACATAATGAAGGAGGCTTTAATTAAGATTTCCCCTCAGCAACAAACTAGCCAGGAACCAGCTGCACCATTCTGGCTTTCCATGAACTTTGCTGTGAGGAAGACATGCCAGCAATGTCAAATTTAGGCCAAAGTAGAAAGGAGAGGCTTAAGGGAATTGGAGTGCATCTTGTATTTCTGAAATACATTTCTTGCTCATTCTGTACCCAAAAAAACTTTCTAGAATTTGCTGACAATACCTTTTCTCACATGGGCTATTTCAAAAACTCATTGATTTTTTTTTTCATTCTTCTAGGTTTTTTTACTTTGTTTCTTATTTGGCCCATTTTCTTCCATTCCCTGGGACACTTTTTGATACAAAAAGGAAACCTGCAAACTGAGAAACCTGACATGCATCCGCAAACTTGTATCATTTACCATAAATAAATAGAACTTCTATTATGGATCACAAAAGCAAAGAATGAAAAATAAAAACCTTATAATAATTACTTGGTCCTGAAACTGATGAAAATATGAAACGGATTACACACCACACCAAAACTGCTAGCAGCAAATGCATTGCAAACTCATTTACACTGATTCTTCACAGGTAAGGAAAAAACATGGGTGAACATAACAGGGTACATTTCGGCTCCTGTTTGAGGACTGTTCTGCAACTTGGTGACAGGTTGCAGCAAGGGGTACAAGACCCCAAACAGGAAGAGAGAAGCCTCGTGCTATTGTCTCTTTGGGTTTGATTCCCATAGAGATAAAATTGTTAGCCTTACGTTCAAGACACCAGCTGGTGCAGCTGTATGATCAAAGCAAACCCTCTGACCAAACCCAACACCAACCACAGAGCAGAAAATCTCAGTCCCTAAATTTGCACCTGCATTTTTGTCCTTATGATCACCTATGACTGCCAAAATCCTGAGTGTGCAGCAAAGCTCCTATGCAGGAACATCCTGGGAAAGCACACGGGCCATTGGAGAGCTCTCTCCAAGCACAGCACATTTCAGCGTGGATGTCTTGCAGGTGCACTTCTCAAGATTAAAGTGTAAACATATGCAAGCATTTAATATCACACTTCATAACGAAACTGTTAATACTGATAAAATTAATCCTGTTTCCAAATGTCTGAAGATCATAAGAACAGCCATATTTTGTTTTGAAAAAGGCCCACAGTTGGAAAAAAGGGTAAGAAACCAGGAAAATACGGAATGGCACGTCCTTCCAGCAGGATATTATGTCTGGAAGCAGAGGGAGGAATTATATCTGAAGACTGCATTTTCTTCAAAATCCACAAAATAGCACCTATTCATTACAGCACAAAGTAATCAAATCCCATTCGAGCCTTTTCCCATTTCCTATTTCCCATCTCCACCATACCCTCTGACAGGGAATTCCACAATTCAATTAACCATTTATGAAGAAAATATTTCCATTTGTTGGTTTTAAAAGTGTTGCATGATTATTTTATTCAGTACACTGTCATCCTTACATTATAAGAATGAATAAAAATGCTACCTTTCCTACACATTTGTCAGTTATTAGACCTTTACCACAACCCTAGTCCTCTCTTTTCCAAGGAGAAATTATAGAGCGCTTTAACTGGTCCTCAACAAGAAACCCTTCTCTGTCTATTGTTGTTCTTTGTAGCCGTTCTGTTTCCTCTGGGAACTTTTGCCACTCTTGTCTTAATATTTAAGATAACAATGCAACCTAGATTTCAAAAGGATTGCATTCATTATTTTGTCTTATTTTTTCCCAGGATGTTTTATAGAACTATATTTTCCTCTTTAACTGGTGCTGAGGTGACAGCTTTATTGAACTAATCACTATAACGCCAATATCTCTCTCCTGAATAGTAACTACTGAATCAAAATGCATATTTAAATACATTCATTCCTTTCCATTTATCAAAATTGAATTTCATCTGCCATTCAGTTTCATAAAAAACATGTTTTACCTGTTTAGAATCAGCTTTGCTTTTGAGCATTCAAACAAATTTAATCAATCAACAGCCTGTATCTCATACCTAATCAGCCCTTTCCAAGGTTATTTACAGACACACTGTATACAACCAGCATCTGAGAAGCCAGATTTAAAATCCTGCCTTCAAAATTCAGATTTCCAAGTATCAGTAACATCCTTACAGCAAAGGTACAAAGCTTGGTTTGGGGTCTTTTGACTAGGATTGCAAATCTTTCATGCTCTCTAGATATTTTATTCTGCATGGGATTTTAAATGTTAGCGCTAGTGAAACAAGGGAAATGTTTTCAGAACAACTCACCTCAGTAGAATCAATTTGGATTTGAACTGTTTAAAATTCATTATTCATTTTGTGAATTTTTAAACATATTTTCAAATACTGAATTTTTCTTGTTGCTAGTAATTTTGTTCTTTTTTTATCAAAGAAAAATAAATTTTGTAAGAAATTAACACAGGAGTGACAAGATTCCTAGAAACTGTCATATAATCTAATTATAGCAACCAAACCACTGACACACCAGAACAACTCTATAGCTCAAATAACAGATTTTAATATCCAAAGCACACACTGAGTAGACATCACAGACTCTCTGTCCCCACGTTTGCAAAGAGAGTTAAATTTTTAAATTCACCATAAAATATTTAATATTTAATTTAATTTAATTATTCTCAAATAAAAAATATGCGTTGTTGAAAATATTATCTCTGTCCATAATCAAACTGGCCAACTTCAACCACCACGCAGCTCTTTGGCTGCTTCAATGGCCTGTGTAACCCGCTCAGTGGTAGACAATTTCTGCAAATATGGAATAATATCCATTGTACTAGTTTGGGAGAGAAGAATGAAAAAGAGATGTGGAAAGGAAGAGAGCTTCATTTCCAGACACAGTTTTCAAAGTGGAATCCTTCTGGTCAGTGTCTGTGCAGACTGCAAGAACAAGCAGTCACCTCACAGGGATTAAGGCTGACATTAGACGTTCCTTCTCAGAAACGACTGGGGATAATCATATCCTGCTCCCAAAAAATGGGAAACTAGCTGATGATGCAGGTAGCAATCAGAAGTGGCCATTTCTAAGCCTGTGGCCACTTAGAAATCCTGTCTTGACAGCAAGCCTTACTCAGAATAAATGTATTTTATTGTTAATTGTAATTAATTCTCACCTTACAGTCCTTATTTTATTATCTCTGCAGTAGTTGCATTGGCTTGCTCAATGCCCTAATTTTTCCTCACTCATAGCCATTTAAAATAAGCTTTTTGAAACTTGTGAGCTTGCTGAGCTGAGGAGTTCTTTTTCTTTTGAATGCATGTGCTTGTCTGGCATTTCTATCCAAGCTTCTACAGCTCTGCTTAAGAGTTAAAAACTGTAATAAAATTGAAATATGTTAATATAAAAATGAAGAATGGGATTTGTCTTACCATATTAAGAAGATTAAGCAATGGCTAGATAGTCCTGGACCATCTAGGGTTTAACTTCTGCTTGTCAAAGCTGCTTCCTCATCTCTATAAAGACATTGGATTATAGCCCTTTTCCAAGGTCAGACTACCCTGTCTCTGTGAGTGGAAAACATGAAAGAGATTTATTAGGCAGCAATATACATCTATGCATTTTATCTTTCTGCAGTCTAAACACCTAGGAGATGCTTGAGGCAGAGTTTAAGAGGAAATCAAATGAATTATAAATGATGATTAAATCCAAATTGATTCCAAACTGATGGGGTTGCATCATTTACATCATCAGCAATGTTGAGTGTCATTTTTAAATGTTACCTCTTTTTCTGAACATGTGTCATACAACACCTATTAGCAAGATATCAGTAAACATCAGACATTGGAAGATGACCACAAGCAGGCCCGATACTACAATGAGCTTTTAAAATTGTAATCCGTTTTTGGGAAGTAGCTGAAGCGGGAACAAGCATCTCCATAGGTCTCGTGGGCCACACAAATGCAGGCACCATGTCTATTCCTGTACATATGGATACACACATACATACCTCTCCCAGATAATACTGAACAGAAAAAAGGCAAAAGTAAGGAACCTGTTTTCAGAGAGTACTTTTCAGGCAGATAATGGACTGACAGCTGTATGAAGAACACTTACACAGATAACAAAGTGAAACAATGGGATAGAGCCCTGCTGAACAAAGCACTGGCACAATACTAAACGGGGGAGGTTCTCCAGGATAGTCATTTAAGAGTACATCCATGGGCATGAAAAACAACACAACATCATTGTCAATATTGCCATGCACAGTATTTCTGCTATGGCATCCCAAAGGCAGGGTCAGTGTTACAATGTCCATCCTGCTTTATGCCACACATCATCTTTCATATGACCGGAGCACTAAGTAAAACTTTCTTTGCTAACAAAAACTGTATCTTGAAGGTTAGTATTGACCAATTCATTCTTGTCCATTTATTAAAAAAGAGCAAATCTTTTTAAACAAAGAATTTAAAAAACTTTGCAGATAAAGAATACAGACAGAAAGATCTGTTCCTCAGTCTTTGAAATCAATTTTGTAACAAAAATAAAATATTCAAAGCTTTACTCAAAATTTTGTAGGCACACTTCCCACAATGAACAACTTCAGCTCCTCTTGGTGTCTGTTTTCTTCTTCCCTTGCAAGCACTCAGAGCTAGTTTTGGAAAAAAAGGGGGAAAAGCACCAAACCCACTCAGCAGATGACATAAAAACTTGTCCCCATGAATAAAATGAACCAAACATGTAAGATTGTTTTCACATGAACCCAAGCAGCCTGTGTTTATTATGAAAGTGTCACACTTACACAATTGAGAGTTAAGCTATAACTGATCGCACACTTGGTATTCTAAAAATCAACCTAGACGGCAGATTCTGATACCCAAAGTTGCATTCTCCCTCTCGACTCGCCCCAGCTTGGCTCTGGTGGGCACTGGCACTCCTCCAGCCCTGTGCTCCCAGCTCTCTGCAGCCCAGCACTGCAGGAGCAGCTTGCAAGCCTTGTTCAGCCCTGCCTAACATTTCAAGTGCAAGATTATAACTCGCAGAGTCCCTGGACCTCATTTTTTTTTCAGTCTTTTTTTATTTATAACATGAATTTTTCTGCAGGTTCTCATAAAAATCTACTGAGAATTTTATGTAATAAAAGAAATAAAGCAAAAAATTACAATTTTCCCTAATCCTCAATCCTGAAAATTCTTCCTAAACACTATTGTTAATAAGTTATTTAGGTGTGTACCTGTAAACAAATGTATGATATTTACAGATCAAGGAATTCAGAAGTCAGGATTTATAGAGATATTCTCCTGGCAGTACTGACACAGCTAGAATGAAAACCCTACCTGTCCCTTAAATTTCGTCCTAATAGAAGTGGACCTATTCAAATAGGCTGCAGAAAATTGGAAGGAGCTTGGGAAGATGAGATTCCTCTGATGAATGTCACAATACAGTCCTGTACATAGTGGAGGAAATTGTTTAAAGTGCTTTCCATCTATTTGTAATTTCTCGCTCCTTCCGCGCAGTTTGGGATGCAGTTTTGCCTATCATCCTTTACTTGAGATCTGTGTTCACCCCAGCTCGGGATAACTCCATAATGTGTCGTTTTGGATCATGTACTTATCATACCGTAAAGATCCTTGGAATCAAATTCCCACAAAAAATGTCATCCAAACCCTTGTGTATTGTTTAGGTTGACACAGGCTATTTAAATGGTAATAGTTGCAAATGCTGGCGTGTGGTATCTCTCCTGAATATGCTATCGCTCCCTCTCTCTGAAACCACCACCGCCAGTTATCTCCAGCTGAAGGTTAAACAAAAACTCTAAGCATCTTTAAATTGGATTAACCAATATGATCAAAGCTTGATGGTTTCATAAATGTCAGCGTATCTGCAAAACAGGACTTGAAACCTCTAAATAAAGCCAGGCCCACACCTTTTTCTATTTAGGGATCTTAAATGCTGTTTGACCTTCAGGTTTAGAGTGGCAAAAATTAATAAAGTATTGATTAACTTGAAAAAAAATCAAGAAAAAATACTGGTTCAGGTAGACATTAAAAAGAATATTGTTGAAATTAATTGCATCTACCTATTTAACCTAAAATATTTTATATCATTTAGTTCTTAAAATCAGATTTTAGAGAAATACAATAACTTTAAGAATAGACAAAACTGAAAAGTTTTCACTTTCCCTGTTGATATTGGATTTTTAAAAAACCTCATTATTTCTCTCCCTATACAAATTTATTTGCAAGAAAGCTATGTAATAAACCTTTCCCTGATGTGCCCTCATGTTTACATCTCAATGGAATGAAAACACCTCTAGAGACAGCAAAATCATTGACAGATTTGGACCCACCCCACTGGAAAATTGATTTACCAAAGTGACTCAAAGAAAAACTTCACCTGCTACCTGTAGCAGTTATGTATTTCAGTGATTCCACCCCATTCACACGGAAAGGCCAGCTGTATTTAGTTTTCAGAATTCATATGTCTGGGATGTATTTTTATAGGCCTCACATGCACAGCCTCATTAAGAAAGAGACATGTACATAAATAGGAGTCTAGGGAACATGGAGTCAAGAGGCAAAGAGATTACCAAAAGTAAACAGCCAAGGGCCTAACTTGAATTTCTGAAAACCATCGTCCTGTGGCCATGCAAACATCCTTGCCAATACCAAGAGCTCATCTCCTCGGGCATGGAGCTTGCACACCTCTTGCCTGGTTGCAGTCATCACCTGGCTCTGCCTGGCAGTGGTTTGCTCATGGATGTTGGTCCAGCTGCACACTTGATCACAGAATTTGTTATGAAAGCAATTGTGAGCTTTTAAGCACCACTGTGTATGTAACACGGGGAACCACCTCATTTATAAACACTTTTGGTGTTTGCTGTAAACTGTGTCACAGGGCAGCAACTCCTCCATTAACAAGTTAAAAAAATATATTTTTTTAATAGATTGACCAATATGGATCAAAAATCACATCAACTTTTACAGATTTCCTCTCAAATCCTTCAGGGCCAAGCTGGCATAACTCTACTGATTCAGAGAACTACACTATTTTGTATCAGTTGAGAGACCAGTCACATCTGCACACATTTTGCTTCATGGTCAGATATGATTAAACAGCTTATAACAACTATGGCATTCAATATTTCTATTCTATAGCTATTTTTTATAAAGTATACATGCCCAAATATCATAAATATAAATGGCATTTGTGTTCCTATGTCATCAGAGTTACAGATTTATTTGAAGCAACCACCTGAGGAATTAAGATTTAGCACCTTGAATTGCCAGTAGCTAAAGCAAATTTCTAATAAAGTGAAGCACATAACTAAAACATTACAAGAAAGTGTCAAAACTATATTTCTGTTTATACTGACACTGAGGTTTGAACACTGGCTGAGATAGATACACACAGAAATACCTCCTTCCAGCCAAGAACAGCAGTAATTCTAAGATCCTCTCCAAATGATAAAAGAGATTCCTATAAACACAAAAATTTTGGTTTTCTTTCGAAGTAATCAGATTCCAGCCATTTCCTTGGATAAGGCTTGCATGGTTCCCAAAACTTGCTGCTGGTACCTGTGTACGGCAAGGAGACAATCTCCCTTTATTAATAATCTCTGATGATAAATATGAAACCATTGCAGCTCCAAAATTTTTATTTTCCATTTCCCCACTAATCAAAGGCTGCATCAGTGGAGATCTGCTTTGCATGTAGCCTTGTTATATTCAATCAGACTCTCAAACATATACTGTAACACAGCTGTAGTTAAACAAAGAGCCTCCAAGAGCATTGCTTTACATCTTAAAATTTGACAAACAGCATGCAGAATCTTAACCTGTATCCTACAGGATATAAAGACAATGCATACAGAGGCAGTTGAAACATTTAACAAGATAAATGAGTTCAACAGATTTTGCTGCTATGCTGCAAAATGAAAACACACGGGTATTCATCTTTGACTGCATGTCTCTCTCACCACAGGGTGTAACTTTAATTTCCCATAAAATGCTTTAGCATTTACTTTTTTCCCTGACAGCCAGTTCCATGAAGTTCCTCCACCTTTCTTGTTCACCACATATTGTGCATGCAACAAAGCTTCTTTCTTTTGCTCCTTGTTTAGGTATGTAATAATCAGCTTTCTTGCTGGTCAGTTTTCTGATGCCTTCTATCCAAGCTTTGCACACCACATGCCTCATTACTAATATGACCAGTGAGAACTGTGGGGCTTGAGTTCTTTCCCCAATTTTTTTTTATTTCTGCATTTGACAAAGGTAAGGAAGTCTGCACAATACTACAGGCCACATACCTGACACATCACTACTCTGATCCAGCATCTTCCACACAAACCATAGCAGAATAAAGCCTGTATCAGTCACTTACAGCAATTCAGCTTTCCCTCTCTTAATGGTCTTAATCTTCTTTCTACGCTGTGAATCCCGAATGAACAGTTATATTGGGTCTGGCTGAGCTGGAGCTCATTCTCCCCAAGCAGCCCTCACAGTGCCGTGCTTTGCATCGGGAGCTGGAAAGGTGTTGGTAACACCTCAGAGTTTTGGCTACTGCTGAACAGGGCTGGCACAGCATCAGTGCTGTCTCTCAACATTCCAGCCCGTAGCAGTAGGCTGGGAGCTGGCAAGATCATGGGAGGGGACACAAATAGGACAGTGGACCCACATTGACCAGTAGGATTTTCCAGACCATATACCATCAGCTCAGACATAAAAGCTAAAAGGAGTCAGAACTGGGGGCATTCTTTGTTTACAGCATTCCCTTCTGGCGCCACCGCTATGAGAGCTGAAGCCCTGCTTCCTGGGAAGTGTCCAGACATCACCTGCTAATGAGAAGCAGAAAATTAAATCTTAGGGGTTTTATTTTCCTTTATTTGTGTGCACATAACCTTCTGCTTTAGTAACCTGCCTTATCTCGACCTGTGAGTTGTCTCCCATCTAATTTTCTCTCCTCTGTCCAGCCGAGAAGGAGGAGTGATAGAGCAGGTTGGCGAGGGCCTAGCAGCCAGCCAAGGTCAGCCCACCACAGTCCTTTCTGGTGCCCAGTGTGGGTGAGACCATGGCAGTTTTACATTAACCATGCTGTAGTTATAGCAGTTATTGGGTAGCCAGGTCCTGTGCAGGACAGGGAGTTTGGCAGCTGAGCTGCTTATCTCCTTATTTGCCAGGTTTGGGAACATGCTAACACAACCAGAGACTGGGATTTAGCCTGGCACTGATGGCCTTGCTGTGCTGGGCAAGACGTTCATGTAAGGAAGCTCTTGTGAACCCCCCAGGAAAGCTGACCACTGCAGATGGAGGTATTCAGTACTTGAGAGAATTAGCAGTGCTGGAAGTCGTCTACAGTGATATCTAAGAAAAAATTAGTGTAGAAAACTTAACAATGTATTGGAGAAAGATTCTTCAACTCCCTGAGTTTGTATCACAGAGCACTGTGGTCAGTGGGGGTGCAGCAAACACGAGAGAGCTCTTCCCAGCATTGTCACTGGATATGAGTAAACGGAAGTATAAAATGCATGAAGGCACAAAAGGGTAATCCTTTTAGGCTTAAAAAGTTATTTCCTACAGGACTTGTACAGAGAAATTGACATGTTAAGGTAACTCTTGAAATTAAAATACTGGAAGGAAAGTACACCATTCAAAGTTTAAGTAAAGGCCTTGGTATATGAATTAAAACATTTGTCTTGCCAAAAGAAATGTCATCAGACGGCCTTTCATTAAAACAAACAAATAAATTGAGATTAAAACATGCCTTTTGGGTTTTTTTTGTAGTTTCATACTAACACCTCAATATTTCTGATCTCATTCGTGACATAGTGGAATATATGAATGTAACATGATAAGCTTTAAAACTGCTGACATAAAATTCAAAATCCATTTTACACTTTTGAGCCAAATAACTTTGGAAGAAGAGTGTGTTTGCTGGGTGAATTTCAATGACTTCTTCCAATTTTAATACAACTGCATTACAATTACCATATTTGCAAAACAAAGAGCAAAAACCAGAAAAGCATAAAAAGAAATGGATGATGACATTTGCATTTGCAGAGTACATTCAATGTAAGTTTGATTTTTTTTCTACTCAGCATCACAAATGTGTTTTGAAACCTCAGTGTAGTAAGCATTATGCGTTCATTTGAGGAGTTTCATTTGCATTTAATTTGCCTTCAATGGCTGAATAGGATATTAATTTTGAAGGCTTATAATAATTTCTTATGAAATAATACTATGATCTAGACATGAAAAATCTCCATATTTTACATTTTCCATGCAACACTATCCTACTTTTATTACATGCCTAAAAGTAGAAATTCCTAGGACAAAGTAATTTCATTTTTTTCAAAAGCATGCTGTATTATTCAGAATTTCCCTTGAAACCAATTTTAATGTAGAAAATGACAAAACTTTTCATAGTGGTTTTTTACACATATTACTAATATTTCATTCTAGATCTTCTTTAACTCTGGGAGTCTTCAAAGCTCTCCAGGTGTCTAAGGCTCATCAGGTACTGAGAAACCTTCACCTGAAGATTAGTGATTAGAAAAATGACCCTTAGAAACTTTATTATCCCATGGCAGCCTTTACTAGGGTTAGGATATCAGGTTCTAGAGGGAAGAAAGAACTGTCACCAGTGGTATAACACCACTGATTTGATGACTGACTCCACTGAGAGTCCTTAACTGCAAGACGTGTCCATTTTAATAACCAAGAAAGATATAACAAAGGCTGATAATGGAAGAAATTCATTTTAGTAGACTTGAAGGTGGGAAAGAAATGGATACACAGAAATGGAAGGTTATTCCAAGAATTAATACAGCTGTAAATCTTGTGAGAAAAACTAGAACCTTATTCTACGGAGGAGAATTCAGCACAAACTGCTGTGTGAACAGAGCATCACCTCTTACAGAAACAACTCTGCAGACATTGACAGCAAGCACAGTGATCCTAATTTTTGTCACTAAATTTGACTTCCTTTTTTTTTAAACTTACCTTTCCTGCCAGAATGGAAATGGTACCAGACAGGAAATAGGAGCAGTGTGGAGACCCCTAGGTTAGATGAAACATATTTTTATTGCAACCAAGCTGGAAAACTTTAAGTTGCCCAGATACTACAAAGATGAATAATAGGAAAATAAGTAGTTAGCTACATTAGATTTAACAAAACAAGAGGGAAATTAGGGTTGCACAGGCAAAACAAGAACAAATTAGGAAGAGAGAGCACACAGTGCAGTACATATCAGGCGTTTACAGACAAGCAGAGAACATTTAGTCAAAAAGGCAGCGAAAGCAAAATTATCCTACTATAGTCAGAGAAAAAAAATGAGCACAAAGGCATGGTTGAAAAGCTCCTTGCTCATGTCCCATGAGTGGTTCCCCCCCAATAAGTGGAGAAATCCTCACACTCAAACTCCTCTGAGCCTCTTATTCCAAACACAGTAGATGCTATACACGAATAACTCATAAAATCCCAAGATCTTCCATCCAGTTTAAATGGGGGTCAAGTAGCTCTTTCTATATCTGCAAGTCCTTTGAAGACCTTTATTAAAGCAAGCATTTAATGGACTACCATGGGATGGAGTTCTTGTAGAGACTGCATTGGGAAATCTCCCCAGATATATGGTAATGAATTAATTATGGTCTTTCTTTTGGGAGAAATTGAAGAATTTAATGATGTAGGTAAAGCTGCAAGTTTTCCTGAAGAATCAACCCTTCTCCTGGATTGTCTGTCATCATGCCAACTGCAGAAGTGCTAGTTCCTCGTGACAGAAAAAGAAACAGAGTTGGTATTCATGCTGGTCACTTTTTAAAATATTGGCCTCTGGGAGTCATGTTTAGTTGAGATATTTGTGGTCTCACAAATTTCAACAGTTAAGAGAGAAAAATTAGTTCATTGCATTTAGGTATCAAAGGAGGCTGGCAAACACCTGTCTGAATTCAATAGATTGTTCAATTCAGCTTTTAGGGTCAGAAATAGATAAAAGTTCAGTGTACTCAGAAAACATTCAGACACAATAGGTACTACTTTTGATAGCAAATTCATCAGTATGGGAGATCTGGCTAAGGATTCATTAAAAGGAAATTCTAAATTGTTGGCCATCTGTTAGCAATGGGTAAGGAATATATACAGAAGCCATTTCTGATGGGTCTAAAATGCAATTTATAACCATACAGTATCATTTGGCTTAAACCTCTACACAAAAAGAATTGATTCCAACCACTTTTGTTCCACTTTTTTTTTTTGAGAGAGAGAATTCATTACTTAAACACCACTTGAAAGATGTGGGAAGGAAATCCTACATAATTTTAAGGAGCTGGCATTAAGAGTGGGAATGATTGCATTCATAAAGTTGTTCTGATCCTACACCTGACTCCAGTGACGCTCCTTTGTAAGTTCAGAGATCCACCCACACTGCGATACGCCCACTGAGTTGTAAGACTGCTGGCTTATGTAACTTCCTAATTCGAGGACTAATGAATGTTGGCAGTTTTTATTCCCTAGTGCCTTTTTTCTTTCCTGATTAAAATTCAATTCCTATGAGAAATTGAACTTTATATTATCAGACTGTTCTAGACAGAATATGCAGCACCTTCGCAGCTGAGTAGAATAACACACAAAACCAGTGAGAATTTTGAAAATTCATCTGCATCTCTCTTTTTGTATTCAGAGCTAAAATAAAATCATCCACTCTCAACATTACAGAAAGTTGGGCTTAAACAAACTGCTTCAAAATCCAAAGTCAGGTCAGTCAGGTCTTAACCACAGTAAGATCATACAGTCATTGCTGTTTATAACAGTAGCACATGATTGCGAAAAACCCATTCAGTAGCTCACTGCAGAGACAGCTGCTCTACAAATTTCCAGGCACTTGGATTACTTGGTGGTAGATGTGCAGAGTCAACCACAGCCATCTACTCAGCCTCCCACCCACTCTGAGTGAGGTCCCCATCCCAATGAATTAAATACTGGTTGCATGACCTGTGTACTTATAACCAGGACTCAGAATTAACCTGCCCCTTGGAAGATCAGCACGAAATAACCACAGTTGAGGTGTTCAAAGGCAGCACGATTATCCCCCTGACACCAGCACTGCAACCACACCAGCAGCATTTCCCAAACACAGGCTTGAGAAGAAAAAATGCAAGTGAACCCAAAATTGCTAACTCAGCTTGGGGCTTCTGGCTGGGTGAACATGTGCACTCCAAAGAGGAAACTGCCCTTTCAGCATCACTCCACACAGGGATCTCTCTACTTGACAAGACAAAAATACATGATAAATCTCATTAGCAATGTCACATAACACCTAGAGTAGATGAGAAACACGGCTATTTTGCTTGATGGAATCTGCTTTTTACGTTAGAAAGGGTCATTATAGTAGTAGTGATATCCTTGTTCAGAAGGAGTGATCTTAACAGCACGTTTGTCCCATATAACAGCAACAATAACCCTGCCAGAACGTGCGGTGATAAGAAAAGTCATGTTACCATTCCAGCTTTCTTACACTAACTTTATTTGAATAAGATACTTATGAACAATTAATAAGTAAAATTAATAAGACTGAAATAAATTGAATAATCATAAAATAAAAACCCAAGTATTATTGCTCACTGATCAAATGCTTTACTTTATCTAAAGCATTATTACACAATCACTCTTACAATGCAGAGGATATATATCAACCCCTGTGTTTTGCTTGTGGACAAGGATACACAAGAACAAGTGTTAACAAGACTTGCTGAGATGACTGTGTTGAATAGGGTATAGCCAGTGATTTTTAAACTCATAGCTATCAACCCCTTTGTTCCCTCTTTGGGTTGGGCTTTTGCTTTTTTGTTTTAATGTGATTTTGTTTTACTGCGAGATTTTGGCACATTTGGTAAAATCTGAAGCATGACAAAATTTGGAGAAAATCATCAAACTCATGCATTGTTTGAAGACTTCAGTTCCTAAAAGCCCTATTTTATCATTAGAGCTACTTTTCCAAATACATCTGGATTTTTGAGCACTTGTCATAGTATATAGCACCTAATTTATCACTTGAATAGGCATCACTTTCCCATGCAGCTCATTCTGGGAAGCAACACAAATCTGTTTGTTCCCTCTGAATGAAAACTGCATTATAGAAACTCTCCTACAGCTGCTCTACACTTGAAGTTTGCTTACAACAGTGGTACAGCTCATTGTTAAAAAATATAAATTAGCCCTTCCAGATGTTTATGTTAAACTATTACTCATGTTAATAAGTCAAATGTTCAAGGTTAAATATCATTGTAGCAATAAGTTACATTAATTGACCTACAACCAGGGACGGTCAGATGTCCTTTAGTCTAAAAATCAGCACCAACAGCATCACTATCCTGAAAAATAAGCCTATGATTTACTTGGGTAAATACAAGACCTTACTGTCAATACTGCAAATTAAAGACTGAATAGGAAAAAAAATGCCCTGGAGTTGACATGGAGCATCTTGGTCCTGTTCAGTCAGTGTGTGCTGGGCTCGGCCTGTCCTCCACTGAGGAGCGGCCCCAGCTCCAGACAGAGCAGCAGCTGCAGGTGCAAACTGTAAAATCTTCCTTGGGACCGGCTGAGCTCTCACAGCCTGGGATTTCCCCCGCTGCCAGTCGCACTGCCCGAGCTGCTGCCACACGACTTGCACAGACACCGTCCCTCCTGTGAGCTGTCCACAGACAGCTGAAATCCCAAACCAGCCAGATGGGAATTCCTCGGGTCATGATAAAAACAACGAAATTCCCAGGAAACGGCTTTTGCCCAAAAATATTCAAAGAGATTTTAAAAATCTTTAGACACAGACTAGAGGTGAACTTTCCATTATACTAAACTTTTGCTAAAATCAGGCCATTTCTTTGGGTGCAAGATAGGGAGTCACTTTTGAAAAATCTGTCTTTGCTGGCAGGTGGGAGTAGAGTGGGAAGTAATGACTTTTGGAAGAAAAAAAATTTAGAAGCTTCCTATCTCTTTCACCGAAGAAGCCGTCAATACCCATTACCATCTGGCATGGCAAAAGTTCATATTTCCTCAAACTTTAACGACGGTTGTGATCATGTGAGGTAAATAATTTTGAAACCTGAGTGGTGTAAGACCATTCTGATGAGGAACATTTAATGGATTTCAGAGGGAAACCATCTCCATGATATAATAAATGATACAATTGTGATAAATTCCATTTAACAACTACAAAAGAATCCAGCTAAGTTCAAGGGTTAGACAGAAGACTATTTATATAAATTAGAAGTAACTGTATTCATGGATACAGCTAAAAATACTATTTGCATGCAAACTGTATGAATGCTAAAGCCTGTGTAGGGCTGAACACTGCCTGTCTTTTCTATAGTAAAAAAATTAAATAACCTATGCAAGGTAATAAAGAGCAAAATTAACAGATGCTACTGGCCTGTCTTCAGAATATTTGTTTAGCTTGACATAAATGAGAGGAGAAAATCTGGGATAGAACATTTAACATTGGGTTTTTCCTTCTCTGGCACTAATGTAGAAGAGGTGGAAAGGAAGAAGAAAAAATCTAGCTTCTAATTACTGAAAAGATTCTGGAAAAAGAATGGAAGATCTTATCCGTTATTTCTGTTGCATGCAGGAACAGGCACAGTCTTGCAGCACAGAAACTGAGGTTACTTGGAAGGAAAACACTGCCCTTCAAAACTCATCTTTTTTGTTTTGTGATAGCAAATACTCCAGGAAGGATATAGCACACTACATTTTGATTCTGAAAAATTTTGCAGCCATGAATTAGAAAATCTTTACTTTTACTATGCAAAACACACTGATACAACTTTGGTAGAACCCACTATATTTAAATCAGTTTGTGGAATGGTCAGGACAGAAGTTTTGAATATGTAAGTCAAATACTGATACAAATTGGTTTCCCAAGATTATCTTTTGGGAGGCAGCAGATGTATAATGCTCCTGAAAATGAAATGGACTATGACAGGTATGCTAAATTTTGCTTAGATAGGGTTCACTGGGAACTGGCCCTCCTTCATAATTTAAATTACCACTCTGTCACATCTTAATGCAAGAAACAGGGTCTCCACTCACACAATTTCCCCAGTTTTTAACTGCAGAGGACCAGTAGGTCCCAGTTTTTTGGTTTTATGATTAAGATTTCCTTTACTTTAAGAAAAAAAAAAATAATTGAACGGTAAAAGAAAAAACCCACAGAAGAAAATACATATATACTTCTGCTTTACAAAAAAAAAAAAAGGACAAAAAAAGTTCCTGCAACCTGTATATTTTAATAGAGCATAACATAACTAACACTGAGGCCAATATCACACAGTTCAAGTGCCTTTGCATTTTATGTGCATTTATTGTAACGTGTATGTTCAAAATGCATTCTTAATCTTACTAGTGATTCTTTTTAAGTGACAAATACTATTTTATGCTATTGTAGGCTAATCTAAGATAATTTTCTGTGGATTATTCCTAATTTTCTACAGACTATCTCCAAGACCTAACCAGAGCAACACCTTTCTCATCTAAAATCACGAGGCTGTCCTAAGGTACTTTCTTGTGTGTGCAAACAATTATTAAACCAAAAGGAGATTAGTGGGTACTTCAAATATGACTTTTCTTTTAAAAATGTCCTTCAAGTCATTCAGATTTCAGGATTTTATAGTAATGTTTTACCTGAGATGTCAGAGTCCCTTTTAGGAATCACTAATAACCAAGAAATTAATTTCTAAATAATGGAGGGGAAAAGCCTGTTTTAATAAAATCATTGTTATTATTGTTCTCTTAACAAAGAAATATTAATTTTCTGTCAGACATTTTTAATAAATACCTAATGGCTATGAAATATCTCCCTCCAATGAGTCAAGAAACCTCTAATATGCAAATAATCTTAGGAAGATGATACTAGTAGAGTTAATGAGATTAACTGCAGTACTTAAGTGGCTGTTTATTAGCTCTAAACTAATGCACAGGTTAAAATATATAATTGCTCAAGCTATTTGTAATATTTGCTACAATTATTAGCTAAGCCACAGCACTCTTCAGCTTTGCCATTAAAAAATATTGATGCAGGATCCCCAAGACTCTAGTGTAAGCTTTTGTCTCTTGATTTAATTTTTCTTACCTCCTCTATTCCAATAATTGCAAATTACACTAAGAGATGACTTTGTAGCTTTATTTGGTCATAAAACACCACTCATCTTTACAACAGCAAATGAAGGACAGTTTGGGTAGCCAGACTTGAAATTATCTGATTAACTTTGTAAACTGAAATACTAAGGCCATTACCCTCTATTTCTTTGAAAATTGTGGTATCCAGGGGCTATCCTTTCACGGTTTTGTTCAAAAATACAACCTCTGCTGAAATTAATTTAACAAGCACAGCAATGCAAGTCCTTTCAGTTTGGAAATACTTCATGTCTGTTACCAAAATACCTCATTTAATTACTGAACAAATTACATTGCAAGTATACAAACCACTGCAAAACAATACTTAGACTTTTATGAAAATTTGCTTCAACTGTCTTTGTCCTTTCCTATAGCTCGTAATATTTTTTCAGAGATATATTAAGATTTAGACACGCACCATAATGGTTATGCCACTGCAGTTTTGTCACAAGCAAAATTTTCCCTTCTGGTCTAAGTCTGAACGTTTCAGAGGCTCCGAACCTGATGTGATCAGCCGAGTGAGAAAGGGACATCTTAAGGGCATACAAAATTGACAGCTGCTTAGACACGATTAAGTGCCTATATCTTTTGGATGAATGGTCAGTCCAACCGTTGTAAAATTTTCTGCATCCAATTCACAGCCATTAATAAAATATGATGAACATTGCTTGGCACAATCTATTAAATTTAACATAGCAGTTGTTTTGGATATTTACTGTGCATTATGTGAGATATTTTATTGTCCCAAATACAAATATCCAGCCAGATTCCAACATCAATGAACTGGGTATGAAACACCAAACCTTTAGCAGCAAATGATGACAGAGTTAAAAAATATCCTTGAAGAACAAAATACTGTTTCACAAGTTTGGAGACCAAAAGCCTAGAAATGTATGACCTAGATTTTTACAGCAACTGGTCATTTTTGAATCTTCAGTATCTGCATGCTTGACTCCAAGCAGCCTGATTTTCAGACACTACATTATGTTTCACTATTTGCAATGCAGTAAATTCAGAATCCCAGAATGAAGGCACTCAGTTCCACTAATCCCTTTCTAAGGTCCTGGTCCGGTGGTGAACCCCATCTTCAAATCAAATCTATTTAGAAGTGTGATTGTTTTCTTTAAATTGACAATTTGCAGCCATGTAACACAAAAGGAGAACAAACCCAGTAGCTCTCTAAGAATTGTTGAATTATTTTGGTCAGCCCACTTAGCACATATTAAAAAATAAAAATGTCATCACTTCAAACAGACAGAAACAGCTTGTCTTTTCCCTGGTTGTAATTATCGGGCTGGTCGATCTAATTCTGACATCAATTTCACAAGTGATCCTCTGCCCAGGATTTACCAACAAAAATAACTTGGACATAAAAACTAAAGGCTGGTTGCCCAGACAATACTTTATTTCCTACTCCTACTTGATATATAAACTGTACTTGAAATTTCATCTTTAACAATGATCACTTAATTAAATAACATAGAGGTGTTTTAAGTTGTTCTGCTTTTCTGGAATTTGATGAAAAGGGGTGTAACAGTTGACAAGCACTCGAACTTAAAAGAGAACATATCTTTGATGTCAAGTGTGTCTAAAGGATTCTCAAGTGAGAGTAATATGAAAATGGGCTCACCACTACTCAATCTATTCCCAACAGTTACCCGCTGGTCTAAGTGCCCCTGCACCTTTATAAAAACCTGTCAAGCATTCAAAATCAATTACACACAGGATGTCAGATGCTGCCACGCCAGCTGTCCTTTCAGTGCCCGGCAGCTCTCACTGCCCATTTCCAGTTAAAAACACATCGAGCTACGCTGTGGTTTTTCTCAGCTGTGATTCACTGCACAACAGAATCTGACCTCTACATACCTTAATACCTTCATGCACAAAGATGAATATTTATACACAACAATCGTATCCTAACTATTTGCATAATTACAAGTATAATGAAAAATTAAATATATTTCAGGACATATTAACATCAAGCTACAATTTTAAGGGGAAACCATTAAGTACTTAAGTTGTTCGTGTGTGTTGCCTTTTTCAATGATTGTATATGACACTAAAATGGAAAGGCAGATTTCAAATATATCTCCTGCTGTCTCTTCTACACAGCACGTGGACTTTAAAGCATTTATTTACCATGACATGCAGTAAGAATGAATAGTGCAACTGTTGAAAGATGTGAGTCCAAAAAGAATGGCTCCACTTGGCTACAGAAGCAGCCCTCCCAATCTTGTGAGTCACATATTACTCTCAAAAAACTAAAACTAAAAAAAAGCTAAAAACTGTTTAATATTCACAAACTTGGAGAGACAAGATGCTCACCTAGGTATTGATAAATATATCTGATGTAACACTGAACTATAAAATAAAACATGCCATCACTAAGCCCCATCTTCTTTGTGATAACTTATGTTCATTTTACTGTTACTTGTTGAGATAGGGTTTTTTTCCCTTTCCATATGAATTTTGACATTATCTTTAGTGGAGGAACTTCTATTTGCACCATAAAGGCTTAATTCTTTCTTCTTGTTCCGGGCAAAGCTTTTCAATGGTTTGCAGAATTCATAGAAGAGGGTTCTATGGCCTTTCATTGAAATCAAAACTGTAATGGAAACATTTTGTTTTCCTACCATGTTTTTCAGTCCAAAAGTTTTAAAAATCTTTTGAAACTTTTTGAAGAAAAATCAAGGCTTCTGAATTGAGAGCATCTGTTCTGACACAATTCTATTGCAAGAAAATATTCAAAATACTTTATTTTCAGTCCAGTGTGAAAAAAAGATCAAACCAAAGCTGTTGTGTGGAAGAACTGACATACCCTAAAAAAGCTGAAAAAAGTTTACTGATAGTGTCAGGGACACTTTGTAATAAAAGTGTCAGAGGAATTAAACATGAGTTATTTGTCAAAAGCATTTGTATACACACTTACTATGTGACTCTGTCTTTGCAGGAGACAACACAAAATACCCCTTTTGAAACGCGGTGCCAAGGAAGCCAACAGCAAAGCCCACTGTGCCATTTCAAAGGTACGCCTAGTGACAACTGCATTCTTCTAGCATTCATCAGATTCACACTTGCTTTGCAAAACCTCTATAAAATAACCCTTAGTATATTTTAAAAGGCCCCAGCCTTCCCACATAGCTGATTTACTGTTCCCTGCAAAGCTGGGTCTCTTGCCAGCAGCCATATGTAGCTGTGAAATAGAGGTTAAGTCAGACAGCACAGTGAGGCCCCAGTGTTGGGGCTTCAGAGGAGTGCGGCTCCACATGTGCTAACGAGCAGTATGATGACATTCTGTCTCTGATACACACGATGTATTACAGCTATGGAAAGCTCTAGACATATATTACTCTTGTTTTAAATCAGAAAGAAAGAGTGCCAATATTTGGGGGTTTTTATCATAGAATAATCATGTCTTGCTGAATATACATGACTACCAGTAACACTGAAAGATGACAGCATTCCTCAAAAATATCAGTGTTTTTCACTGATGTTTTTCACATACATCTATTTTAATAAATGCTAAACTTTATGTCCATATTTGAAATTGAAAGCATGTTCTCTAGAATAGCGTAATCAACATTACGCAATATTAATACTTGTATTTTGAAACAAAAATGGAAAATAAATTCCCAATTTATCTTTACATTTAGTCACTTGTTAGAGCCATCCCATAATATATATGCGCTGACTATAAATAAAGCCCCCTTACAAAGCCCTCAGAAACGGATCTGTTTAGCAAGTAACAGCTTTACCTGTCTCCACTGGCCTTTGAGCACAATGTTAGACAGCACAAGGCTAGATAGAATCCAAGACTTTGTGCTTCACTGCTCAATGAAGTTCTCAAGTACTACAAAAAAAAGGAAGTGTTCATTAAATGTACTACTACTATTAATAATAGTTTGAGTGATAAAACAGCAGATGAGTCATACAAATATATTTTAACAAATGAAACAGGGCAATTCACTTTCTCTTCAAAACAATTTGACACTACTCTAATAAATTGATTGTCTCTCGAACATATATCATCGTTTCCAAGGTTACAGAAGTCTGCAGTCCTGAATAGGTTTTGTGTTCATTTTACTGTACTGAAAACTTTGCAGCCGTGATTCAGAACAATGGTACTAACATGGCGATGGCCTATCGCACAGAGCTGCCCGTGCTGTCGATAATGAATCATTTGTGAAAGACAAAGAAGCATGAAGTGATCTTTTGGGATGGCCTGAATAAATTACTGGATGTGGTTCTCTTCACATGATCATCCTTAGAAACTTGTCACTGGAAATCTGTGATGTTAATTTTTTTGAAAGTGGAATGATTTTGATAGCTTTGGAATGTTTCTTTATGCTCGGAAGCAACTCCCTGTAATGCCCATCTGAAGAGTGTATTTTGGGACCAATAACAGAAAAAAAAATTAATGTTTGTTTCAAGAAAATGTCCCTTTAGTGACCCCACCAACTTAGAAAATGTCACCATCTATCAGAATCATAACCTCAACATAAGCTAGCATCTCTGAAAAAGGTCAGAAATCAAAATGAAATGCAAAAAATCCTTACAAAGGAAAACAAATTGGTTCAAATACCAATAGTACTCTACAGCAAGAATGCTCTACATGCAATAATGGTTGAAAAACAAGTTTTGGGAGTGCTTTCCTGATGAAGATGGTAACAATGAGTTTTGGTAGGGAATGACTCTTATTTAATGGGTGACAGGAAAAATGGTTAACTGCGACCTAAACCCCTGCTTAACGAAGGGACTAAACTCAAGATGGTAAAGATATCAATTAAATAGAACTACAATGGCTGCAACCAGACAAACTGAGGCCTTACTTCCTCACCTTTTTTACATACACTTTATCAGTACATCTGTGCAGAATGAGCTAACTCTACCTTGGCCAAACTAAACAAAGATGTTGTGACAGTAAATAAATGCAGCTGGCGGAAGACCAACAATACAGAAAAGAGATTCTTTGTTTAGCTGACCTGTAAATGTCTGTAATGACCTGTGAACTGCTGACTCCAAAGTTACAGAATTCTTTGAAGACTTGGGAGCAGACTAATAATTCCCCACTTTGTTTAGGAAAAGGGTTTCACAAACCAGTTCTGTTTGGAAAGGCTTCATATTAAAATTCTTTGAAACCAATGCTTTCAAGGCTGGTTCATTTAGACCAGGAGAATTTGCATCCACTCCTATGGGATGATTAGTACACGAATAGATTTGGCTGCATGATCAGAGGAGGTTTAAATGCCATATGACCTGCTTATAATGAATATTATTCCTCCTCAGCACCTCTTCAGCAAGTCAGAACGCTTCTGAGTTTGATTCACCAGAGGGCCAAGGGGGAGCCAGGAATCTCACTGCTGGGCACGCTGAGAGAAGCACATAAAGAACCATGTCAAGGGCAAGTGGCATTTTATGTCCTTTTTGTGCTGCTAGGCTAAAAAGTGGCAGCTACTGATAACCTGGTTGTGCATTTGAATGATGTGAGAAAGCCATTTACTTTGGAATTGAGAGGAAAGTCACAGAGGCGTGTCAGATAAATTACAGTTTGGCTGCTACCGCTGAGGCACAGACCGATGCCTGATGCTTCCAGGACACCTTCTGCACAAAGCTCCATTACAGCCTTACGAAAACGGTGAGGAACGTGCGAAAACACAACACACCTGGGTGAGCTGCTCTGCCTTCCCAGCACTCATTTATATGAAGAAGGTTATAATTTTCTGAATCCCTTTGCAGATTGCATTGGAGAGCATCTAGGGTGGCTTGTGGCATGGAGGGCAGTGTGGCCCCGGGCCCTGCAGGTTTGGGAAGCCCCTTCCCATGCTTTGGCCGTGGTAGCCGGATGTGAAGGGCTGCCCAAATGCAGGACAGATTGATGGACCAGCTGGCTCATCGGCTCGTTCTGCAGCAGTGAAATGCACTAAGTAGGAAGACAAGTTTATTTTTTCAGAAAAAGAGACTATGTTTTCAGGCAGGTATAGAACTGGTTGTTTCTGTATCTTACACAGCATGACAGGAATGAGGCATCCTTCACTGAGCATTGACTATGCATGAAATGACTTAGGGATGTAACTATAAGTATTAATTTATTTAATATTTAGCACAGTTGTTTTGTGATGCTCAATTCCACTTCAGCTTTCTGTATTTTCCTTTCATGTCATGACTGAACCAACACATTAAATGATACTTCCAGGAGGAAATAAATAAGCTGATCCCTATGTCTTTGGTGAAAAGGCCAAAAAGAGATTATGGTTATTATTCTGAGGTCATTATGGACAACTAACCAGAACAACACACCAGGCTGCAGAAAGGGGAAGTGGAATCTTCACTGTTTAACTTGTTCCTAAAAGCATGCAGGCACTTATGAAAGAAAAGATTTGAGGTTTACCTAGCCCAATATCAAAGCGAAAGAAATCTCATGTATAAAGAGGAAAATGCATATGACGTGTTACAAAGTAGTATATATTGAAATACATAAAATGGACTATTACCAGAATGAATCTCAGAAAAATACATTTTCAGGTTTCCTCTTCAGTGATATTCCATTTACTGCAGAATAATAACCTGCTATTCATAGCTGGATAATTTTATCATTGTAAATGGTCTTTACTTTTGACTTACACATCGCTGGGTACTAAACTAAAAAGACTTTAACTCAGTTTTTAGGAAATTGAAACATCTACAAGTTTGGCTTCTCTAAAGAATTTTCCTAATGCTGTAAAGACAAAACTAGATGTTCACAGCCCGATAAGATTGTATCTGTCTTCCTCAAAATTGCTAATCTGTAGATTTCATAACACTTAATAGATTATAGGCAATGATGAGCCTGACTTCAATTGAAATAAGTGTTTTGAAAAGACACAATCTGTAAATTATTAAACCAGAAAACCTTTAGACTGCTAATCCCTGTTACCATCTGTGTTTGCAAGTTTGTAACAGAATGGGGACTGATCTCCTTCCTCTGAGACCATTTGCCAATTCTTATAGTATTCAGTGCAGCGTAATATTATTCTCCAGGTAAGGCAGCTTTGTTGCTTAGCAGCAGGTTCTGCTTGCGTACCTGACAGTTTTGGCTAAATTAGATAGAAGTTTAAAAAAAAAAAAAAAAAAAAAAAAAAAAAAAAAANAAACTCAGAAAAACCCCACCAACAAAAAGATACTATTATCATCACTGGATACTGAAACAAGCATGGAAAGTGAAGAGAAGAAGACTTTCTGAGCTCTTACTTGTACCGAAAAAAATAATCTGACATTATGAAAGTACATAAAACTTCTTTAGCAACACATTGGTTCTCAGAGAGCAAGAAACAAGTGGTGGTATTTAGGCACTCAGTGGGAGTGAGATACCAAGGCAAAGGTGAAAGAGTCAAGATGCACTGGTTTTTTTAATCATCATCTGTAAAAACAAAGTTCACATCCCAGTGCAGAATATTCTACTAGACTTGATATAGAGGCAGAAAGTACAAAATTCAGATCTCCAGTTACGTATGTAGGCTTGGTGGTACAAGCAACAGACTGGCTTGTGCTATCAAGGTTGACTCATGTAATTTTGCCCAAATTTTTCAACAGGACCTTGGCTGATTTATTTTATCTCAAAGAAATACAGTACTTAAGAATTCATTATCCCCACCTTTTATCTACATAAGTGATAGCCACTTCTGCAGAGACTTTTTCCTACATTGTATCCTTTGTGATGCTGTGAAGAAGATGGTATCATAAATCACACACTCTGTTGTAAAGCTTAGATTTAGGTTTCGCTTTCGATAAGATGTAGCAGAACAGTTATATACTGGGAGAAAAGCAGAGTGAAAAAAAGATTAATGACATAATGTCTGCTACCAAAATTTTGTCCAAAATTAACAAAAGTTTGATACAAAAAAGTGTAAACAAATTGAGAGTTAAAGGGCCAGATACAGAGCCAAACAAGCTTTACTGAGTTGTCAGTATATGTGTATAAGACACCCTTTCCCCTGAGATATCCATTGATTGTTTTTTAATGGGTGGTCCAGGATTTTACCTCCAAGTGCAGAAAGAAATGTAAATAACACAAGCTGAATCTACCAATTCAGATTCTCATGCTGCCTCAAATCTAGAGTAAAACATTTCTCAGCTTAGGAAACTCACTCCCTTGCTGTATGTACAAAAGCAAATGGATTCTGAAACAGCAAGGAAAGAAGTGTCACTCTTCCTTCTTTCTTCATCTTTAAGCATTTTACAGAACCCTGGTTTTCACTATCAAAGCTACTTCCTGCCTTGACCACTGACTGAACGGATAGAAAAGTATACACATTATCCACTCTAGTTCTAAATGTACCATCCCTAAGTATCTAGTGAATAGCACAGCATTTGAAAATCTTTTCTAGACACAATATAGGTATTTCTCTCTGCAAAGCTAGACAAAGAAAAGAAGCTTACAGTGGGTATAAATAAAGCCACCTAGGTTACCGGCTTTTTAAAATATAATAATTCACTACAGTTTGGATTGCTAGCTTATTATAATAGTATGCAGCATAGGCAGAAGAAACATACTCTAAAATGGGAGAAAACTAACACAAAAAAATCCAGAAACAGCCCAGACACAAAGAACCATCATATTCTGAGGTTTGGCTCTTGAAACTGTAGAAACAAGTAGCCGGTAATGGAATGAATAACAGTATTTATTTTCAGGGAGTGAAAAGATGAGACTGATTAATTAGCTATTCCCCAATTTATATGCATGATATAACTGAGACTGATGTTTTGATGTTTAACAGAAGAAATAATTATTTCACATGCTTTTGTTTTGCCAACAGTACATAAAAAGCAGATCAAGAAATGGATAGGACACTTTCTTTTGGAAGGGATGATTATATTTTCTTTCTGATCTAAAAGAATAAAATCAATTTTCTAATGAACAAATTTTAAATGAGACTTTCCCTTGCAAAAATGACCACTAGAAATGGACAGCTAATTGAAATTATTATTATTATGGAAATAGATGACAAAAAATTTATTTGGTACCCCTCATGTGCAATGGACAGTCAATCTATGTCCATTTTCCAAGATACTTTTGTTTCTGTCATAGCCTAGGTTCAACAGGTACTCTCCAATTTGGTAACAGAATTAGGTGGACTTTATTAGAGGAAAATTCTGGACAATTTTGTATTTTGTGCTAGAATGAATGTTATTGAATAATGGAATTTAAGTAGTGGGTAGGATTTACTCTGTGGAGCACAGGATAAAATCCTGATGGCTGATGGGAAACAGCACCTCCCTACAGACTCACTCTCTCAGCAATTAAGCACTATTTCTGCTGGTGTTGTTTATCAGACTGCCATGGCACTGTAAAATTTCTTTGCAGTCTTAGAGGAGAGTAACTGTTGTCTTGCTTTTTTACAAAAAGCTCCTTTCATTCATGAAGACGACAGTGTAGAAAAACATTTGAGAGGTGGCTGTCAGAATATTCAAGAAACTACAAACTTTGCTATTCTTTGGTGGAATAGCAAACAAAATCAAAGACAACTTTTAGTCCTTCTAAACCCAAACCAGCTGTGTGTCCTGACACAGTCCCAAGTCCACCTCAGAGGGAGACCCAAACGAACACCAGATCTCTCCTCTTTCACAGAAAGAAGAGGAGGCAGCTGCACTGACCAGGGTGACCAGCAGACCATGGCATAACACAATACCTACGAGTCTGTCTCTCAAGTCTTGCTGTCAGCTGTGCTTACATTCACGGAAAACAAATCTTTGCTCATGCACATAAAAAGCCAGAAAATTAAAATCAAAAGCCTGTAAATTCATCATATTCTTTTTTCTAGGTTAACCATATCTGTTTGAAGAGCTTTAGTATGCTCCTGGCAAATTAGCCGGTTACTGAAAATCAATCTCATTTTCAGAACCTCAGAACAAAGCCTCTTGCCACACTTGCTCCTTAGTAACACAAAGATATTTTATAGCAAAAATAGCTGTATTACTTTCAGTAAAGACACAAGGGAAGAAAAGAAGCTTAGCATACCAACAGATAAAACATACTTCAGTTTTCTCTTGTAAAACAGAAGTCAGAACCTCTGGGTTTGCATAGTGCAAGTTAATGAAATGGTATGAACAATCCTCTAAAAAAAATAAAATGAAACTTTCAGATTAAAGGATTTGTCGCTGAATATTTTATAAAAATAAATTTGTGTCAAGTCTTTGGCATTATGAAGAAAACACCTGAGTTTGAAGCAATAGAAACAAAAATGTTTCACCGATTAAAAGTTCTTGAATTAATCTGTGATGTAGCTGTCATATTTTCATTTCCTGTCTAAAAGAGAATATCGTTTCAATACATGCCTTTGTTCTGTCAATAGCAGATCAAAAGCAGACATAAAACAAGGCAAAATTCTTTTTTTCTCTGTTTATTACTTGATGCTTGTTTATTTGTGACTCCTTGCAAACTCCTGAAGGCCTAAACCATAACCCAGCTTAGCCCAAAATGGCTGGGTTGTTTCAGATATGCTCAAGCAGCTTTGCAAACAATAAAATCACTTTATCTCACATCTTCCTACGTGTTTAGGCTGATAATGACATCAATGCCCTTTTAAGGAGGAAAGCCTTGATTAGTAAAAATAATTGGAATACAAATGGGAGCTTTAAGAAGGGTTATGTTCCAGAAACAGTTTGCCATTTATGTGGCAATAAAAGGGTCAATTTTCACTTTGTTACATGAAAAAACATTTCAAAGATGAACTTTTATAATAAACGGACTCTGGATTTTATGTATTTTTGTCACTTTTTAACTGGGAGGCTATGAACAAACACATGGCACATTCTTTGGTGTATTCAAGGCGAAATTAGTTTGAAGATATGAAGATACTACTTCAAGAGGAAGATAATCTCTGCAGATTGTTATTTCTAGAGACCTGGCCTCGAACCCTGATGTTTCATTCCAGGTCACGGTTTATGAGCACGCGCCTCTGTTGCTGTTTGGCAGGGCCAACAAACTCACACGACCAGTGGGTTTAGGAATGCCATACCTCACAAAGGAGTTAAAAAATATGAAACCACTGAGGTTAGTGGAACAGCAGCCTGAAATGAAATAAATAAAATAAATGAAACAAATAAAAATAAATTTCTTTTATTGAAAAGAAATCATCATACTGTGGATAACAGCAGGATTGTAGGGGTTTGGGTTCTT